>BROG01000653.1:25000-415225 GCA_030159075.1 Atrina japonica
ATGCTTATGTGGCACAGTAACAGTTTCATGATGCTTGAGTGGCACATTTTTATGATGTTTATGTGCACTGTAACTGTTTCACAATGTTTTAGTGGCACAGTTCATTGATGTTTATGTGGCACAATAACAGTTTCATGATTTTTAATTTGCACAGTTTAATGATCTTTATGTTTACATGTTATGTCTATGTGGATGGCACAATAACAGTTTCATGAAGTCTGAGTGGCACATTTTGTGTCTATGTGGCACAGTAAGTTTCATGAAGTTTGAGTGGCACAATTTGTGTCTATGTGGCACAGTAAGTTTCATGATGTTTGACCAGCACATTTTTATGATGTAACTTAGCGTAGCTCTCTCTAGCTAGCAGCATGACAACTTCTACAGACAAGACACACATCCTGTTATTCAATTGTAGCAAAACAGACAACAAATCTGTCCTCTGAAATGTTTGTTACATAGCAAATTTACACCAGGGATGACTTCTGTTATACAGCAAACCTTACCCCAGAGACAAGCTCTGTTATATAGCAAACCTTACCCCAGGGATAAGTTCTGTTATACAGCAAACCTTACCATAGGGATGAGTTCTGTTATACAGCAAACCTTACCCAGGGATAAGTTCTGGTAAACAGCAAACCTTACCCCAGGGATAAGTTCTGTTATACAGCAAACCTTACCCAGGGATAAGTTCTGGTAAACAGCAAACCTTACCCCAGGGATGAGTTCTGTTATACAGCAAAACTCACCTCAGGGACAAGTTCTGTTATACAGCCAACATTACCCCAGGGATATGTTCTGTTATACAACAAACCTTACCTCAGGGATGAGTTCTGTTATACAGCAAACCCTTATTCCAGGGATGAGTTCTGTTATACAGCAAACCCTTATTCCAGGGATGGAGTTCTGTTATACAGCAAACCTTACCCCAGGGATGAGTTCTGTTATACAGCAAACCTTACCCCACGGATAAGTTCTGTTATACAGCAAACCTTACCCCAGAGTTCTGTTATACAGCAAACCTTACCCCAGGGATGAGTTCCATTACATAGTAAACCTTACTCCAGGGAGAGTTCTGTTATATAGCAAACGTTACCCCAGGGATGAGTTCTGTTATACAGCAAGCCTTACCCCCTGGGACAATTTCTTCAATGTAGCAAACCTTACCCCAGGGACAAAGGTTTGCTATATAACAAACCTTACCCCAGGATCAAGTTCTGCTATATAACAAACTTTACCCCTGGGACTAGTTCTGCTATATACATGTAGGAGCTTTGTCATGACTTCTGTTATACAGCAAACCTTACCCCAGAGACGAGCTCTGTTATATAGCAAACCTTACCCCAGGGACTTTGGAACTTTGTCATGACAAAACTTCCCAGAACAGGATCAAACTGTGTGTGGCTTGTGATTGGTCAATTTGAGTGAAATTAACATAAAAATCATACTTTATTTTTATTTAACAATTTTTGCAAGAAATATTGATTTCCAAGCAACCATATCTTTTATGCAAGAAAATTGACCAATATTGACAAGGAACTAAGTACTGGAGGACTATGTATTGTACGTTTTATATTGATAGAAGATCAATCTGCCATAAAACAGACAAGACGGGTGCCAGGTTGATTTGTTGGTATATTAAGTATGACAACATGGTGATAAGATATATCTTGATGTGGACCAAGTTTTCACAAAGTTTGTAAACATAATAAAATATAATGTATCTCATTTGAAGATATGTCTATTTACACATAGACAACTCTATACAAATTACAGAAATATACAACTCTAAGGAACCTAAATCACCAATGTTGTAAACATAGAATTACATTCAAGCTGAGATGAACACAGCTAAATGTAAAAATCATCATCATGTCAAAGTTTAATCTTTATATTCTGAAATATTGTATACATCTACCTAGAATTTTTTGCCCCCGGTTCTTTTCGGCCTTTTATGACGACAAGACAAGCTCACGGTTTATTTTATTCTTTTGATTTTATTATCATAGTTGTTTGTAAAATTTCTTGATGTGACTGAAAAGAGAAACTTGTTTTCATTCACATAGAAATTGTGTAAAATTCACAATATTCCTATAAAACAATGAAACAGTGAGTATGGTACTCAGAATTTGAGTATATAACCAGACTGTTTTAGGGAAATTCTGGATTTTTTTCAGATGAGTAATAATTTTTTATCATTACATGTATTTATAATTGTGTACCTGAAATACACAAAAACGCCCAGTTTCAGTGTAAGTTCTGTTTGTTTTCATCTGAAAATGTCAGCTGAGCATGTGTATGGAGTGAATTTAATGACTGCTAAAGCCAAGCTAACCATGACAATAAGTCACAGTTTCTGCCCCCTCTCTTTGCCCCTCCCTCCTTGTCCCCTTGCTCTCTCTCTGTCTGTCTCCCTCCCTTTCTCTGTCACATGCATGTGTGTGTGTGTGTGTGTGTGTGTGGAGATGTGTCTGGGGTATGGGTGTGAATTAGTATATATTTGTCAGAAATGAATTTATATTTTGAAACAACTGACTTGAACTGACTGTAATATCTAAAAAAAAACACAGAATATTTACTGATCAACCCCTGAGAAACAATGGATTCTTCTGTAAATCAATGTCTTAGGCCAGTCCAAATGTCTTTAGGGGTGAGTAAGTTAAACGGGTGACTTCTGACTTTAATATCTTAGAAACATAGAATATTATGCTACTATAAATATTCCCAGCCTTAGAGATCTCAATCCCTGTCAGTCACAATCCTATTTATTTAGTTTAACTTGTTAAGGGGTTTTTAGGGGGTTACTATATCTTTTACCTTCAACATTTTAGTGTTTGACTCCTTATATTTATAGAATACAAATTCCTACATGGTTTAGACAAGTTTAAATGTAAACAAAGTTTTACACTCATTCAACGTTAACTTTAATAAAAGAAACAACACATGGACCAAGTAAATTTGTAATATCTTACCTTAATCTGTGGCTGCCCCTAAAGGGATCAGCCTCCACAAAGGGTACCACAGCATATCCCATATTTATCTCTCCAGATATTACTCCATTGTTAAATTGACTCTACATAAACTTTCTTCATTTAAAATCTACACATTCAATGTCAACGTTTTGGTACTCATAATAGTAACGACGTCAAGTTTTAAATACACAAAATTTAAAAAGAAACAATTTCTCGCTGGCTGACGCCTTTGAAGTAATTATGAACGAAAATCAGCTTACGTATATACAGGGGCTCTAGAGAGTTTTAGAGATTTATAACGGTCTTTACTAACAATACAATATTTGACAAGGGGATTTTATTCTTCTTTTAATTTTAAACTGAGTCTTCCACTAGATTTCCAACTTTTAATTTGAATTCAGTTTTATTACAGAAGAAATAAACACCTGCAATAAAAGTTGAACACGGAAAAGATAAGATCATGCAAAAAAAATTTGAATGCCAATGAGTTAAAAAGGATTTGTAGAGTTATATATATATATACATACATTTAACGTGAAACAATAGTACCGAGGCAGTCTTATTTCAGGTGATGTATATAGACTATAAGTAGATTTAATACCATGGCAACAAGTGGACGGCACTTTAAATTTTAATTCTTTTGTTGGCATTGAGTTCTAATCCTTTTAAAGCTGTTAAAATGGCAATTTGTACATATAATCATATATCAAGCATTTACTTCTATTTCTAATTCTTCATTTGAAGTAATATTTCGTCAAATTAGAATTAATTGTGCATGAGAAACACCAACGACAAGAAAGTGACCCAGTTACAAATGAATAGCTAGTACAAACAAGATTATTTAGAAAGGCTTAAATATTAACTTTAATTTAGTGGTCGATCAATGTCCAGGGAAAGAAATATTGCAGCCATTCAATTGGTCAGGTTAGCTATTGGCTCTATAACGCCTTGTCTCTTAAAGATTTGTGGCTCTTTAGTGTACCATCTCTCAAAGATGATAGTGGTTTTGTCATGCATCACCATTTAAAGATTAGTGGTTCTATTATGTCCATCAAATATGGGTTAGTAGTTCTACAATGCCCCATCCTTCAAAGTAGGTTAGTGGTTCTATAATGCACTTCTGAAAGATATGTTATTTTTTTTTTATAACATCCTATTCCTAAACGATAAGCTGGTATTCTATAATGTCCCTTCAAAGATTAGCTAGTGGTTTTTTAATACTCACTACCAAAAATTAGTGAGTGGTTCCACAATGTCCCATCCCTCAAACATTAGCTAGTGGTACTTCAATACCCACAACCAAATGTTATCTAGTGGTTCAGTCATGCCCCATTCCTCAAAGATTAGCTAGTAATTATTTAATATCCACCACCAGATATTATCTGGTGGTTCCATAATGCCCAACCACTCAAAGATTATAATACTACATCGGTAGACATTGTAATTACATCTGTTAGGGTTTGTTTTACTAAATATCAAATAATTCTTAATCTATAGAAATAACAGGAAATGTGAATAGTTTAAAAAGCTTTGTCATTTAAAAAGACAAAAACAGTAGTAAAAAAAGGCGACACATTTGTAATTCCTCAAACCTCCATACAATGTACAGCTTGGTGAATACATACACATATTTCTACCTGTATTGTACAGGTAAGAATGTCTTGTTAAAACTTTAATAATGCAGATTAAAAATACATAACTTCACAAGAATAAGAATACATATATCATTATGAGACTTTCTGTGTCAATATGTACATTTCTAGTGATTTGATATGCATATTCTTTTAGCCACTTTTAGCCATTTTTAGCCACTTTTAGCCATTCTTACAATATCTCCGAAGCAAGATCAGATATAACACTGTTAAAATGTACCCAATTAGAAATTTACCTTGGACATATGTACCCAGGTAGGGATGTATCTAAATAGTGTGGTACCCTGGTAGAAATGTACCTAAATAGTGTGGTACCCAGGTAGAGATGTGCCCTTGTAGAGATGTACCTAAATAGTGCTGTGCCCTGGTGGGGATGTACCTAAATAGTGTTGTGCCCTGGTGGAGATGTACCCTGGTACAGATGTACCTTAATAGTGTTGTCTCCTGGTACAGATAGTGTTGTGCCCTGGTATACATGTACAGATAAATAGTGTCTCCTGGTACAGATGTACATCCTTATAGAGATGTACCTAAATAGTGTTATACCCTGGTAGAGATGTACCTAAATAGTGTTGTACCCTGGTAGAGATGTACCTAAATAGAATTTTGCCCTTGTGGAAATGTACCCTGGTAGAGATGTACTTAAATAGAGTTGTGCCCAGGAGATGTAAAATTGAGATGTACCCTGGTGGAGATGTACCTAAATAGTGTTGACCCTGGTAGAGATGTACCCTGGTAGAGATGTACCTAAATAGTGTTTTGTCCTGGTCGAGATGTACCTAAATAGTACTGTTCCCTGGTATAGATGTACCCTGGAAAGGATGTACCTTAATAGTGTTGTGCCCCCTGGTGGATATGTACCTAAATAGAGTTGTGCCCTAGTAGAGTTGTACCCTTGTAGAGATGGACCTAAATAGAGTTGTACCTGGTAGAGATGTGCCCCTGTAGATATGTACCTAAATAGAGTTGTGCCGTGGTAGAGATGTACCTTAATTGTGTTGTGCCCTGTTAGAGATGTACCTAAATAGAGTTGTGCCGTGGTAGAGATGTACCTAAATTGTGTTGTGCCCTGTTAGAGATGTACCTAAATAGTGTTGTGCCCTGGTAGGAATGTACCTAAATTGTGTTGTACCCTGGTAGAGATGTACCCTGGTAGAGATGTACCCTGGTAGAGATGTACCCTGGTAGAGATGTACCCTGGTAGAGATGTACCCTGGTAGAGATGTACCCTGGTAGAGATGTACCCTGGTAGAGATGTACCTAAATAGAATTTTGCCCTTGTGGAAATGTACCCTGGTAGAGATGTACTTAAATAGAGTTGTGCCCAGGAAGAGATGTACATTGGTGGAGATGTACCTAAATAGTGTTGTACCCTGGTAGAGATGTACCCTGGTAGAGATGTACCCTGGTAGAGATGTACCCTGGTAGAGATGTACCCTGGTAGAGATGTACCCTGGTAGAGATGTACCCTGGTAGAGATGTACCCTGGTAGAGATGTACCCTGGTAGAGATGTACCCTGGTAGAGATGTACCCTGGTAGAGATGTACCTAAACATAGTTGTACCCTGGTTGAGATGTGCCCTGGAAGAGATATACCTAAATAGTGTTGTACCCTAGTAGAGATGTACCTAAATAGTGTTGTGTCCTGGTCGAGATGTACCTAAATAGTACTGTTCCCTGGTATAGATGTACCTTAACAGTGTTATGCCCTGGTGGATATGTACCTAAATAGAGTTGTGCCCTGGTAGTGTTGTACCCTGTTAGAGATGTACCTAAATAGAGTTGTGCCCTGGTAGTGTTGTACCCTGGTAGAGATGGACCTAAATAGAGTTGTGCCGTGGTAGTGTTGTGTTGTACCCTGTTAGAGATGTACCCTTGTAAAGAGTACCTTGTGCCCTGGTAGTGTTGTACCCTGGTAGAGATGGACCTAAATAGAGTTGTGCCCTGGTAGTGTTGTACCCTGTTAGAGATGTACCTAAATAGAGTTGTGCCCTGGTAGTGTTGTACCCTGGTAGAGATGGACCTAAATAGAGTTGTGCCGTGGTAGTGTTGTACCCTGGTAGAGATGTACCTAAATAGAGTTGTACCCTGGTAGAGATGTGCCCTTGTAGAGATGTACCTAAATAGTGTTGTACCCTGGTAGAGATGTACCTAAATATAGAGTTGTACCCTGGTAGAGATTAAATAGTACCCTGTTAGAGATGTACCTAAATAGAGTTGTGCCCTGGTAGTGTTGTACCCTGGTAGAGATGGACCTAAATAGAGTTGTGCCGTGGTAGTGTTGTACCCTGGTAGAGATGGACCTAAATAGAGTTGTGCCGTGGTAGTGTTGTACCCTGTTAGAGATGTACCTAAATAGAGTTGTGCCCTGGTAGTGTTGTACCCTGGTAGAGATGGACCTAAATAGAGTTGTGCCCTGGTAGTGTTGTACCCTGTTAGAGATGTACCTAAATAGAGTTGTACCCTGGTAGAGATGAACCTAAATAGAGTTGTACCCTGGTAGAGATGGACCTAAATAGAGTTGTGCCGTGGTAGAGATGTACTCTGGTAGAGATGTACTCTGGTAGAGATGTACCTAATTAGAATTGTGCCCTGGTGGAGATGCATCTAAATAGTGTTATGCCTTGGTAGAGATCTACCCTGGTAGAGATGTACGTTAATAGAGTTGTACCCTGGTACAGATGTACCTTGGTGGAGATGTACCTAAATAGAGTTGTGTCATGGTAGAGATGTACCCTGGTAGAGATGTACCTACATGTAAATAGAGTTGTGCCCTGGTAGAGATGTACCTAAATAGTGTTGTGCCCTGGTAGAGATGTACCCTGGTAGAGATATACCTAAAGAGAGATGTACCTAAGTAGAGTTGTACCTAAATAGAATTGTACCAAATAAAGATGACCTAAGTAGAGTTGTAACCAGGTAGAGATGTAAAGAGTACCTAGGTAGATATATGTGCCAGAAAGGAATACATCTAGGTAGAGATATACTGGGTACCCAGTTAAACTTATACCCAGATAGGGATATACTAAGGTGAAAATGTACCCAGGAATAGGTGCAACTTGGTAGATATATATTCCAAAAGAGTTATACCTAAGCAGTCCCATATCTAGGTACGGATAAACCTAAACATTTTGCATCTAGACACAAACGTACAGGCAAAGATATACCCATGTAGACATGTATCCAGGTAGACATGTATCCAGGTAGAGATTTACCCAGGTAAGGATACACTCAGGCAGAAATACACCCTGGTAGTGATATTATGCATGCAGAGCAATATTACGACAGAAAACATATTAACCCCATGTTACCTTTGCCCTACATTAACATACTCTCATATACAGCATATATGTCCATTCTTCAGTGATATAGCTTGAAAATTTCACTATCAATTTAAATTTGCCCTCTCATCCAAGGGCAAAAATGGCGAATATTATACGCCAGTGAAAATATCCAAGTATGTATATAGATTTCCAAGTTATACCAAGGTATTGATATACATCCCATGACAAAGATAATAAATGTATAATATATGTAGGTTTTCATTGGGGGCATTATTTTTTTTTTTTTCGCCACACTGAACAACTTTTCAGAGATATGGTGATGGTCAGTTTTTCATGGAGGAGGAAAGAAGACCGTCCTCCCAGCCTTCCACAAATTAACTGGAATACTATCTTACAAAATCAGCTTTGGTTCCTGTAGGCCCTCAGCCCACACTACCTAGAGGTGAGAGACTACAATGTCTATAGCAGAATGCCCTAACAACACGGCCTTCAGCCCACACTAACTAGAGAAGAGAGACTACAATGTCTATAGCAGAATGCCCTAACAACACGGCCTTCAGCCCACACTAACTAGAGGAGAGAGACTACAATGTCTATAGCAGAATGCCCTAACAACACGGCCTTCAGCCCACACTACCTAGAGGAGAGAGACTACAATGTCTATAGCAGAATGCCCTATATAGCAGAATGCCCTAACAACACGGCCTTCAGCCCACACTAACTAGAGGTGAGAGACTACAATGTCTATAGCAGAATGCCAACACGGCCTTCAGCCCACACTAACTAGAGGTGAGAGACTACAATGTCTATAGCAGAATGCCCTAACAACACGGCCTTCAGCCCACACTAACTAGAGGAGAGATACTACAATGTCTATAGCAGAATGCACGGCCTTCAGCCCACACTAACTAGAGAAGAGGACTACAATGTCTATAGCAGAATGCCCTAACAACACGGCCTTACACTACCTAGAGGTATACGTATAGCAGAATGCCCTAACAACACGGCCCTTCAGCCCACACTACCTAGAGGTGAGAGACTACGTATAGCAGTATGCCCTAACAACACGGCCTTCAGCCCACACTACCTAGAGGTGAGAGACTACAATGTCTATAGCAGAATGCCCCTAACAACACGGCCTTCAGCCCACACTAACTACTACAAACTATAGCAGAATGCCTAACAACACGGCCTTCAGCCCACACTAACTAGAGAAGAGAGACTACAATGTCTATAGCAGAATGCCCTAACAACACGGCCTTCAGCCCACACTAACGGACTACAATGTCTATAGCAGAATGCCCTAACAACACGGCCTTCAGCCCACACCTAGAGGTGAGAGACTACAATGTCTATAGCAGAATGCCCTAACAACACGGCCTTCAGCCCACACTAACTAGAGAAGAGAGACTACAATGTCTATAGCAGAATGCCCTAACAACACGGCCTTCAGCCCACACTACCTAGAGGTGAGAGACTACAATGTCTATAGCAGAATGCCCTAACAACACGGCCTTCAGCCCACACTAACTAGAGAAGAGAGACTACAATGTCTAGAGTGCCCTAACAACACGGCCTTCAGACTACTAGAGGAGAGAGACTACAATGTCTATAGCAGAATGCCCCTAACAACACGGCCTTCAGCCCACACTACCTAGAGGTGAGAGACTACGTATAGCAGTATGCCCTAACAACACGGCCTTCAGCCCACACTACCTAGAGGTGAGAGACTACAATGTCTATAGCAGAATGCCCTAACAACACGGCCTTCAGCCCACACTACCTAGAGGTGAGAGACTACAATGTCTATAGCAGAATGCCCTAACAACACGGCCTTCAGCCCACACTACCTAGAGGTGAGAGACTACGTATAGCAGTATGCCCTAACAACACGGCCTTCAGCTAGAGGTGAGAGACTACGTATAGCAGTATGCCCTAACAACACGGCCTTCAGCCCACACTACCTAGAGGTGAGAGACTACAATGTCTATAGCAGAATGCCCTAACAACACGGCCTTCAGCCCACACTAACTAGAGAAGAGAGACTACAATGTCTATAGCAGAATGCCCTAACAACACGGCCTTCAGCCCACACTAACTAGAGAAGAGAGACTACAATGTCTATAGCAGAATGCCCTAACAACACGGCCTTCAGCCCACACTAACTAGAGAAGAGAGACTACAATGTCTATAGCAGAATGCCCTAACAACACGGCCTTCAGCCCACACTAACTAGAGGAGAGAGACTACAATGTCTATAGCAGAATGCCCTAACAACAACGGCCTTCAGCCCACACTACCTAGAGGAGAGAGACTACAATGTCTATAGCAGAATGCCCTAACACACGGCCTTCAGCCCACACTAACCTGAGAGACTACGTATAGCAGTATGCCCTAACAACACGGCCTTCAGCCCACACTAACTAGAGGAGAGAGACTACAATGTCTATAGCAGAATGCCCTAACAACACGGCCTTCAGCCACACTACCTAGAGGTGAGAGACTACAATGTCTATAGCAGAATGCCCTAACAACACGGCCTTCAGCCCACACTACCTAGAGGAGAGAGACTACAATGTCTATAGCAGAATGCCCTAACAACACGGCCTTCAGCCCACACTAACTAGAGAAGAGAGACTACAATGTCTATAGCAGAATGCCCTAACAACACGGCCTTCAGCCCACACTAACTAGAGGAGAGAGACTACAATGTCTATAGCAGAATGCCCTAACAACACGGCCTTCAGCCCACACTAACTAGAGGTGAGAGACTACAATGTCTATAGCAGAATGCCCTAACAACATGGCCTTCAGCCCACACTACCTAGAGGAGAGAGACTACAATGTCTATAGCAGAATGCCCTAACAACACGGCCTTCAGCCCACACTAACTAGAGGTGAGAGACTACGTATAGCAGTATGCCCTAACAACACGGCCTTCAGCCCACACTAACTAGAGGAGAGAGACTACAATGTCTATAGCAGAATGCCCTAACAACACGGCCTTCAGCCCACACTAACTAGAGGAGAGAGACTACAATGTCTATAGCAGAATGCCCTAACAACACGGCCTTCAGCCCACACTACCTAGAGGTGAGAGACTACAATGTCTATAGCAGAATGCCCTAACAACACGGCCTTCAGCCCACACTAACTAGAGGAGAGAGACTACAATGTCTATAGCAGAATGCCCTAACAACACGGCCTTCAGCCCACACTACCTAGAGGAGAGAGACTACAATGTCTATAGCAGAATGCCCTAACAACACGGCCTTCAGCCACACTAACTAGAGGAGAGAGACTACAATGTCTAGCAGAATGCCCTAACAACACGGCCTTCAGACTACCTAGAGGAGAGAGACTACAATGTCTATAGCAGAATGCCCTAACAACACGGCCTTCAGCCCACACTACCTAGAGGAGAGAGACTACAATGTCTATAGCAGAATGCCCTAACAACACGGCCTTCAGCCCACACTAACTAGAGGAGAGAGACTACATGTCTATAGCAGAATGCCCTAACAACACGGCCTTCAGCCCACACTACCTAGAGGAGAGAGACTACAATGTCTATAGCAGAATGCCCTAACAACACGGCCTTCAGCCCACACTACCTAGAGGTGAGAGACTACGTATAGCAGTATGCCCTAACAACACGGCAATGGAGTCCCTTAGGAGACATGTAACAAAGGAAAAACAACAATTATATCTGTGTTCTCATTAATATTGGTAATGATAAAGGCGCTGATAAGGGAACACAAACAAATATATCTGTTATGTTCTCACTAAATACTGGCGAAGATGATGACGTTAACTGAAGGAAACATAAATAAATATACATGTATTGCATCCATAAGTCAGTTTTACTGAAGCATTATAAAATTGTGAGTACATTCAAAGTACAGTAAAACCTGATTTAGCGATCACCTGTGTATAAAGACCACCTGGTCACAAATCTGGGTTATTTTGCTGTTCCCAATAGTACTATTTGTGTACAAATCAACCTCTGTATAAACTTAAAGACCACCTCCCTATAAAGACCAGTTTTCTTGTGTCCCTAAGGAGTTGTTATATTAAAGTTTCACTGTATTCCAAAACTTGGAAGTTAAACCTTATCTTTAACGGTAATACTAAAGATATGTTATCCTGTATGGCTGTCATAAACAAACTAAATCAGATCAGAGCCTGGCCATAAACAGAATGTTACATATGATTGTCAACTAAATGGCTTTCTGATATACCCCAAGTACAAAACAAATATGTGTATGATCGTCAGAAAGACCAACATTCATTAATTAGCATTGAAGATTAATACACACCGATAACCTTGGGTCAAATTTACATGTGTTTGTCAATGTCTCCATATTTATAAATGTCCCTGTGTGTATAAAGACCACCTGGTCACAAATCTGGGTTATTTTGCTGTTCCCAATAGTACTATTTGTGTACAAATCAACCTCTATATAAACTTAAAGACCACCTCCCTATAAAGACCAGTTTTCTTGTGTCCCTAAGGAGTTGTTATATTAAAGTTTCACTGTATGTCCAAACTTGGAAGTTAAACCTTATCTTTATCACGGTAATACTAAAGATATGTTATCCTGTATGGCTGTCATAAACAAACTAAATCAGATCAGAGCCTGGCCATTAAACAGAATGTTACATATGATTGTCAACTAAATGGCTTTCTGATATACCCCAAGTACAAAACAAATATGTGTATGATCGTCAGAAAGACCAACATATGAATAAGACATTAGATTAGCATTGAAGATTAATACACACCGATAACCTTGGGTCAAATTTACATGTGTTTGTCAATGTCTCCATATTTATAAATGTCCCTGTGTCAGCTGTGTGTAACTTTTAACAATATGATTAATTATAATTCCCCAGTTTATCAGATCACACAGGAATGATAAGGTTGAACGCCAGATATAAATTTAGATTTTAAAAATGGTGCCTTCACCCAGCATGTAGTTTCTAACTGAACTCTATATATCAGAAATTTTGAAGTAAAAAAAAAATTTACTGGTCAACCCAACCCTTGAATAAAGGAATTTCACTTGTCAAAGAATATTTTTACTGGTCTGTATATATATATATATATATATATATATATATATATATATATATATATATATATACACACAATTGAAAAAAATTGGAAAATTACTGGTCATTTGGACCAGTTATCAGATAGATTTCACCGGACTTTTGTAAAATTTACAAGTTTTTCTGGTAAGACCTTATGAATTCCAAACACTATGATATATATGTGTTCCAGATAGCAGGTTATAGCAGATCACCTTGTTCTGCTGCAATTTTGCTCTTCTGGATCTTTCTGATTTAGTACCATCCTACCCCACTTCTGTTCAACCCTACCCTTTTGCAAGTCCTCCCTACATGTCTGTCTGCCCTTGATATGTTGACCCAGCAGAAAAATCAACGGATATTTGTAATTTTCCTATACTATCATATTTTACTTTCATTCATTCATTGTTTGTTGTTTTACATCCTGTCAAGAATTTTTCACTTAATATTAAGATGTCACCAGCTTTAGGTGAAGTGCTACACATTTTGACTTCTGCTATGTACTGACAACATGGCAGTGAGGCTTCTTTTACATGCCACATATGTCATGACACAGAAACTCAGTTTTATGTCTCATCTGAAAGACATGTTTCTTTCACTTATTATCCCGAGCCTTTGGCGAAGAAATTTTTATTTATTGAATCAAGGCAAAGATAGAACTACTGTATTCCTGCAAATTTCTGCCCCTACTTATTTTTTGCTCCAGCTTATATTTGCCCTTTTACAACATATTCGCCCCATCTTAAATTCGCCCTACATCACCATACTATCATGGATGGTATGTATGTCAGAGCTTCAACTATCTACCTTGAAATTCTTACTTTCATTTTTAATTTGCCCTCTGACCTAAGGTCGAAAATGGAAAAAATTAAACGGGAGTATAAATATCCAGGTATACAGTAAGGAATATCTTAATTATATCTTAAGTGGAAATGGAAGAACTGAGTCCCCCCACCCCCATTTTTTTATCAACGGACAGTCAATGCAGAGGTGCTCTTTTTTGATGAACAGAAATGTCCTTTTTTAAAGAAAACCTTGCTTTCCGAGTATCCAGTTGGAACACTGATATATGATCAGGACAGTGTACCCTGATCCAGACAATGTCCCAAGCTTTGGGTAATGAAACAATGATCCGGACAATACCCCATACTTTGGGTAATGTAACAAATCAAGGTGCAAAGTTTGTAAGATAAATTAAGAAACCTGAAATACTTATATATATATATATATATATATATATAAAAATACAATAATGATAAGAGAAAAAGAATATTTTTTTGTCAGTCTTCTCAAAATTGTCATAT
Organism: Atrina japonica; assembly: GCA_030159075.1. Taxonomy (NCBI): domain Eukaryota; kingdom Metazoa; phylum Mollusca; class Bivalvia; order Pterioida; family Pinnidae; genus Atrina; species Atrina japonica. The sequence goes on from BROG01000653.1 coordinate 39,304, forward strand.
AATTTACTCATTTCCAATTAAAACTGAAAAAAAAGTTATTTAAAAATAAAAAAGTGTTAATATGATATAGGCCATATATATTTAATTTCACGGTAACTAGTTAATTGCTTATTACTTCCTTTTCGATGTGTTTAGAACTTACACAAATATTTGATCTCCTTTGTGATTCACCGACAACTCACAAAAATCAATGAAAGCTTGTTGTTTTGTTGTGTACAGCAAGTAGATCAATATCTAATGAATAAAATTTTAACTGGCTAAAACAAATTCGATACAGTTTGAAAAACAGATAAAACTGAAGAATCTCAATTTTATAAAAACTTGTGTACTCGTACCTTTTTCTCATTCGATGCATCTTCTATGCTTCCATCAATAAATGGTAAATAAAATTTATTTCCGTTGTCGAAATAATACATGTGACCACAATGAAATCGACATCAGATATACGACAATTAGCCGTTAAAACACAAAAATTGTAAATCACGCCACAACAATAAAATATTTCTCTGTTCTTTTGTTGTAGCCATAGATTTTATGTCCGACTTTGAAAGGAATTCTTCTGGATCCAAAATATCCACTTCGATATCACAATTCATTCCCCACAAAATGTTTCGATTATCAGTTTACATTTCTGTCTGACCCACGGAGCTCAAATGACCAGAATTTAAATACGTCTGTGTTTATTTTTGATATAGATTGTTAGTTTAATTGATTAAAGAATTAAAAACACCTGACTGAAAAAAGCACAATGTTTCAATACAAAGAAACATTCAATAGCCATTCTTTTAGAAATAATATTAAGTTTATGAATTTTTACATGGCTTTGTAATCTTACAGGTCGCATTCAATTTAATGGAGAGACAAAATATCCTCTTAATATTGCAACAATTCCAGTACATCCAAATTTAAACACAAAGTGTCTGATTATATATATCCAATAAAATTCAATGTCCTCCAAAGGGAAGTAAAGTTATAGGAAAAAACAATAAAACATTCAATATTCACAAATTTTCGGCCACTTGGCCGAAAATCAAGTGAAAGACGACAATATGTATATTAGTTACATAGTATTAAGTCTGCACAATATCTAAAGCTGATGACATACAGGTGGATATTTGATCTCGGGTTGTAAAATACAGTGGATATCTTATCTAAAGCCGATTACATACAGGTGGATATCTTATCTAAAGCCGATTACATACAGGTGGATATTTTATCTAAAACTAGTGAAATGCAGGTGGATATATTATCTAAAGCTGACGACATACAGGTGGATATATTATCTAAAGTTGATGACATACAGGTGGATATCTAAAGCTAGTGAAATACAGGTTGATATATTATCTAAAGCAGGTAAAATACAGGTGGATATAATATCTAAAACTGATGACATACAGGTGAATATATTATCTAAAGCTGATGACATACATGTGGATACTTGATCTCGGATTGTGAAATACAGGTGGATATCTTATCTAGAGCTGATGACATACAGGTGGATATTTGATCTCGGGTTGTAAAATACAGGTGGATATCTTATCTAAAGCCGATTACATACAGGTGGATATCTTATCTAAAGCTGATTACATACAGGTGGATATCTTATCTAAAGCTGATTACATACAGGTGGATATTTTACCTAAAACTAGTGAAATGCAGGTGGATATATTATCTAAAGCTGATGACATACAGGTGGATATCTTATCTAAAGTTGATGACATACAGGTGGATATCTAAAGCTAGTGAAACACAGGTTGATATATTATCTAAAGCAAGTAAAATACAGGTGGATATGATATCTAAAATTGATGACATACAGGTGAATATATTATCTAAAGCTGATGACATACAAGTAAATATCTTATCTAAAACTGATGACATACAGGTAAATAACTTATCTAAAGCTGATGACGTACAGTTGGATATTTGATCTAAGCCAGTGAAAGACAGGTGGATATCTTATCTAAAGCTGGTGACATACAGGTAGATATTTTATCTAAAGATGATGACATACAGGTGGATATATTATCTAAAGCTGGTGAAATACAGATGGATATCTTATATAAAGCTGATGGACAAATATACTCCACAATCAGATATCTATATTATGACAGTCTCCAAAATCTGACATCTATGTACGGATAGTATCAACATTCAGACACATCTATATACTGATAGACTCCACAATCAGACATCTATATACAGACAGTCTCCACAATCAGACACATCTATATACTGATGGTCTCTACAATCAGACATCTATGTACTGACAGTCTCCACAGTCAGACACATCTATATACTGATGGTCTCTACAATCAGACATCTATATACTGACAGTCTCCATAATCTGACATCTATATACTGACAGACTCCACAATCATATATATATATATACTGACAGTCTCCACAATCGGACATTTATATATTGACAGTCTCCAGAATCTGACATCTATGTACTGACAGTCTCCACAATCAGACATCTATGTACTGATAGTCTCCACATACAGACGTCTATATACTAATGGTCTCCACAATATTACCTCTTTATACTGACAGTCTCCACAATCAGACATCTATATACTGACAGTCTCCACAGTCAGACACATCTATATACTGACAGTCTCTACAATCAGACACATCTATATACTGATGGTCTCTACAATCAGACATCTATATACAGACAGTCTCCACAGTCAGACACATCTATATACTGATGGTCTCTACAATCAGACATCTATATACAGACAGTCTCCACAGTCAGACACATCTATATACTGATGGTCTCTACAATCAGACACATCTATATACTGATGGTCTCTACAATCAGTCACATCTATATACTGATGGTCTCTACAATCAGACATCTATATACAGACAGTCTCCACAGTCAGACACATCTATATACTGATGGTCTCTACAATCAGTCACATCTATATACTGACAGTCTCCACAGTCAGACACATCTATATACTGATGGTCTCTACAATCAGACACATCTATATACTGATGGTCTCTACAATCAGTCACATCTATATACTGATGGTCTCTACAATCAGACACATCTATATACTGATGGTCTCTACAATCAGACACATCTATATACTGACAGGTCCACAATCTACATCTATATCTGACAGTCTCCACAGTCAGACACATCTATATACTGATGGTCTCTACAATCAGACATCTATATACAGAAAGTCTCCACAGTCAGACACATCTATATACTGATGGTCTCTACAATCAGACACATCTATATACTGATGGTCTCTACAATCAGTCACATCTATATACTGATGGTCTCTACAATCAGACATCTATATACAGACAGTCTCCACAGTCAGACACATCTATATACTGATGGTCTCTACAATCAGTCACATCTATATACTGACAGTCTCCACAGTCAGACACATCTATATACTGATGGTCTCTACAATCAGACACATCTATATACTGATGGTCTCTACAATCAGTCACATCTATATACTGTCTCTACAATCAGTCTACAGAAAGTCTCCATAGTCAGACACATCTATATACTGACAGTCTCCACAATCAGACATCTATATACTGACAGTCTCCACAGTCAGACACATCTATATACTGATAGTCTCCACAATCAGACACATCTATATACTGCCAGTATCTACAATCAGACATCTATATACAGACAGTCTCCACAGTCAGACACATCTATATACTGATAGTCTCCACAATCAGACACATCTATATACTGCCAGTATCTACAATCAGACATCTATATACAGACAGTCTCCACAGTCAGACACATCTATATACTGATGGTCTCTACAATCAGACATCTATATACAGACAGTCTCCACAATCAGACACATCTATATACTGCCAGTATCTACAATCAGACATCTATATACAGACAGTCTCCACAGTCAGACACATCTATATACTGATGGTCTCTACAATCAGACATCTATATACTGACAGTCTCCATAATCTGACATCTATATACTGACAGTCTCCACAATCATATATATATATATATATATATATATATATATATATATATATATATATATATATATATATATATATATATATATATATATATATATATACTGACAGTCTCCACAATCAGACATCTATATACAGACAGTCTCCACAGTCAGACACATCTATATACTGATGGTCTCTACAATCAGACATCTATATACTGACAGTCTCCACAATCATATATATATATAATATATATATATATATATATATATATATATATATATATATATATATATATATATATATATATATATGACAGACAGTCTCCACAATCAGACATCTATATACAGACAGTCTCCACAGTCAGACACATCTATATACTGATGGTCTCTACAATCAGACATCTATATACTGACAGTCTCCACAATCATATATATATATATATAATATATATATATATATATATATATATATTATATATATATATATATATATATACTGACAGTCTCCACAATCAGACATCTATATACAGACAGTCTCCACAGTCAGACACATCTATATACTGATGGTCTCTACAATCAGACATCTATATACTGACAGTCTCCACAATCATATATATATATATATATATATATATATATATATATATATATATATATATATATATATATATATATATATATATATATATATATATATATACTGACAGTCTCTACAATCAGACATCTATATACAGAAAGTCTCCATAGTCAGACACATCTATATACTGACAGTCTCCACAATCAGACATCTATATACTGACAGTCTCCACAGTCAGACACATCTATATACTGATGGTCTCTACAATCAGACATCTATATACAGACAGTCTCCACAGTCAGACACATCTATATACTGATGGTCTCTACAATCAGACATCTATATACAGACAGTCTCCACAGTCAGACACATCTATATACTGATGGTCTCTACAATCAGACATCTATATACAGACAGTCTCCACAGTCAGACACATCTATATACTGATGGTCTCTACAATCAGTCACATCTATATACTGATGGTCTCTACAATCAGACATCTATATACTGACAGTCTCCATAATCTGACATCTATATACTGACAGACTCCACAATCATATATATATATATATACTGACAGTCTCCACAATCGGACATTTATATATTGACAGTCTCCAGAATCTGACATCTATGTACTGACAGTCTCCACAATCAGACATCTATGTACTGATAGTCTCCACATACAGACGTCTATATACTAATGGTCTCCACAATATTACCTCTTTATACTGACAGTCTCCACAATCAGACATCTATATACTGACAGTCTCCACAATCAGACACATCTATGTACTGACAGTCTCCACAATCAGACACATCTATATACTGACAGTCTCCACAATCCGACACATCTATGTACTGACAGTCTCCACAATCAGACACATCTATGTACTGACAGTCTCCACAATCAGACACATCTATGTACTGACAGTCTCCACAATCAGACACATCTATGTACTGACAGTCTCCACAATCAGACACATCTATATACTGACAGTCTCCACAATCAGACACATCTATGTACTGACAGTCTCCACAATCAGACACATCTATATTCTGATAGTGTCCATAATCAGACATTTGATCTAAGCTAGTGACATACAGATGTATGTCCTATCTAAATCTGTTGACATACAGGTGAATATCCTATCTAAAGCTTATTACATACAGGTGGATATTTGATCTAAAACTGGTGAAGTACAGGTGGATATATTATCTAAAACTGGTGAAATACAGGTGGATATATTGTCTAAAGCTGGTGAAATACACATGAAACAACCACAAAAGTAACCAAATTACATATTCATTTCATTCTTCCTACAGCTAAAGTCTGGAAATGAACAGTAACAGTATCACTTATCCAGAAGTATTTCACATGTATCTCGTACACCATGTTAAGCCAGATATACGGCATTTTAACAAAAATAAAAAATAAAAATTATACTTAAATCAATAAAAACATTACGACATACTCAAAATATGCGAAGATACACACAACTAGTGTCCAAAATAACATTCTATTATGATGACAGGGAATGATGGCAACAAAATGAATCAGGATGATAATGGATAGAAAAATCAAAAGTTCACCTCATGTTCATTTATCTAAAAGAGACAGGGAAATAGAGAACATAACAGTGCATCACACCTATTTTATTTGGTAAAAATAGTGGCCAATAAAACGTGCTCCGGTGTGTGGCCGCATTTTTCACTCATTGTATACTCAGTGTCCCTAGGCTTAAGCCTGCGGGCAGGTAATTTAGACCTGTTCAGGTGTTTTTTTATTTGTTACATGAATCTGTACTGTCTCTTCGTATTTTTTTTATTTATTTAGTTAAAAATTTACTAGTGTCTAAGGTAAATTTGATTGTTTTGTTTTGTTTTATTTTATTCTGTAAGAGCTAGCCGGCCAATGGAATCTGCAACCTAAAGGGGCAGTTGGACCCATGTTGTTTATATTTGTAATTCACCCATGTCTATGTGTGTAGTTCACGCTAGGGTGAAACGCTACATATATACCGTATATATATGTGTGTGTGTGTGTGTGAACAGTAAAACTTCTATATAAGGATTACCTGTTTTCAAAGGCCAATATTTTCTAGTCCCTTGACTGCATACTTCAACTAAATTGAATCGGTGTATAAGGATCACCTACACATAAAGGTAAATATTTTCTGGTCCCTTGGGTGTCCCCTATATACAGGAAACTATATATATACGATATATATATATTTCGATGGTATACATTCTGAGCTTAAGGTTACCACCTGCAGATTATCAGTGTTACCTTTTATTCAATCAGTTAAAGATATGTAACAATTTCAGTTAAAGTTAAATATTTTACAAATTTAGGAGAGAGAGAGAGAGAGAGAGAGAGAGAGAGAGAGAGAGAGAGAGAGAGAGAGAGAGAGAGAGAGGGGTGTTTTGTTTTTCTTTAATTAATTAATCTAATCTGAGATTTATCAGCGGTACATCTCGTCTCAGCTGATTGTTTTGGTAACTAAATCAAACAAAAGCTGCCAGGTGGATCAACAGACGATCTGATTACCTGTGCGCCCTTGTTTACCTGTGCATGTGAAGTAAACAAACAAAATGTGAAGTAATCTTTACCTGACTTGTTTGGCTGATCGTTGATTTAGTTCCATGTCTCGATATATCCCATTTCCACTCCGAAAAATGAAAACAAAATACTGTAAATTAATTTATACCGACACTGCACACTTGTACATGAAACTTGATAAACTCGACAGAAGTGTCTATATATAGATTTTACCACGTGACGATTTGTATTTTAAAAGATAATTTTGATCGAATACCACAACAACTCGAGGCAATCCTTATCTTCGCAAGAGAAAGTGATTAGCTCAAGAGAAAGCGATTAGCTGAATGGTTACCTACCAGACTTGTATAATGTTATCAATTCTCATGTAAACCAAACTTCCTTTTAAACTTGTTAATGTATTACACGTTCTTTTGGAATATTACATTTTAATTATTCTAATCTGTAATCCGATTATTTTGATCTGTTTAAGAGTATACATATAATTGGCATGTGCATATAAGAAGACAAATCGATTGCAACAACGCAAAACAAAGTTACACACACACACACTGATTATTATATTATCGGTATTTTTTTTCTATGGGGGTCACTTTTCTACGTTACACCGGCACCATAAATTTGAGAATTTAGTTTTTTTATCTGATAATATTTTCAATTTGGCCGCTTGCTTACTTAGACTGCCGAATTCAGTTTCACTTATTGAATCATTCTGTTTCCACTTCGTCTCAGTTTCTGCCTCGAATATAACAGCGAGTTCCCTTGATGCCGCACATATCGAAAATGTCATTCTAGTTCGCCAGTGACCACTCGATAGTTCGAAGGTCCTATAGTCCGAAGTTGCGATAGACCGAATACCTGATAGTCCGATAGTTCGAAGGCCCAAAAGTCCGAGGGCCCAACAGTCCGAAGGTTAAGAGTAATATCAAATATTCCCGAAGACAGAGCTAACTTGTCTACCGAAGTCTAGGTGAAAATCTCAGGTCATTAGGATTAATCGCTGTCTTTGGACCCTACACAATTGGCTTTTGTAACAAATACGATGAAAGGAATCAGTATGTTTGTGTATTTATTTAGTATGATAAAGCACAAAACTACAGAAGTATGAATGGGAAATGTGAAAAAAAAAAAAATTATCTCGTGCACACGACTTAATATTTTTTTCTCTCATTCGTTATGTCATGCGAACGACTTAATATTTTTTCCCTTATTTTTTTATGTCGTGCACACATATTTAGTCGTGCGTACGAGATAATTATGTCGTACGAACGATTGTTGGTGTTTAATAAAGGTTATTGATACCCTTCATGGTTTAAAAAAAATGTCCCTCGCCTATCCAGGGGTGGGGCGGGGGACTCGGTAATTCCTATGAAAACTCTTGTTACATCAGAGATCTTGCAGAATAAATATCTGATTTAGCAAGAGTTCCCATAGGAATTAGGGACTAGGGTGCTTTAGCTACCCCTAATAATTGTGTTGAAATTGAAAAAGATTATGTTAAAGCGTTTCAGTCTTATACAGTCTCCATGGATCATATACAATGTACGCAATAATACAAAATACGTGTATTACGAAGTGTTCACGAGGCGGAAGTAGATTATGTGTTGTTTTTTTTAAAAAAAATTTTCAAGGTAAAATTGTTTTCTTGGAGCCTACTTACTACATAAATGTTATCAACCATTTCAACTATCCTTTAAATTTCATCGACATCCGTCTTACATCTAAGAAGATTATTTGTAGTATTCACATTATGTCTCAAATTCTAGTTTAACTTTAAAGCGATATAAGCTGAGTAGTTATAGGCAGCTCCATGACGTGCCATTTGAATTTTGCCGCTAGGGGGCGCTTTTTAACGGTTTTTGATGACGTCATCAGAATGCTGGCTTCTGATTGGTCAATTCAAATGGCACGTCATGGAGCCGCCTGTGACGTCATAACCGGAAGTGCGTCATACCGGAAGTGAGGTCATGTTGTCATGGCAATAAGGAGAAAGAGCCAATCGTTGAGCTTGGAGGCGTGTCTATGAGCGGAAGTGGAAGGTTGTGGGGGCGGCCATTTTGGTTAAGGAGCCAATGAGAGCCTTCGTTACAAGAGGTTGGGGTCACGAGAGGTCACGTGAGTTCACGAGAGGTCAACGGGAAGAGAGAGAAGTTGGGTTTTTCCAGTTTTGAGCTGAGAGTGAATCTATTTTTAGAACCGAAACTTTGGGTTTTTCCAGTTTTGAGCTGAGAGTGAATCTATTTTTTAGAACCGAAACTTTGGGGTTTTCCAGGTTTGTGAAAACTCGTAGTTGGTGGCGCCACCGTCGTTAAGAGTGTGCGAGAGTGCGCATGTGCGAGAAGCGGTAGGCCGAGCCCGTCACTGTTAGTCGTCGAGAGTTCTGTTTCAAGTGCGCAAGCGCGAGAAGCTGTAGGCCGAGATCGACTCAAGCTTGTACTAAGACTTGTAGAGTAAATGTATAGTGATGGGTCTAAACATATAGTAATAAAAATTTCAAACACTCACCCTATGCTGGTAGTGGTTTTTTCTGACGATGTTGACTCTTCGAGCTGCGGATTTGCAAATGAGCTCTCAGAGGTCTAACTGAACCTATACTCTAGTCATGTGACTTTTTTTTTGTTTCTATTTTTAGTGCATGGAAAATAATCTTGTCTGATCCAATAAAAAATGAAACACTCACCCTATGCTAAAAGTAGTGGACTTTTTTTTCTTTATGATGTTAACACAAAGTACTCGAGCTTCGGATCTCAAATGACTTTTCACAAGCTGAAACTGAACCTCTCTCTAGTCACATGACTTACTATATTTAGACTTTTATCTCATGAAGTGAATACAACAAAAAACACAAATAAAAATTTAATGTTGAATATACGCGACTAAATAGTGTGTAGTCACTACAAATTAACACAAACACAAACCCTGCATACCTTAAGTGAAGGTTTCTTTCCGAATAAGTTGGGTGGCCCTTAAAAGGGCCGTTGATTGCTCCGAAAAGCTGAATAAGAGAGAGAGAGAGAATCTAATATCTGTCGAGTAGACGTCGCCAACGCCGAACTTCTCTTTCTTTTTCTATCATCAGTCGATTTATCTCGGCCTTATGTTGTCGAAGATTGGCTAATGCTTCCTGAGCTAGTACGTATTGTACAGGTACTGGAAGTGAAGGGTCAGGTCTAGGTGGTTCCTGGTGTTGTGTAGTCGGTGTCACAGGGGTCCTACCAGAATTGATTGGGTTGTGTGGCCTTACTACAATACGTGTCCTCTGTGTCAGAATGATTCCGCATGTTTCTCTCTTCAGGTTGCATTTCCATGTCGGATGAGTTATCCATGATGATGAACTAATACCGAGACTCAGGTAGTATTAGCTTATATAGAGTGAATGACGTCACGTATTGATTTTTTCCCACGTCTGAACATCTGCGTCTTTGACCACCTGTTGTTGACACTTGGCATCTGAACACCTGTTTTTGAGACTTGGCATCTGAACACCTGTTTTTGGCACTTGGCATCTGGCCACCTGTTTTTGACACTTGGCATCTGAACACCTGTTTTTGACATTTTTGACACTTGCCACCTGTTGTTGTAGTCTGTCTAGACATCTACGTCTAGACATCTACGTCTAGACATTTGGCCACCTGTTTTTTAAGACAGATACTGTCACTAGTTTTTAGTATTTCTCATTCTATATGAAAATAAAACGAAATACAATACATTTTAGTTTTATGGACCTATAAAACATAGAATATAAAATACTATATAAATGTGATGATACCTCGTTTGAGTATCTATACAGTTCTTTTCTTTTTTATATAATAAATACATGTCTACAGTTACCGTACTTCATTTTTAGAGTTGACAACGGAAGCATACACACGGAATGGCTCATTTACCGAACTTTGATTTATTGTTAAATGAAAGACAAGAACAGGCGAGAAGTCAAAGGCAGGCTCACCAGAGAGATCAACGGGGTGATGGATTTAATGCAAACAGACAACTCACCGATTATAGTGATTTACTATGAAGTAGACACCCTGAGTGAGCGTAAATCACGTAAGTTTAAAACGGCCTCGAATGTGTACCAAGTCAAATTTAAACATTTTTTTCTAAAGATGCCATACACTTGGTATCAGAGGTAATAGATCATATGTTGACTTCTATTAAGAACAAACTACAGTGTGAAGATCGGGATAAAATGAGAGTCAATATACATCATCCATCTTTTAAAAAGTGAAGTGTGGGTAGAATTTACGGATGCTAAAGACCTGAATGCTGATCTACTCATGGAGAAAATTGAGAAAGTGCAACAAGTAATGAAAATTTTAGAATCGAAGATGGGTCTACCACCCTGGCAGTAATCCATGTCATACAAACCTGTAGGTAGCGGGGGTGGAAAACGAAAATATCATCTCAGTGTTGATAAAAAAGTCATGCTGAACAAGAAGAGAAGTTTGATACAGATCAAGAATACAGACAAGACCTGTTTAGCTCGTGCTTTTGTAGTTGGTCGTTTTCATTGTCAGAAACCTGGACTTGGAGATGGAGACAAGTACAAAAACTGGAAACGCTATTGGCAAACTTTGATTTATGGTGATGCAAATAGATATACTCTTCAACGACGAGAAGCTCATGCCTTAATACAGCAAGCTGGATGTGATCCCCAGTAAGAGAGTGGACCTGAAGAATGGCAACGTTTTCAGACTGTGTTGTTACCCCACTACCGTTTGAAAATCTACGAACTGAATACCAACGCAAAACGATTGACATTAAATGTACTGTATAGTGGTGTAGGATCCGGGGTCCCCATTCACCGTCTTATAACGATGATCACCATTACGATTGTATCGTATCTATGTCTGGACTCTTGGAATGTAAATTACTATTGTGACCGTTGTGATGTGGGGTTATGATCATGTAGACAGATCACCCGATGTCCTCAATGCTGCTTTCGTTGATTTTTGCAGCGTCGCCCTGTGTTCCCGACAACACGAATAAAACCTATAGAATGTACACATTGATAGGGGACATTCACAGCGACTCAGTGTTACGAGAATCATTTGAAACTTTATAGTAGTAATTACGACCACTACTCCATGTCAGCTAATGACTCGATGTCCCACTTGCCAATTATGGATGAGTAAGAAACAATTCACACAACACTGCTGTCAAGAAAAGAAGAAAAAAATGTCGCCATTGTAAACAGATCGTGGATCTAGATCATCGTTGCTTTATACAACGTATCCCTTCTCAGGATGTGTCATCTTCGCCCCCTTATTACATTTTCTATGATTTTGAGTGTACCCAGGATACCGGAGAACACAAACCTAATCTATGTATTGCTCATCGAGTATGTCCCCAGTGTACATCCGATGATTGGTGTGAGCAAATGTAAAACCATGGAAGATCATCGTATTACATTCCGAGGTTCCCACGACACTCACTAATTTTTTGAGTTGGTTATTTGAAACGACCGTGTATGATGACATACACCAAAGGGAGAAACTTTTACATGATGGAGCTATAGCTATTGCTCATAACTTTAAAGGGTACGATGGACAGTTTATTTTACATCATCTGGTACATCATGCCTGTGTGAAAAAACCTGATGTGATCATGAACGGTTCTAAGATTATGTCTATGACGGCTTGGAAACATCAGGTTTAAAGACTCGTGTAATTTCTTGGCATTTCCTTTAGCTGCGTTACCTAAAGCTTTTGGATTGACTGAACTCAAGAAAGGCTACTTTCCGCATTTGTTCAATACAGAAGCTAATGCTGATTACATAGGAGTATACCCCCCAGCTATGTATTACAACCCAAAAGGTATGAAACCTGATGTCCGTCGTGATATTTGAAGCGTGGGGTATCAAGACCAAATTCAAAAGGGTGAGATTTTTCATTTACAATGCGAATTAGAAGAATACTGTGAATCGGACGTGACTATTTTGCGACAAGCTTGTATGCATTTTCAAAGCATGTGTTTGAAACTAAACCGATGTGGACCCCTTTGCTGAATCGATTACGTTTGCCAGTACGGGGAATATAGCCTATCGTCGCAATCATATGCAAAAAGATACGATTGGTATCATACCTCCGCGGGGATATCCTTCACCACGACAGTATTCCACCCTAGCATTACGCTGGTTGAGTTGGAAAGAACATGAAACTGGTCAAACGATTAGACATGCTCGTCAGGGAGGGGAAGTCCAAGTAGGATCTTATCGTGTGGATGGTTATCATGAAGACTCTCGCACCATTTACGAGTTTCATGGCTGTTTTTGGCACGGATGTCCCTTGTGTTTTCCTAACTTAAAAGCAAGAGCAACACCCGTTTCATCCTTCTTTGACGTATGAAGAAGTGTAATCAAAAGACCTTAGAGAGAGATCAGTATTTGCGTCAACACTATCAAGTAGAAACGCTGTGGGAACAATGACTATCGTCAAAGGTACAAGACGGATCCAGAGTTTCAACATTTCATTGATAAAACGTATGAGGAGTTTCCCGACCCGTTAGTTCCTAAAGATGCTTTATTTGGAGGTCGAACGAATGCTACTCGTTTGCTCTGTGAAGAAGGAGACATTCGTTACGTGGATGTATGTTCTTTGTACCCTTTTGTCTTGAAACATGGGACTTTTCCTATTGGACACCCAGACGTGATTACACATGATTTCAAAAGTCTAGATCAATACTTTGGACTGGTACAATGTCGAGTTATTCCTCCTCGTCAGCTGTTTCACCCCGTGTTACCTTATCGGTTTGCAGGAGGAAAGCTACTTTTTCCTTTATGCCGTACTTGTGCTCACAACAAGGAATCGAACAGGAGTTGGGTATGAGTTATCGATGCTCTCATACGAATCAAGAACGACGTTTGTTAGGTACATGGACGACGTGTGAATTGAATAAAGCTATAGAAAAAGGTTATGTGATCGATCGTATCTTTGAAGTATGGCATTTCCCTGATCAGTCCAATACTTTATTTCGTAGCTATATTGATCAGTTTCTCCAGATTAAGCAACAAGCTAGTGGTTTTCCTGCTTCCTGTCAAACAGAAGAAGAGATCGTCGTCAGTACCTCAAAGAGATTGAAACGAGAGAACAACTGATCATACGAGAAGAAGATGTAGAGAAGAATCCTATCTTACGGACCATTGCTAAACTGTTTCTGAACTGTTTGTGGGGTAAATTTTCTCAACGGACTAATTTACCTCAGACACAGTATGTTGAGAGTTACGTAAGCATTACAACAGTTACTTCAAGATGACACTCGTGAGATATTACATTTAGAACTGATTCCAAATGACGAAGGCCATGATGAGCTTGACATGATGCTGGTGAATTCAAAACCGAAGGATGACTTTGATGAACCCAATGGTTTTAGCAATGTAGTGCTAGCAGCCTTTACGACTTCTTTAGCACGGTTACATCTCTATGCCACCCTGGAACGTTTGGGAGAACGTGTATTATATTTTGATACAGACAGTATCATTTATCAACACGATCCACAGCAGTGGAATCCTACTATCATAAACAGTTTAGGAGGATGGACAGACGAATTAGATGGCGATTCTATCTTATCCTTTGTCTCGGGAGGTCCTAAAAATTATGCGTACAAGACTCGTCAGGACAAAACGGTGTGTAGAGTCAAAGGAATCACTTTTGATTAGTCGTACCACTTCTACAGTCAACGTAGATACATTGAAACAGTTGTTACGTGGTCAACAAAAGAAAGTACTGGTATCGTACCCCCATAAGGATCATGCGAAAAACGAAACAACATAAAGTCAAAAACACAGGCGATGACTAAAGAAGTGCGTGTCGTGGTATGATAAGAGACATCGCATTGAAAACTTTTGTACTTTACCTTATGGTTATTGAATTAAAGTTTGTTAATTTGAGTAATAAAATGTATGAAACTTGACTTTTGTGTTGGTGTTGATGATATAAAACAGAAGACAGTGACGGGTAGGGGTTCATTGATCTAGTGTGTGATCTCAAGTACACGCATCATGGCGACTCTCGATTCTAAAGAATCATGGTAGTTTTTACATGACTTTACCTAGCGATGCTAGTTTAAAAGTCTTTCCCGATAATACCTTAACAGAATTCAAAACTCATTTACCTCAAGCTTTAAGTATGATGGATAGTGAGTGGGAAGTAGCGTTGAGTGAATTTGATCTTTCCCAACTTAATAGAATCGATAGGATCCGATGAGAATTACATAGATGTCCTGGTTCCCCCTTCACGTTCCTTTGGAATCCGTCGTGACACCTAAAATTCCCAGGACCCTTCTACGTATCCTAAGAAAAAGGAAATGAAATATCGTCAACATGAACGTTTTACTGTAGAATTGATTAAGAAACACGTCTCGTTAGATGATCCCCAATTTGATCATGTCATCTCTAAAACTGATACGAAGTCGGGGATCGCTTTTGTAGGAAGTATTTTGGAGACTTTAAATTTCGTTCGGGGCTTTATAAGTCTCCTGCTGCTTTAATAGAAGAGATGCAAGTTGGGTTTTCTAGAGCCTTTCAATATGTCATTGATGGGATAGAAGATCTCTCTCATAAAAATACTATTAAATTCAGGTATGACGAAGCTTTAGATCGATTCATGATTGAGTTTAAAGGCCGATCCATATATTCCGTTCCCTTTTTAATACGTTTTCCAAGTCTACTAGGTTATAAACTTGGCTTTGAAGCCGTTGACATGAATGAGGAGATGACGAAATGGATCGATGTTACACACATGCCAAAGTATCCACCCGATTTAAATATTGGTATGAGTGGTATCTATGTCTACAGTAACATTGCCGAAAGTCAAATTGTAGGTTCACAATCGTTACCGTTATTACGTGTGGTCCCTTTTCAAACGGGTCAATCGCTCAATCATCAACATTGGGAAACCTTTTCATTACAATTATGTGGGTTTAAATAAAAAGTATTTTGATACCATTGAAATACAATTGAGAGATGACATGGGACGTAAAATTCATTTTCTAGGAGAAAAAGTGATTGCCAAACTTCATTTTCGTCGTGTCATTTAAAATGAAGTGCAACACAGGACTTGGGTCAGTTGATGACCGAGAGTCATCGTGTTCACATCTTGTATTATTTATCAATATGAATCCAACGAAAAGAGAAAATGACATGACTAAAGCCGTAAGAAAAGAAGATATGAAAAGACGAAAGGGGTGGAAAGGGGAGAAACAGAGAGAAGAGAAACAGAGAGAAGAGAAACAGAGAGAAGAAGAGAAACAGAGAGAAAGAACAGGGGAAACGATGGAAGGACAGGAAAAGATAGAAGGAGAGAAAAAGTCAGAAGGACAGAGAGATGAAGGAAAAGAACAAAGAATGAAAAGAAAGAGGGGACGTCCACGCAAAGTATCCGTAGAGAGAACAAAAGAACAAAGAGAAGAAGAAGAAGAAAAGGGGCAGAGGGAAGGAGTGAAAAGGGGACGACCACGAAAAGTAGAACAGGAAGAAATACCTCATGATATTTTAATGTTTCTACGACAATGGTTAAGCGATTGTCGTCAGTCTCCCATGTACGGTGACACTTTTCATTTACAATTAAATGATAATAATGGCAATCGAGCAGGTATGTGTATCATGTGCATAAAGAACAACGACAAGTAGCATGGGATCCTTTTGGTCATCATGTAGACGTACCGATGATACAATTTGTGTTTCAGGACAAAAAACGTAGAAAAATATGATTTTTTAGTTTCTGATCTAAAAATAGATTTTATGAACTTATAAAAAGGGAGTGAGAATGCACATCAGGGACCATTCACTCTCAGACACGATGGAAAGAACATCAAGTATGGAAAACTTTATTTTCATCGACGATGGATGCTAGTCAGACCGTCACGGATAGTGCTCCCATGAACCGAGACATGATGGATAGTGTACCACGAATTCATCGAGTAGAAGTAGATAGTGTACCACGAGCTCATCGGGTTGAAGTGGATAGCGTACCGAGAGTTAATCTGATAGAAGTGACAAGGACTCCACCTACCAAAAGGAGACAAGGTGTGACCACATTTAAACTAAGACCTGCTACCGTCAGAGGGTTATCGTTTCATCAGGAATTAAGAATACCTTTAGCCTTGCCTAATTTTTGTACGTATGAATCCAGGTACCTGACGTTTAAAAGATCATTGGCCTAAATATCTACCGGGACCTAAACAGACAGAATTAGCCAGAGCAGGATTTGTGTATTTAGGGAACAGTGTTTTTCTTGTGGATTGGGAATGGAGCGATAATGCTTTTACAGAACATCGACGTTGGTCTAAAGATTGTGCTTTCAGTCAATTGCTGATATAAACATAACACACAAAAAAAAAAAAAAAAAAAAAAAAAAAAAAAAAAACCCTGTGTGGAGCCTCCCTTCTGGGAACATCCAAGTGGCTGACGGGAACGAGTCTAAATATAGAATAAGAAGAAGAAGAACGGCTATAAAAGTAAAGTGAGTGCAGTTGACCAAACATCATTTGAATCAGTCATCAACATGAGTTATCCAGGCTTGTCACAGACGCACCCAAATTATTCACCTAATTGTACACCTTACCTAGAAGGGGCCGATGAGTTTGATGAAGTTCTCAAAACGTTAGACCAGTTGCAAGAAAAACAAGAAAATGATGCGGCCCAGGGAATGTTACGTGATGCCTTGCTATCCACATTACAGAAAATGAGGGAAGAACTCACGACTATTACAACTACTCTGAAAGAATTGAAGGATAACGTACAGCCAGGAGTCAGAACATCGTAATATGGGGTACGAATATAAGCCTACGCCACAGACTCATCCTTGTTTCATTTGTGGTGAAATTGGACATTGGTCTCCTAGATGTCCTAAGAATAAACGAGTCGGCAACAACAACACCAACAAACAACAGCAACATCAGTAAGAGTAGAACCTGAGAACAAAAAAGAAAATCGATCTCGTCAATCGGACCAGTGTTATAAATGTCATCAGTCAGGTCATTGGGCTTATGAATGTCCCGAACAGACTTCAACAGGGGTCAAACGTAAACTCAACTTGATGCTCAAGAAGGGAGGCAAAGCCACCAAGAAAGGGAAAGTGGAAACCGAACAGCAGTGATTGTGTTTTTGGAATTGTTCATCGTGTAACATAATTTAGTGTCACAGCGTCAAGGAATCCGAACCGACCGATCTAGGACAAAAGCTAACGTTCTTTTGCTCCGCGCTGTATGGGCAAGATCAACCGTAGTAGTGAGACAAAGTGACTCAAAGTTTTGTGATGAACGTTTTTTAACATGAAGTTAATGTTTTCAAAGTGAATGTTCTCATAGTTTATGTATTGTACATAGTCACAGAAAGTGAAATCAGTGTTCTCAAATTTAATGTTCTCATAGTTAATGTTCTCATAGTTCATGCTTATGTAATGTACATAGTCACAGAAAGTGAATCAGTATTCTCATAATTAATGTTCTGATAGTTAATGTTCTCATAGTTCATGCTTATGTATTGTACATAGTCACAGAGGGACGGCCCTAATCCTCTGTTGACTATCTAAAAAGGTTTTTAGCGGGGCATTAAACTTATTAAAATTTGATCTGGTGTTTGTGTATTTATGACTAAAAGGTGTACACGTTTAGAGTACACTTAGAGTTTAAACCTACTGAGGTATAAGGTGTACACTAAGAGTACACTTAGAGTTTTTGCTCTAGTATCTACAAGGTAGACATAAAGGAGTGATCTAATGTAAAAAAAAAAAAAAAAAAACTACAAAACTATGAGTAGAAGGAGATCAAGAGTAAAAAGTGTAAACACTTAGAGTGTGGATACAGAGAAAGAGATACAGAATAAGGGTATACAAAGGATCTATGTTTTATTACTGCTCTAATCAGTCATAGGTTTCTTTTCGTAAAAGTTAGGTGGCCCTGAAAAAGGGCCGTTTTTTTGTGTTTTAGGCTTATAGGCCATGGCATAAAAAGCATTTTGTCCGTTTTTCTTTGCCGTCTTTCTCTTTTTCTTTTTTCAAGCTTCACGAGCTCAATCCATTCGTCGATATTCGATAACCAGCCCACCTTTCTTCCCACTGTATCGGCACATATAAGCCATTCTTCTTTGTCTTGTACTTCGCCCCACATGGTTACACAGTCAGCCATGATCAAACAATGACAATAGACTCTGAGACATACTCGGCAGGGTGTGACGTCACACGTCGCGTGAGCGTTTCTTTTCTTCTCCTTCTTGTTGAACATCGCTTAGTGAAAAACAAAAACCAAAATGGAGAGCATCTATACAGAAGCTATTTACAAAATTATTCTGTTACAACAGAAGACCAAGTGGGTACCATGAAGTGTAATCGTTACTATCAGAGTCTACTGACAAAACTGAATCTGAGATGGAGGCAACTGAAACATCAGCAAACCTCGCAGAAAGTCGGAGATCAACTCGACAGGCAGTACCGACAGGGCTTAGAGTATTTGTCAGCTCAGTATGTTTCTACTAGAAAACAGATTAGAGCTAGTTTTCGTCAACTACAGATACCGATCATCATGGCGATCAAGAGAAAGACAAATGATCTACTGGAAGCAGAAACGCCGTTTACCTCTGAAAAAGAGAAGATGTTACTGTCAATATTAGTAACCTAACTAACGGCCCTTTTCAGGGCCACCCCAACTCATTAGAAAAGTAATCTAAACTGTATTGAGATATGTTACATCTACTACTACTATATAAAACATAAACCCTGTTACTCATTTTTATTGTGTTATAAACCCTATAACTCATTTAATTGTCTCATAAACCCTATAACTCATTTTATTATATACACTGCACATTCAGTTTAAGGTTTCTTCTCGTAAGATATAAGTGGTCCTGAAAAGGACCGTTGTTTTTGGCATATCTGCCATGATTCATGTACAGACTCTCTTTTTAAACGGCAAACACTTCTCATCCATCTGCTTACGTTTTTCTCTCTTCTCTACCAAACCGTAAAACAGAATTGAGAAGTACAAAACGTCTCAGGCGAACATCTTCTTTTCCCTGATGAAAGTTCAGATCAATCTTTCGTAACTTATCTTTAGTATCACGAATAATCTGCCTAGTATCATATACAGGTTCGATTAGAACAGGTTCGATTTCTTGTTCCATAGTGTACTCCATAGTATAAGCCATGTTTTGACATTTTTTATTTTTATCACTCTTAGACTGATTTTCTCCTAGGCGTCTATCACTCTTGACGTTTTCATTGGTGGAATCACGTTTGCCAAACGATACATAGACCAATCATCAAAAAGGTCAAAGTTGACGAGACGGAGTACGTCGTGTGCACTATAACTGCTCATATAAAAAGCCGTGCGCGTCTCATTTTACTGCACTTTGACTATGGTCTACCCTATAAGTGATTGCATTGAAGAGATGAAGAAAACCAACAAGGCAATGTTTCTTGATAGCACGGTGTTTTGGGCAAGTAAGCCCAAATACATTTTGGACAAATTGAAGACGGCGTCAGATGAATGGGAATATTTCGAGAGGCAGAAGGGCAGGGCTCGAAAAATGGTGTCAAGTCGCTGAGACCCGTGCAGCAGCAACAGCCAGAAGACGGAAGATAGTTTGCTGCTGCTGCTGTCAATAAGACACAGGGATTTAACATCACTAAAAACAAACGGCCCTTTTCAGGGCCACCTAACTTACACGAAAAGAAACCTTAACTGAAAACGATGCAGTTTTTGTGTTGTGTTATACTATAGTGGTAAGTCTAGTAGTAAGTTAATTCTTTTTTACTTGATGAGATAGAAATCAATTCTAAAAATAGTAACATTAAACACTTGAGAAAAAGTTCAGTTAGAAGGACAAAAATTCAAAACGAGGGCAATTCTAAAAATAGTAACATTAAACACTTGAGAATAACTTCAGTTAGAATACTGAGAGCTCATTTGGCAGCCGAAGCTCGAAGAGTCAACATCGTCAGAAAAACTCTCTCTGGGTGAGTGTTTTAATTTTTTATTTTATATACAGTAGTACAAGAAATATAAAAACTTGTTGAAACGATGTAAGTGAACAACTTCATACTTTACACTTTTACTACTTGTGTCACTTTGTCACTTTGTGTCACGTTGAGACTTCATAACTAAGAACGTTGCACATGTGCAAAACTTTGAGAACGGTACAACACGTTGCAAACTTTGAGAACGACACAAACTACTTGTGTCACTTTGTCACTTGTGTCACTTTGAGACTTCATAACTTAGAACGTTGCACACGTTGCAAACTTTGAAACATGAGAACGGTACACACTTGATCACTTTGACAAACTTTGAGTACGTTACACACTTTCATGTTCTATGGTTCTCACTCCTGCCGTGAGATTAGTCAGTCCCTGGAAACTAGATATCCCATGATTCCATACCCAAGATGGCTACCCTTCCTAACCTTCCTGTTTCGCTACCCACCCACCCTCTGGTTTAATGCCTACACCCCATAAAGAGTCATCAACCCTTTTGTTCCACCCTATAGTCTATACAGAGTAATCTCCCTTTGTTTTCGCCTACACAGTCTATACAGAGTGATCTCCCTTTGGCCCCATCTCTACAGTCTATACAGAGTAATCTCCCTTTGTTCCACCTATAGAGTCTATACAGAGTAATCTCCCTTTGTTTCACCTATACAGTCTATACAGAGTGATCTCCCTATGTACATACCCGTCACTTTACAAGCCTTAGTACAAGTCTTAGTTTCAAGCTTGAGTCGGGCTCGCCCTACCGCTTCTCGTGCATGCGCACTCGCACACTCTTAACGACGGTGGCGCCACCAACTACGAGTTTCACTAACCTGGAAAACCCCAAAGTTTCGGTTCTAAAAATAGATTCACTCTCAGCTCAAAACTGGAAAAACCCAAAGTTTCGGTTCTAAAAATAGATTCACTCTCAGCTCAAAACTGGAAAAACCCAACTTCTCTCTCTTCCCGTTGACCTCTCGTGAACTCACGTGACCTCTCGTGACCCCAACCTCTTGTAACGAAGGCTTCTCATTGGCTCCTTAACCAAAATGGCCGCCCCCACAACCTTCCACTTCCGCTCATAGACACGCCCTCCAAGCTCAACGATTGGCTCTTTCTCCTTATTGCCATGACAACATGACCTCACTTCCGGTATGACGCACTTCCGGTATGACCTCACTTCCGGTATGACGCACTTCCGGTTATGACGTCACAGGCGGCTCCATGACGTGCCATTTGAATTGACCAATCAGAAGCCAGCATTCTGATGACGTCATCAAAAACCGTTAAAAAGCGCCCCCTAGCGGCAAAATTCAAATGGCACGTCATGGAGCTGCCTATAACTACTAAGCTGTCACAATGACTATTTTTGTCCCCTGACATACAGTCGACAATATGATAAAATTTGTGTTCAAATACATTGTCAAACACGTAAAACGATGTAAAAGATCTTCTTTTCGAAGTTATTTGTTTTATTAGAATTTAAGTTTTCCCGTACCTTAAAAAATCCAGCTGTATTTACGTATTCAATGACCTTTCAGATAAACTCTTTCGCCATATCAAATGTACTTCGTAATTCGGTCAGGGTATCTCGGTCCTTTAAGCGCTCGGACTATGTTAAAGTCGGCTGATTTTTATGTGTTTTATATTTAGTTTTAAAAATAAAGGACATGGTTTTTATTGGGAAGTGCATGTATTATGTAAAATATATGCTTTTCAACGCTATTTTAAATACCTGAAGAAAATCGGATGATATGAATAAATATATCAGGTCACTAAAAAAATTTCCGATCTTCAATGTTACCCTTTATGCTGACATTGACAAAATCAAAACAATTTAACTGTGAAAAGTATCTCACGTTTTACAATCGTTCCGCCATGTCCGATGGAGTTGGGCAGCCCATGATCATATGTGACGAGAATGATAAAGCCGAGAATGCGATGGGACGAGTTAAAATGGGTCGAGATCACCCGATATACCCGGCATAATTTCAGAAAAGAATGTTTTGAAACGACGAAAAAGACAAACTTTGCCTGATTAAGGTATGAAATGACGATGTACGAAAATAAACGCAAAGGATAATAAGAATAGAATGTATATTAACTGCAAATAGCACTTGTTTATTGGTCTCTCGGTAATCTTTCTAAAAATTTACCGAATGTTAATTTGCAATGCTCAAAGTATGGCGGACAAAAATAACTGATATTACGGGTTACGTTTGGCAAGATTGTTGCATTTTTACACATGCATTTGTTATTCTAACCACCAGCTGGTCTCTTTGGGATATATATGAGATAGAATATCACATAAAATGGGCATGTAAAATTTTTCACTGACGACAGCTCATATCGCTTTAAGACATATGTCGATGTGAGATGTTTGCCATTAGCTAATTAAGTCATGCGCACGACATAACTATCACGTGCGCACGACTTAAAAAAATATATCAAGTCGTGCGAACGACATAATTTTTGAGGGAAAAAAATTAAATAATGATATTTAATAAAAAAAATTTCCACATGTCCCTTGCATACTCCCGTACAAAACCGACCTGGCGGGTGACATTTTTAACATTGCACTCGCCATAAATGAAAGATACTAACAAACAGGTAATGGAATCGAGAATATGGTTCTGTTTTCGGGAATATTCTATATTATTCTTAACCTTCGACCTATTGCACCTTCGGACTATTGGACCGTTAAACCTTAGATCTGTCAGACCTTCGAACTATTGGCACGTCGGAATATTGGACATTCAGATTACGGGACCTTTTGTATATAAAATAACCAACTTTTGGGGTATCGGACCTTCGATCTATCGGTGCTTCGGAATACCGGGGCGGAAACCAAATCGTCTACGTCATCGCTGTCTTGAGTCCATTATTTTGTTATGGAAACCAATAAATCCTCATGTAAGACTAAAACTATTAGTTTATACGTATGCAGTTTAGCTACTCACTCTCATTTTCTCTTGGTAGTCTATCTTTGATGGTTCTTTCTGAGTACATACTTATAATGTCTGCATCATCTCACCTTTTCGACTCCCCGGGGGTAGACGGCTATACATAAACCTAGTACATTGTACTTGGTATTTCGGTACCAGCTGATGATCTTACATACTGATAACACATCGGTTACTCTTAGTGTAATACATATAGATATATTATTTGACCTTGTATGACACCACATTATTTTTAGAAAATATAGGCCTACTAATTTAATTTGGATTGGAGCTGAACTGATGAAGTCTAATTGACAAAAATGATCGTCTTGAGCGCGTTTGTTTAGGACTTTCTTTTATTCTATAATTTTGGCATTGTGTTTATAATATTAATACATTTATTCGATCTCTGTTTGTGGGAAAATAAAAGAAGCAAAATCAGGTCTACTTTTAGACTTCCTATTGATGTGGCACCCGCGCATGCATATATATTTAGAAATAAATCCTGATACAGAATCGGCTAAGGATGTTCCAATGACTGCCGCTAACCAACAAGTAACTCAACATTTCAGAGACCGCAAACAAGACCATAACAACGACCGCAAAGTCTGCAAAATGTTGACTTCTTATCCTTGTGAATACAAGTTATCATCAAGTAGTTTATCTCTGTATCATGTTCTATTTTTTATCACCAGAGGTTTTACCGTTCTACAAAAAGTGAAAACATGATATCTGTATGTATATGGAGTGATTATACGTTGGAAATGTCCCAGTACACACCGGATTACCTGGGGTACACACATCAACTGTACCAATACACATCGGATTACCTGGGACACATATCAAATGTCCCAATACATACCGGATTACCTGGGGTACACATATCAAATGTTCCAATACATACCGTATTACCTGGGGTACACATTTCAAATGTTCCAATACACACCGGATTACCTGGGGGACACACATCAAATGTCCCAATACACACCGTATTACCTGGGGTACACACATCAAATGTTCCAATACACACCGGATTACCTGGGGTACACATATCAAATGTACCAATACACACCGGATTACCCGGGGTACACACATCAAATGTTCCAATACACACCGGATTACCTGGGGTACACACATCAAATGTTCCAATACACACCGTATTACCTGGGGTACAGATATCAAATGTCCCAATACACACCGGATTACCTGGGGTACACACATCAAATGTTCCAATACACACCGTATTACCTGGGGTACACACATCAAATGTTCCAATACACACCGGATTACCTGGGGTACACATATCAAATGTACCAATACACACCGGATTACCCGGGGTACACACATCAAATGTTCCAATACACACCGTATTATCTGGGGGACACACATCAAATGTTCCAATACATACCGGATTACCTGGGGTACACACATCAAATGTCCCAATACACACCGTATTACCTGGGGTACACACATCAAATGTCCCAATACACACCGTATTACCTGGGGTACACACATCAAATGTCCCAATACATACCGGATTACCTGGGGTACACACATCAAATGTTCCAATACACACCGGATTACCTGGGGTACACATATAAAATGTTCCAATACACACCGTATTTCCTGGGGTACACATATCAAATGTTCCAATACACACCGTATTACCTGGGGGACACAAATCAAATGTCCCAATACACACCGTATTACCTGGGGTACACATATCAAATGTCCCAATACACACCGTATTACCTGGGGTACACAAATCAAATGTCCCAATACACACCGGATTACCTGGGGAACACAAATCAAATGTCCCAATACATACCGTATTACCTGGGGTACACACATCAAATGTCCCAATACACACCGTATTACCTGGGAACACAAATCAAATGTCCCAATACATACCGTATTACCTGGGGTACACACATCAAATTTCCAAATACACACCGTATTACCTGGGGACACATATCAAATGTTCCAATACACACCGTATTACCTGGGGTACACACATCAAATGTTCCAATACACACTGTATTACCCGGGGTACACATATCAAATGTTCCAATACACACCGGATTACCTGGGGTATACATATCAAATATTCCAATACACACCGGATTACCTGGGGACACATATCAAATGTTCCAATACACACCGTATTACCTGGGGTACACACATCAAATGTTCCAATACACACCGTATTACCTGGGGTACACATATCAAATGTTCCAATACACACCGGATTACCTGGGGTATACATATCAAATGTTCCAATACACACCGGATTACCTGGGGACACATATCAAATGTTCCAATACACACCGTATTACCTGGGGTACACATATCAAATGTTCCAATACACACCGGATTACCTGGGGTATACATATAAAATGTTCCAATACACACCGGATTACCTGGGGACACATATCAAATGTTCCAATACACACCGTATTACCTGGGGTACACACATCAAATGTTCCAATACACACTGTATTACCTGGGGTACACATATCAAATGTTCCAATACACACCGTATTACCTGGGGTACACACTTCAAATGTTCCAATACACACCGTATTACCTGGTGAAAAACATCAAATGTACCAATACACACCGGATTACCTGGGGGACACACCTCGGATGTCTCAATACACACCGTATTACCTGGGGTACACACATCAAATGTCCCAATACACACCGGATTACCTGGTGAAAACATTAAATGTACCAATACACACCGGATTACCTGGGGATTCACCTCAGAATGCCCAATGCACACCGGATTACCTGGGGGACACACATCAAATGTCCCAATACACACCGGATTACCTGGTGAAAACATCAAATGTTCCAATACACACCGGATTACCTGGGGACACATATCAAATGTTCCAATACACACCGTATTACCTGGGGTACACACATCAAATGTTCCAATACACACCGGATTACCTGGGGTACACATATCAAATGTTCCAATACACACCGTATTACCTGGGGTACACACATCAAATGTTCCAATACACACTGTATTACCTGGGGTACATATATCAAATGTTCCAATACACATCGTATTACCTGGGGTACACATATCAAATGTTCCAATACACACCGGATTACCTGGGGACACATATCAAATGTTCCAATACACACCGTATTATCTGGGGTACACACTTCAAATGTTCCAATACACACCGTATTACCTGGTGAAAAACATCAAATGTACCAATACACACCGGATTACCTGGGGGACACACCTCGGATGTCTCAATACACACCGTATTACCTGGGGTACACACATCAAATGTCCCAATACACACCGGATTACCTGGTGAAAACATTAAATGTACCAATACACACCGGATTACCTGGGGATACACCTCAGAATGCCGAATGCACACCGGATTACCTGGGGGACACACATCAAATATCCCAATACACACCAGATAACTTGGTGAAAAACATCAAATGTACCAGTACACACCGGATTATCATCCCAAAATACACTAGTTTACCGGTGAGGATTTGCCGTATATTCTAGTTGTCAATTCATATTTGCCGTGTATTCTAGTTGTCAATTCATATTTGCCGTTCATTCTATTTCAATTATCAATTTATATTTGCCGTATATTCTAGTTGTCAATTCATATTTGTCGTATATATATTCTAGTTCTCAATTTATATTTGCCGTACATTCAAGTTGTCAATTCATATTTGCCGTATATTCTAGTTGTCAATTCATATTTGCCGTATATTCTAGTTGTCAATTCCTATTTGCCGTATATTTAATTTGTCAATTCATATTTGCCGTATATTTAATTTGTCAATTCATATTTGCCGTATATTCTAGTTGTCAATTCATATTTGCCGTATATTCTAGTTGTCAATTCATATTTGTCGTATATATATTCTAGTTGTCAATTCATATTTGCCGTATATTCAAGTCGTCAATTCATATTTTCCGTATATTTAATTTGTCAATTCATATTTGTCGTATATTCAAATTGTCAATTCATATTTGCCGTATATTCTAGTTGTCAATTCATATTTGCCGTATATTCTAGTTGTCAATTCACATTTGCCGTATATTCTAGTTGTCAATTCATATTTGCCGTATATTCTAGTTGTCAATTCATATTTGTCGTACATATTTGTTGTGATATGTGCACACTTGTATTACCCTGGGACCCACACCAGAACCACAATTCATGTAGTACATCTCCATTCAAATACAAGAACAATATTTACCTTTCAAGAAAATTTTGATCTTAGATCAAGAGAGCTTTTTTAATGAAGTCAAACCTATAAAAATACAAACTCGCATGATATATATTAAGTTAACTCCGGGGAATTTGATAATAGTGATCCCAAGTTCAAGTTTCCAAGTTCTTACTACTGTATCCCTGGAAATTTTCGTCCCTGGTTATTTTCACGCCTTGTAATTTTCGCGCTTTGTTATTTTAAAACTTTTACGACAGCACACATATTCGCCCCGTCTGAAATTCGCCCTAAATCACCACAGTCTCATAGATTCATCAGAAAGAGATCACCGACCTTCCGCGAGAAAACTGGAAAACTTTCTCACAATCAAAGTAATGGGTTGTTGTTTTGACAAAATAGCCATGGGAATCAAACTGCATGTACTTCCATCTAACATATATGGAATTTAAATAAATCAAATACATGTAAATGTAAATAAATGTCCTGCCTCTAAATAAATTCAAAATTAACATTCTAAATTTTATTTGTTGTATCTTTCGCTCCGATTTTAAGCGATTTTTTTCTGCCTTAATGAGAGTAGATTTGTTTGATATTTGTAGCTTCTTTTTCTGTACCAGCCATGATACGAGTTAAGAGGAGCGTTTCTAGAAATATAGAGGACAATTACTTTAGATACCGCTGCATTTTGGTGTGTCTTTCTTTTTTGTGGTGTCCGAGTTACTCTTTATTTTACTTTTTATTTCACTTTTGTTAGTTTTTATTTGACTCCAGGAAGTCGTTTGATAAAAAGCTGCGATTGCCCTTGGTTTTATTTTAAAGGTTTCTTTTACATGGACAACAAACCTTTTAAACAATAAAGTATTGGTATTAGAAGATTTTTTTTTCACTGCAGTATTGATGGTGATGCCACGATAACATTGTCCTTGACTGGTGTTGCTGATCATGTGTGAAGTTTAACACTATGTGTTAAAGTAAGACAAGAAACAGCTACATTAATCGTAATTATTTAAAAAAAAAAAATCAAACTTGAGTGTAGGCACATGCCTAGTCGAGACTTACGTAGCTACGCCACTGTCTTGGGCATTATAACTTTGGTATTATGGTTATAATATTGAAGGGGAATAACTCGTATTTAAAAATTAGGAATTTGCTATCCTATTCTGCGTGGAACCAAACACATCCTCGTTCCTTGGTGTTTTTAATTTTTACGATTTTTTAAAACTCATATATTACTGAATAAAGGGGTAAGGCAATGCTTGGAACAAGTAATAAATTGAAATCGCGTTGTTTTAATAATGACTTTGATACATATGTCAATAGTTTAGTTATTTTGTAAAAGTCGGATGTTAGGTATAACACAAAAAGTGCTTATGTTTACCGTGAACAGGTATAACACAAAAAGTGCTTATGTTTACCTGTCAAGTTAACAGGAAATCAATAAAAAATAAGTATTGGTTAAATTCTTAACTCAATAGCAAATAGAAATATCATATTCTCGCTTTTTGATAAAATCTCTGTTTATGCATTCACAAAAAAGTATGTGTGTATAAAGGCTTTGAAAATTTGTTAAACCCCTGGTAAATCAAACTTTGAGAACATGAAACTCTTACTGAC
The DNA here is from genome assembly GCA_030159075.1 of Atrina japonica. Lineage (NCBI taxonomy): Eukaryota > Metazoa > Mollusca > Bivalvia > Pterioida > Pinnidae > Atrina > Atrina japonica. The sequence continues at coordinate 69,165 of BROG01000653.1, forward strand.
AATCATTGTCTTCAGCATTTTTGTTGGCCTATTTTTTTTAGAGAAGAAATAGCTTTTGTAAATTTCATTTAGTTTAAAAAATTTACAACCACTAGATCGTTGCTTCTACTGGTGGACCGTCTGAGTCCCCGAGGTTATACAATGTCTGACGGTTCACAGCAACAGTTTAGTAGTCTATTTACTTTTGCTCGATGTATATTATATCATATTTTCTATCCAAAAACATTGATATATTGTATAAGTCAATAACACGCATACGATTTAAGTTATAATATGTTAGTCTGTTTAGTGCCCACCTTAAAATAAAAACATATCTTTATATCAAGAAAACACACACACACACACACACACACACACACACACACACACATCCAAAACACACAAGACATTTTTATAAGAACAAATATTTACATACCGACTGCAATTCCTTTCATTGCAAGTATATAGAGCGATGTATTACCTTTGCATTTGTCAGTATTCGCAGTCCTGAGTTAACCGCTTTACTTTTCTGGCGTAGGAATGCATGAATAAATCAACAAAGAATAGAGTATCACATTTATTTCTTATATACATGTATTTAATCTTAAAAATCATACATTACCACAAATAATAATAATAATAATAAAACAATCACAGAAAGAAATCGGAAACACAAGACTAAATCTACACCTGTAGCACACTGTACAGCCTACAGGCCCATATCGCTATATATCTAGGTCATGTTATGATGTTATGAAATGAAAGTTCGCTTCGTAGTTGCAACAGAAAAAAGAGAGTTAGGCCTAGCGCAACTTTATCAAGCATCTCTGATAAACAGGTCGATTTGTTTACTTTCACCGGACATGTATGTAATTACAAAGGAATCAGCAGCATAAACACAAATCTATTTTCATCGAACAATTCAAATATTTTCCCGTACGCATATACATTTGTCAATTGCTAACGTTTAAAATTTCAATTTGAAAGTTAGAAAACGACAGTCATAATATTGCTTATGCTTCAATACGTTACAAAGAAAAATGGTGGTGTATTACGTGTAATATTATGTGTTGTTATACGGTTATATTGCTCTTTTCTATTGCTCTTTGCTATTATTGAATATCAGAATTTGGCTGATTTTCACTCCAGCAAAAACCAAAAAACAGATATGATTGAAAATAAATATTTACCAACAAAATTTAAAGAAATAACATTTTTATAAGTAAAAAAGATGTTTGTAATCCAAAAATGCCACATGTTAAGCAAGTTGATAAAATAAAATATGTATTTTGTATTAAAATGTCGGTGATATTAACAATTATTAAAACATATCTTAAACAAAATTTCAATATAATTGATCAAACTTGGACATTTTCTTATTCTTATAATTGATATCAGTTAATAAAAGGAAGACACATCAATTTAAACTCACTCATCTGTCAGTGTCACTACAACCCTTTAGCTGTGAACAGTTGTGATCAGGGTTAATTTCAAATTTGACTGTAGATTGTTTGTTTATTTATTGTTATTTAACGTCCCACTCAAGAATTTTTCACTCATATGGAGACGTCACCAAATGCCGGTGAAGGTCTTCAAATTTTAGCCTTTGCTCGGCACTTACGGCCATTGAGCAGTGACGGTTCTTTAACGTGCCAACACCTACTGCGACACGGGACCTCGATTTTTACTGTCTCATCCGAAGGACAGGAAACCAACCTTCCGCCGGCTGGACTCGAACTCACGGTCAAGAGTCGAGCGCGCTACTGACTGAACCAGGCCGGCTCAATGTGACTGTAGTAAAATGAGCTTTAAGCAATATGGCATCTGCACGAAAAATACGAAAAAAGTACATATGTCCAATGTATTACTAAATATGTCCATACTGTTAAATTTTATCAAATTATCCAAAGTAATGTGTAAAAATTCTGCAAATATCAATAATGTGTATTTTTGCATGTGATTTGGAATGACATTCAACTTTAAGTTCCAAAAAGGAACTTGACATCATTTAAAATCAACTTACTAAATAATTTCCAGGTTTACGTTTGTTATGTAACAAATGGTTTCTGTCATGTTACTTTGAATTGGTTAAAAGTCAAACAGTGTTTAGTCTACACTGTTGTTTGTTCCACTGAAATGTGTTCTTTAATAATTACTAGATTCTTTCCAGTTGAAATTCTGTATTTTTGTTATCGAAATAAAAATTAAAAAACCCGAAAAACTATCCAGTTTGTTCATTGTGTTACCTATTTCTTCTGTCGTGTTACCTTTTTGAAAGTAACACCATAGACGGTAACATCATAGACATTTCAACATGAATCTAAACATGATTAAGCAGTGTTTGTTATTGTTAGAACAACTAGGCTATATATTATATTTGATGTTTATTATACTAAAAATGCAATACACGGTAAGTAATATAAGTAAGGCTGTTTTGGAAAAAAAATTGTGCAACATCAAAGACATTTAAAATGCACAAATGGAGGGTTACTCACATCCAATGGTGTTTTCTTCATCTCGCCATGTTCACATGTTGTTGTATGGCATGCTGTTTTAGACACTGAATGGTGTTTCAGCAGTTGCATTGTGGGTACTTAAGGGAGTTAATGAACCATTTTCTAACTGAATCCAATTATTGGTGCTAACATGACAGACATAGAAATTATTAACATATCTCTGAAATTATTTAAATACCACTTCATTAGTGCAACTAATATTTGTAATGTTTTCTTGATAATTTCAACGAATAATTGTAGACATTACAGAAGTATATGTATTTGTCATTCAAATAGTACCACCTTGCCAATGGAGAACAAGAAGTTCGAATTTTAGAACTTGAAAAAAAAGTCCTGACAAAAATCTTAAATTTCAATAGTTTTTATTCAAAACTAAGAAAAACTATTTCTCTTTTAATACTAATGGGAAGTATATGGAAACCCAATTAATTACAAAGACTGATCCATGTTACATGGACACAAAATTTGTCAAATTTTGATATTAACTCTTTACTCAATGACACATATTCCCGCTTTCTACTTGTCAGTCCATATCGGTGTGGTTATTCTGTATTTATTTGTTTGTTTATTGTTGTTTAACGTCCCACTCAAGAATCTTTCACTAATATGGAGACGTCACCAAATGCCGATGAAGGGCTTCAAAATTTGGCTTATGCTCGGCACTCGGTCATTGAGCAGTGGGGCTTCTTTAACATGCCGGCACCTACTGTGATACGGGACCTCCAGTTTTTACTGTCTCATCCGAAGGATAGAAAACCAACCTGCCGCCCCCTGGACTCGAACTCACGACATCACGATCAAGAGTCGAGCACTCTACCGACTGAGCCAGGTCGGCTCTTCTGTAATTGTAACTTTACAATTCATATACGTATTATAGACAATTACAAATAGTGTCGAATTTTACAAAAATCATATATATATATATATATATATATATATATATATATATATATATATATATATATATATATTTATTTCTCGTATGTCATTTACTGATTATCAAATGAAAATTTGATATTTTTCATATTATATAACCACGCAAAATTTGTGGTTATAAGAATAATGACGATGATAATACAGATCAACCAATTAACTTTTAATACCTCGCACTGACGGTTGGTGGATCTAGGATTTTCCGTTATCACACCATCTTAAAGAGTAAGATGTACAAAATATATAATCCATTAAATGTGTTAATTATAGTCTTTGATTGATAGGTAATTCTTTACAAGCTATAGAACAATTAACTGACTGAGACGTCTCACCTGTCCAGACAATTTGAATTAGTCTGTGACAGGTGGCACTTAAGGTATGGCCTAATTAACAAGTTTTACTGAAATTATCGGGATCAATAAAAATATGTTTACAATAACATGTACAATTAATAACATTACTGAAATTACAGGAACTGGACAATTAAAGTTAAATGTCCAAATTGTCAACTTCTGAATTTAAAGATAAGAACCAAAATGTCCAAAATTGAATGTATAGTTTTGCTCAGTCACATTTACGTTATTTAAGAGATATCAAATTTCTCAACCAAGAATAAAAGTTTAACGAGACAAATACTGAAGAATTTCTATGTCCCTATGTAAATTTGCAAAAAAAAAAAGCAAATTAGATGTATGATAAAGATATCTTTAGCGCAAGAATACTTGTCCAATGCCATTTGTAAATCTATCCAAAATTGTACCTCATTCAATATTAACTGTAATTTATTAATGTAATTACTTTATCACTGAATAAAACAAAAAGAAAGTCTGATGAAATATATTATTAAAAATACCCCGGTCTTCTGTTTTTTTATTGTTCTTTTACATCCCGTCAAGAATTGTTCACTTATATGGAGATGTCATCTGCTTTAAGTGAAGTTCCACAAATTTCGACCTTTGCTATGTCTCATCCAAAAGACACGTGACTTTCACTTGGTCAGAAACTGTATTTGAACAAACTGATACGAGAATCACTGCATCCGATCCACAGACGATCATTACATAGCCCAAGTGACCATGGTGCCGTGAGTCCTGTTTGATGTGTAAGCAGTAGTTTCAGATACTGACCATCAGGATTAAGGAGATGGACTTTCTTATGACCATCGGCTACAATGATGTGACAGTTATAATCACAACATATGTCTGTAGGGTAAAATTTGGCCGACTCTTTATGACCGGTGTATCTAGACTTCTGTCGTCCACTGTCATGTAGTATGTGCACCACTCCTTGTGTTTCCCCAGTTTTGTCGGTGACGCAGATATTAGTATTATAGTTTTGAACAGCTCTGATGGGACCAATAAATAATCTTGTATTTCCATCAGCAAATTCGAAAGTTTTTTGTATTTCCCCGTCCATACTGATAACAAGTACTTTAGATTTGGTATTAACTTTGTCAAACAACTTGGAATATTCGTCACACATAGTGACAAGGATATCTGCACTCAGGGTCACACTAACCCCTACCGGTATTAACGGACTTGTTGACCTTATTGTACTTAATGTACCCGAGATCGAGACTTTTTTAACGCTGAACGAGTGGGGACATGTTACTACAAGCACATCTTCACCTTTTACTAGGACACAGTCGTTCAGAAGTTCACCAATTTCCTTGGTCAGTTTAGCTTCACCACCGGAAGTATAGAGTTGAAGACTTTTCGTGTCTGTATTACATACCATTGCAGTATCATCTGTGATGGGAGAAATTGATCCCAGCATTTTGGTTTTAAGTTGAAAAGATGATATTTTTGCAACGACTGGGTCATACATGGCCATTGTCACTTTAGACGTAGGGGTAGATTTGTGTTCACGTCCAAAGTGGCCAAAGTAATTATCCAATACTTTAAAGTTGCAACTACCTTTGGAAAAGACATGGTTCAAACGCATTCCGCTAAGATCTGGTCGGTCAATAGTTTTAATCAGATCCTGTAAAGTTTGGTCTCTTTCAATAAAATCAAAGTTTGACATTGTACTTTCGTTACTTTCAAGATATTCGGTCTGATCCATCATTAATTCCTTATATTCTTTGTATTTTCTGGACGTTTTTTCTAGTTTCTCATTAAGTTCCTGTAAGCGCTCTTGACACAGAGATGTATGTCTGTTTGCTATACACGTTACAGCGTGTATTATATGGTCTTTTTGTTGTTGTATTTTGTCGATTTCGTGTTGACTAGACTCTATGTTGCTGAGTTTAATGTCCGCTATGTTTTGCAATATCTTGTCTATTTCCGGACATTGAATATGTCTCACATTGGCCTTTGTCATTTTCAGCTGAGCACGTTTTTGCCGAGCATATTTCGCCAGGTTTGTAAACCGGTGATGGCGGTGATCCTTCTGTGCACATTTCTCACATATTTGTAAAACGCAATCTCTACAGAACATGTCCAGCTCTTCACGAGCGTGCACTGAACACATTTTAACCGCGCACTGAGCCATACGTAAATCCATTATCATAAATTCAGAGTTCAAATCATACCAGGAAGTAATTAAGAGAATTGATACAAATCATAAAGTTCACCTCAACAGCAATCACTTCCGCATTCACTTAATGTACGCAAACGCCATTCTCCGTACACAAAATTATTTTCGGGTTTGTTAAAATATCATGTTTCAAAATACATTTGTGTTGCAATCAAACAAAATTTCATGAACTCTAAACAGTAAGTGTAGATCGTGACGTCAAAGCAAGTGTAAACAATGAAATGCAGGTCACGTGGTTATGTAATCGTAGGATAAATATGTAAGCCCCTATGTTATCTTACAGGTAGATAAGTTGACATATGTATCTGATCTTTATTTTTGGTTAGGTTGATACATAAAATAAAACATTTATGATTCGTAAAAAAATGACACCGCAGGGTGCATATGAAATATACACAGATGTTTCACCGCTAAAAGATAGAACGTGCTACATACACTGTCGTCGCCCCTGATCAATTTACATGTTACTATAGACAGCATAACATGAATAATTCAAGCCCGCTCCATTTCCGATTCTCTTCACCGAGATAAAGACCTCCTAGTAAAGGAATTCATAACTATTGTGGAATTATTTCACCAATTGAGGGAACGGGCTTACTGAAAACATGGCGAAGGAACAAATTTCTTGAAAGATTGGCGAAGGGATGAGTTCCTTGAAAGTAACATGATGAAGAGAGTTACTTGGATGTCAGGCAAAGGAACGAGCTTAAAATACGCTGAAAGCATTCCAATATAGTTAGATGGCGTAGAGGATAATATTAGAAGATGGACCAAAGATGAAGATTAGGAACCCGAAAATCTGATTGAATGATTTAAAACTGAATGATGATCATTTAGTGTTTAAGGACCAGGAGGTTGATGCCAAATTCAATAGACTAAATGACCAGTAGTACTAGGTCCACAGGAACAAGCTTCAAACACTATGTTCTTTTTTTTGCGAAGTTTTATATTTTAATTCTTAGGAATTAGGATCAAGTCCCTGTTCTGGTAATCCCACATTACCCGTAACAACAGGACAAAATCAATCAAAACCACGTATTGGTATAGCTACAAAAGACGATGGTTTCGAGTTGTCACATCTGTGCCTTATATCTAACTTCTTAAAAGCTAACAAGGACAGAGGCCTATTGTAGAGTCCAGCAAAATGTTTCTTTCAACAATTCAGGAGATCGGTTTTCGTGTTTTAGGGTTATATTGCCTATACCTTATATCACATATACGGTGACATTATTTAACGGAGATGTTTGGATGCTTGTTCTAGTTTAACTGGATTTGGCTACAGACTCAAGTTAAGTGTGGTAGGGTATGTGACTCCGTGGCACCTGATCTCACGCTGGATTTTTCCAGAGCGCCATGGTTGACCATGTTGTGCATTTGATTTCAAATTTTATCAGCTTTCCGAACCCAGTTACTCCGGGTGGAAAAACTGTAATATATATATTACACGGGTGTCGGATTCAAACAAATAGATACAAGTCATGGAACGAATTATATAAAGCGCTAAAATGACTAACAACACGGAAAAAAGTAGTAAGAATTCGCACCCCATTTTCATCTCTGGCACGAACTGATGGCATATCGGACCCTATCGAATGCTGTCATTTTATTTTTAGATTCGGGAATTTAAAGGCCCATGGCCGGCTTATATTGAACTACATGAAATATCGTAAAAAGATCTCCGTAAAAAGATCTCCGACTTACTGTTACATCGATACGGAAAGCATGTCAAACATTCACACATTAAAAAAAAAAAAAAAAATAAAACAATAAATATATGTATCACATAGAGCTGTCACAAACATATATATAAAATAGTAGTTTGCTTCAATTTTACAATATTTCAGAAATTTACCCCAAAATATAGAAATAATTTGTACAAATGTTATAATATCTTGCATTTACCATAAATATTTACTCTGGAAGTTTATTTCAGAAAGAAAATCACAATGTATACATTTAACCTAGGAATACCTAAATATGGTTACAGTGTTTTTAATCATCAAAGCTGATAACTGAACATTTTCTGGACAACTTATGTGAATAAATAAAATCACACAATATAAAAACTCATATCAATAAGCATGATTTTGTAAATAACACATTCTTTTCTGTTGTATTAAAAAATAATACTTAAATGAAAACAAAGAAATATGTTATGTTTCAGATTACCATGCTGAGCAAATTCTTTCACAAAACTTCATAATTCTGATAAATTATTATATAAATAGGGAATAAAAATTACAAAAAATACAAAATATAAAAATACTCACAGTCAAGATGCTGTATTCAGATACATGTAGTTGTAGAAACTTAGAAGTATGAATTCAAGATGTCTTCTGGTTCTGGTGAAGTACAAAATTTCAAATCTCTAAATCAAATCAAATGAGCCTATAGAAAGAGTTTTTAGAAAGAAAACAGAAGATAGGAAGTGGACAGTGGTCAATAAGAAATTGAAAGATAACTCTTGATCATATTATATTGGGTCAAATATAGTACACTGTGGTGAAGATCAATATTTTTGATAACAAAATTTGCAATCAAAAGTATAGGTTGCCGTTGCATTTTTACTTCAAATTTTCACTTGTATCAAAAAATGTGCTGCGCCCATGTTGTAAACAAAGCTGGTGTTTTTCTATAGATTTATCCAAAACATTGCCAAAAATAGTCATTTTGCTAGTGGGTAGACGGTACCCATTAATAATGGAAAAGTGACACACCACATTTCAATAGACTTATTTTGTTCATTTATATAAAATATGTTATTGTAATCACTGAGGGCAGATATATGAGTAGTGACTTTAAAATGAACTGACATAGTCAATTGCTTTTAAAAAGGATTATGACATATGTATAGTTCTGTTTCAGATGATAAACTAAGTTCAAATTTTAATTTTATACTAAAGTTTGATTATTTGATGAGTTAATACAGAAAAATATATAATTCATACTTAATAATTATCTTTACAGGTACTTGAGTATGATAATTAGATAAAAATCTCTTATTGGACAATATTTCCTCGATTAAAAAAAATTGAAATATTCCTTCTAACAGGTTAAAAAGGTTGATAGATTATGAAAAAAATGTTTTTAAAAACATTTCTAAGAAATTTTTTATTTACAAATTATCTATTACCCAAATTTAACTACAATAAGACCTAACCACAATATGGAAAAAAATCAACCAGTGCTAAAATAGTCAACTATGCATAATCCATAACTATCATGATTTTTTTTTATAAAACAAACATGTGCACGTTTGTAGGATAACAATATGCAACAAATGCATAATAATGTGTGTTAGAGGGCTGACACCTATTAAATTTGCACCTTGTGGACCCCCAAACAGGGTGCCCCAGTTTCATAGAGACCTCAGTCTGTTTAAAAGTATGAGTAAAAGTGAAATGAAATGCAATTTAGGTGATTACAATGAGAGAAATGGCTTATTTTAAGGCTTCATCCAGCCTACATGTGTCAAATGTGAATTTCTCTATAGGACAGACACCACCCAAATATTTTCCCATAGGGCCTCAATGCTAATTTTACAAAACTTCAGGTCACTGTCACTCCCGATGTTTATTATATCTGGGTCAAATAAGTACACTGTGGTGAAAGATCAATATTTTTGGATAACAAAATTTGCAATTCAAAAGTATAGGTGCCGTTGCATTTTTACTTCAAATTTTCACTTGTTTACAACTCGTTAGTATTCCGCCACAAAGGAAAATATCTATTCTCATTATGACCCCTCCCTTTCAATTTTCAGCCGTACAACCCTATAATTTCAAAGTACTTACAATATTTCATGTATCTTTTTTATCACCTTTATTTCACTTATTAATGGCAAAACACGATCCACTGGGCTCATTTTACCCTCCGCACAACTTTGGGGTGTGGTCTGCGCCCATGTTGTAAACAAAGCTGGTGTTTTTCACTATAGATTTATCCAAAACATTGCCAAAAATAGTCATTTTGCATTTTTTGGAAAATCTCACTAACTGTACACCAAGCCCCCTTATATTGAGGGATGGGAACCCAACCTGAAGAGAAACACAGTCTATAATGTGTCACACCCCTACCTTCAATTTCCCATTCATTGATATTAACCAAATAAAATGCATTATATGAAGAAGTTGTCTGTTTTTCTTTCATGATTTCATTCAGGTAATTGTTTGTAACACATATACTTCATTATTTTGAATGATTTCATACCATTATTTACCAATATTGACCATGATATCAAATAAGGGTAGACGGTACCCATTAATAATGGAAAAAGTGAACAAAATATAACCATTTTCTTCACAAAAACTTAAATTTGATATCATTGCTAAATGAGCATGGACAAATTAGGCACCAGAAGGTAAAGAAGAATTTCTGACAAACTTTTAAAATGACTGAACACTTAAATGGTGCAAAATGATAGTCAAATTGCTTTTTAAAGGATATGACACTGTTTCAGATGATAAAAAATAAGTACAAATTTTAATTATACTAGTTTTTGAAACCAGTAAACGTCAATATCAGGTGTTAATTTTTGTCTGGTATGACCCCAAGAGAGTGTTAAGTGACATTTGCTGGAAGGGGGGGGGGGGGGGGGTGAAAAAGGTGATTCAAACAAAAAATGCATGACTGAAAATTTAGAAAAACTATGGAAAACATGCAAATTGAATGAATATTAGATGAGTTTAATACAGAAAAATATATAATTCATACTTAATAACTTATCTTTACAGGTACTTGAGTATGATTATTAGATAAAAATCTCTTATTGGACAATATTTCCTCGATTAAAAAAAATTGAAAATATTCCTTCTACAGGTTAAAATGTTGATAGATTATGAAAAAAAATGTTAAAACCTAATGGTCCAATATGTAGATTTTGCCTCAAAAGAACAAAATCAACCAGTCTTTACCTCAAAAAGAGCGTCTGATTTTAATTCAAATGAGTTAAAATTTACAATAGAAACATCATTTCCAAAATATTTTGCTAAAAATTAGTCACTATGCATAACCATAACTATGATGATTTTTTTTATAAAACAACATTGTGCACGTTTGTTAGGAGAAGGGTGGGGGTTTACTTGAATTTTCCAAGAACAGATGGAATTTTGACCAATAAATGATAAAATTATTAGTTCTAGGTGTAATATAAAACATACAGATAAAATTAAGAGAGCTTAAATATGCAAACAAAATGCATATAATGTGTGTAGAGGCGAGCACACCTATTAAATTTGCACATTGTGGACCCCCAAACAGGTGCCCCCCATTTCTTAGAGGACCCTCAGATCTGTTTAAAAGTATGAGTAAAAGTGAACATGAATTGCAATTTTAGGTGATAAAAATGAGAGGAAATGGCTTATTTAAAGGCTTCATCCACAGCTACATGTGTCAAATGTGAAATTTCGATCCAATTAGGCACCAGAAGTAAAGAAGAATTTCTGAAGCTCACTCACGAGGGGCAGATAAACTGAGTATGACTTTAAATATGACTGTACAAAATCAACCAGTCTTTACCTCAAAAAGGTCTGATTTTAATTCAAATGAGTTAAAATTTACTATAGAAACATTCATTTCCAAAATATTTTGCTAAAATTAGTCACTATGCATAACCATAACTATATGATTTTTTTTCAAAAAACAACATGTGCACGTTTGTAGGAGAGGGTTGGGGGTATACTTGAATTTTCCTAAGAACAGATGGAATTGTTGACCATAAATGATAAAAATATTAGTTCTAGGTGTAATATAAAAACATACAGATAAAATTAAGTCAATATGCAAAAATGCATAATTAATGTGTGTAGAGCAGTACACCTATTAAATTTGCACCTTGTGGGACAAAAAGTATGAGTAAAAGTGATATGAATTGCAATTTAGGTGATAAAAATGAGAGAATATGCTGTTACATTTAAAGACCAATCAGATCACTGGGCTCATCCCTCCGCACAACTTTGGGTGTCCAAAATGATGTTGTTAAAACAAAGTGGTGTTTTTACGATTTATCCAAAACATTGAAAATAGTCATGTAACAAATGGTGAACCCAACCTGAAGAGAAACAGAGTCTATAATGTGTCACACCCTACCTCTCAATCCCATTCATTGAATGTTGTTTGTAACACCATATACATCAATTATTTACCAATATTGACCATGATATCAAATTAAGGGTAGACGGTACCCCCATGTGGGAGCATGGGGGAACCAATTAGGCACCAGAAGTAAGAAGAATTTTCTGAAGCTCACTTAAAGTAAACCATATTTGTAAAACTTGCTTGGAGGGGGATAAATTAACCCGATTACATACAACACATTTTCAATAGACTTATTTTGTTCCATTTATATAATATATGTTATGTAATCATTTTCAGACATGTCATGTTTTTGTTTCATCCATTAATTACAGTCCTCATGAAAACTGAGTCATTATTTAAAATGGTGCTGCTTTTTAAAAGGATATGACATATGTATAGTTCTGTTTCAGATGATAAACAGTTAAAAGTCAATATCAGGTTGTTAATTTTTGTCTGGTATGACCCCAAGAGAGTGTTAAGTGACATTTGCTGGAAGGGGGGGGGGGGGTGGTGGGGGTTCCTGCTATGACTGAAAATTTAGAAAACTTATGAAAAACATGCATTGAATGAATATTAGATGAGTTAATACAGAAAAAATATATAATTCAATTTTTTACTTAATAATTATCTTTACAGGTACTTGAGTATGATAATTAGATAAAAATCTCTTATTGTATATTAAAAAAAAATTGAAATATTCCTTCTACAGGTTAAAATGGATAGATTATGAAAAAAAAATTAAAACGCCCTATATTTTACAAATTATCTATTACCCTAAATTTAACACAAATATGACCCTAACCACTATATGGAAATTTTTGTGTACAGATCAGCATAAGGGGGGGGGGGGGCGTATTTAAATTAATTTCCATACTGTTTAGATAAATATTTTACTGATGAGACTTTAAATGGCTGAAAATGCAGTTTAATACAATTTTTCTTAAAAATGAGTTGGTTTTTTATCCTAATTACACCAAAATACACTGCATGAGTAAAATGTGGTCCAATATTGTAGTTGGGAGTTAAAATTTACAATTCGTCATTATTTATTTTTGACCCAATGAGGTGTAATATTTAAAACATATAATATGCAAACAAATGCATCATATTAAATTTGCCACAACCCTCAGATCTGTTTAAAAGTTATGAGTAAAAGTGAATGAATTGCAATTAGGTGATAAAATGAGAGAGAGAAATGGCTTATTTTAAGGCTTCATCCAGCCTACATGTATTTTTGTGTCAAAATGTGAATTTCTCTATAGGACAGACACCACAAATTATTTTCCCATAGGCCTCAATGCTAATTTTACAAAACTTCAGTAAAACTCTGTGAACAAAAAAAAAAAATTTTCAGCCTGCATCAACCCATATAATTTCCAAAGTACTACCCAATATTCAATGTATCTTTTTTATCACCTTTATTTCACTTATTAATGGCAAAACTAATTTTTTTCAAAGATCAATTTTACCCTCCGCACAACTTTGGTGTCCAAAATGTCTGCGCCCATGTTTGTAAACAAAGCTGGTGTTGATTTCCTATAGATTTATCCAAAACATTTGCCAAAATAGTCATTTTGCCATTTTTGGAAATCTCACTAATCTGCTTACACCAAAACAACCTGAAGAGAAACACAGTCTTATAATGTGTCACACCCTACCTCTTTCAATCCTCATTCCATTGATATTAACAAATAAATTTTCATTTTCAGAATTGTTTGTAAACACATATACTTCATTATTTGAATGATTTACTATACCATTATTTACCAATATTGACCATGATATCAAATAAGGGTAGTCGGTACCCCTTAATAATGGAAAAAGTGACAAAAATATACCATTTTCTTCACAAAAAACTTTAAATTTGAATCATTGCTTAATGAGCATGGAACCAATAGGCACCAGAAGTAAAGAAGAATTTCTGAAGCTCACTTAAATGTAAACCTATGTTCATTTTTTCATTTTTTTATATGTATCTTCTTGGACATAGATTTTGTTCAGTTTATATAAAATATGTTAATGTAATCATTTTCAGACATGTCCACTGTTTTGTTTCATCCCCCTAATTACAGTCTCATGATGTAAGTAATTAAATACAGAGGGCAGATGTCACTGTTTCAGATGTATAAACTAAGTCAAATTTTAATTTATACTAACGTTTTGAAACATATATATAAAAACTTATGATAGTATATAATTCATACTTAATAATTATATCTTTACAGTTTAGATAAAAATCTCTTATTGGACAATGCTTCAATTTTACAATAAGGGGTGTGGGGGGGGTATTTCAGATGGCATGATGAAAATATTTTACTGATTTACCCCAAAATCACACTGCCATGAGTAAAATGACCATGGTCCAATATGTAGATTTTGGCCCTCAAAAGAACAAAATCAACCAGTACCTCAGAAAATGAGTTAAAATTTACAATAGAAACATCATTTCCAAATTATTTGCTAAAATTAGTCACTATGCATAACCATAACTATATGATTTTTTTTATAAAACAACATGTGCACGTTTGTATGAGGGGTGTAAATGATAAAATATTAGTTCTAGGTGTAATATAAACATACAGATAAATATGCAACAATGCATGTAATAATGTGTGTAGAGGCAGCACACCTATTAAATTTGCAATATCTCTGTTTAAAAGTATGAGTAAAAGTGAATGAATTGCAATTTAGGTGATAAAAAATGAGAGAGAGGAATGGCTTATTCCACTTAAGCTTACAATCCAAGTCCTACATGTGTCAAATGTGAATTTCTCTATAGGACATCGACACCTACCAAATATTTTCATTTAATTTACAAAACTTCAGGTTCCATAAAAGTCAATATTTTTGATAACAAAAATGTGCATTTGCAGAAACCAAAGGAAAATATCTATTCTCATATGAAAAATCATTTTTTCATTAATTGACAGATCCACTTATACTGGTGTTTTTCCTATAGATTTATCCAAAACATTGCCAAAAATAGTCATTACACCAAGCCCCCTTTAATTATGAGGATGGGAACCTAGGAATGAAGAAGTACAGGGGCAGATAACTGAGTCTGACTTTAAAAATGACTGACACTAAATATAAAAGTCAATATCAGGTGTTAATTTTTGGAGAGTGTTAAGTGACACTTCTTATGAAAACATGCAACTTGAATGAATATTAGATGAGTTAATACAGAAAATATATAATTCATAACTTAATAATTATCTTTACAGTACTTGAGTATGTAATTAGATTTAAAAAAAAATTGAAATTATTCCTTCTACAGGTTAAAATGTTGATAGATTATGAAAAAAAAAATTTTTAAAAACGTCCCTATTTCTAAAGAAATTTTTTTATTTTACAAAAAGTATCATCATGACCTAAGGGGGGGGGGGGGGTATTTAATTTATTAATTTCCATGATAATGAACTACATATATACAGCTATAAGGTACAAAATACACTGCAATGAGTGTAAAATGACATGGAACAAAATCAACCAGTTATTTTCATTCATTTCCAAAATGGATAACCATAACCTATATGATTTTTTTTATAAAACAACATGTGCACGTTTGTAGGGAGAGGGTGGGGGTCTTATACTTGAACTCTGTGAATAAATTAAAATCACAATATAAAAAAGAGCTCAATATGCAATAAATAGCATGATTGTAAATATTAAATTTGCACATTCTTTTTCTAGAGACTGTTGTATTAAAAATAATACTTTTAAATGAAGAAATGGCAAAGAAAGCCTATGTTATGTTTTCAGATTACCATTAGCTGAATGCAAATTCTTTTCTCCCAAACTGGGTCAAATAAGTTCTGTGATAAAGATCAATATTTTTGATTAAAATATCTAAATAGGTTGCCGTTGCATAAAATTTTCACTACAAAAGTATACAAAAAAATATCTAAAATACTTTTCAGCCGTCAACCCTACCAAAGTACTACCAAATATTCAATGTTCAAGGCCAAAACTAATTTTTTCATTTAATGCTGTATTCAGATACATGGGTGTTGTAGTTGTAAACTAAGATGGTGTTTTTCTATAAACAAAAATTAAAAATGCTCAGTACTAAATGTGAAAATGAGGATGGAAACATCTACACAGTGTATGGAATTCAATCCCATGTCTTGCATGGTTGTCTGTGATTTTCATTCAGAATTGTAACAAATTTCAAATTATCTAATCAAATCAAATGAGGTACAATAGAAAACAGAGAATCCATTGCTTTTTAGAAAGACCAGAAGTAACGAAAGAATAGCTCACTTAAAAGTAGTGGACAGGAATGAAGTGCACCCTTCGTAATAAGAATTCTTGTGAGGGATACCACTTAGATACCAACACTTTCAATAGATCTGTTCAAAATGTTACAGAAAGTCCAGTTATCCTCCCCTTAAATTAAATACAGACTTTTCAAAAATTACATTAAATGTCAAAATGATATGTCAAATTGCTTTTTAAGAGTTGTATGTCCCTTTAAATACTCAAATCCACAATATAATAACAGACCCCAAGAGAGTAACATTTGCATTAACAAATACAAAAAACTGCTGACTTGATTTAGAAAAATTATATAATAAACTTTAATATTAGAAGTTAATACGAAATAAATAATTCAAGATATCACTCTTTCACAATTTCATTTTATTCTGAATAAAATATATTGTTATTTCTATACAAATTATTCTTTGATCACTTGGAAATTTTTGTGTACAAGTTTTAAACAGATGTATTGGTGATTCTCTTAAATGACAGTTTAATACAATTTTCTTAAAAATGAGACTCCGCGTTGAAAGGTACAGAAGTGAGAAAAATATAATAGATAGCCTTGACAAATTCTTTACCCTCAGGTTGTTTCAGGTTAAACTTTACAATAGAATTTTCAAAGAAGGGTTAACCACATATGATTATTAATTGCACGGTTTCGTGTAGGAGAGGGTTTTACAGCTTTTTGACCAATAAATTAAAATTCTTCGTCTCAAAGCAGCACACCTTTAAATTTGCCAGGTGCTTTCATAGAGGACCCGCATTTTTGTAACTAAAAGTGACCATGAATTGCAATTTAGGTGACAGCACATGTGTCAAATTGAATTTCTTACTAGGACAGACACCACCAAATATCTAGGACTCTCTCAAAACTTCAGGTTTTTCTGTTGTGGTGTTTTTTGTTTTGTTTGTTTGCTACCTTTTCACTTGTTTATGGCACGTTTTTTGTTATGAACATTGGTCAACCTATATAAAGTACTACCAATATTCATGATCTTTTTTATCACCTTTATTTCACTTATTAATGGAAAACCATTTAATGTCAGATTGGGCTCAATCGCCGGGTGTCATGGGCCATGTTTAAGCGTGCAGTTAAACCCAGTTATGTGGTAAACACATTAATCAAATACAAGCTATTTCTTAATATTTACATGATGACTCGGTAAACTATAATATTCTTTGAAAGTGATTGTAGCTCCGATGCTAAACAGAAGTTTTCCTCTAGTTTCACTTGGTTTTCCAGCTTATTTTCTTGTTTTTTCTATTTTTGTAACTAAACGTACAGCACAATTTCTTTATTCTATCTCTCTTCTTTTTCTGTTTTTTTTTGTTTTGTTTGTTTGCTACCTGTATGGCACGTTTTTTGTTGTGTAAGCGATTCCGTGTGTCATGGGCTTTAAGTTAAAGTGTGTGTGACTCGTGTGTTGTAAGTGTTTCACTTGTGTTTATGTGTTTTCAGAATGTGTGTGTGTGTGTGTGTGTGTGTGTGTGTGTGTGTGTGTGTGTGTGTGTGTGTGTGTGTGCAGGGTATGACACTAGCACTAGCCCACCAGTAACTTTAGCTGCTAAATTTATGATGTTTGACGGATAAACTTGTAAAGTAATTGTTTAAGGCAACATTAACTTCAATCTATATAAATATTGTAAACATACTACCAAAGTTATAATGCTCAAGACGATATCGTTTCTGTCAATTAGACTTCATCGGTTGAGCTCCAATTTAAAAGTTATGTGTATTTTATAAAGAAAAAGTGGTATTATACAAGACCAAATAATATCTCTAAAAGTGTAGCCGAATCCGTCTAAGAGTAACAACTGTAAAATATTACAAATATTTCGAATTTAAATGATGTTAACAGTGCCAAAAATTGTTTTGTCTTGACTCGACATTTTGAAAACGGTACTAGTAGGTATATTTCTGACACAGATATATACCCCTCCTTGGTGTATGAGCTAGAATATTTCAGAACTTCGTGTTTTCTTTTTAATCATATATCAAGCACAACTGAAAAACAACAAGGCACCTGATAGTTACAACGGCAACGAAGAATGTAACTTACAATTTTGATTGTTTCTTCTTAGGGAAAAGAAAAATCAGAATAGTAAAATACCTTCTTCATTGCCGTTGTAACGAAGCACATACAAACACACCTAACCCCGCCTGGTGTTCGAACTCTTGACCCGAAGCACCGTATTATGCATGGCTTCCATACACGACGCCCTATCAACCACTCGCTCATCTGCCGCTCGGTCATCTGCGCCTTCAGAAACAAATAATGAATATTTCGATAGTTCAGTGTATTCCATGGATATTATTAAGAAGACATATACATGTTCACGGTATTATGGTTTAACACATTATGTCGTTGGACAAACCAACGATCCAATATATGTGAAAATCAGAAACACGTGGATTTAAAAACCAATGGCATAGAATGACATCTTTGTAAAACCGCTTCCAATCGGAAAAACAAAAATAATTAGGGTATTCGAAGCTTCCCAAGTCAGTGTTTTTGATACACTCCGTTATTCACACTTCTCGACAGATTTGACTTCGCGGCGTCGATTTCCATTGGCTACGTATACCGTTTCACTGAGCCAATCATAAAGCGCCTAACAGTCGGCAACGCAGCGACCACATGATAAGGGAGGAAATACGTTAGCACAGAATAATGGCGACGTGTCGTCTATTGGATAAAGTAAAGTGTCAGTGTCTGGTCAATCTAAGTGACAATTTTGATCGGCGCCAAATTTTCGCCACCATTATCAAAAAAGTTATGAAAATTCGGGGCAGAATTTCGGATAAACATTCCCAGACATTGAATTATGAACTTTTTTATTATCAAAAATATTTTCTTGATAGATTAATTCGGAAGCCGGATGATCTATCAAAAGTAGTAACTGAAATAGTTTGTGGCATATTACAAAATTTCGGGGATTTCAGATTACAAGAAGATATTGGTTTGAAAGTCAGAAATAGAACAAGTGAGTTAAAATTTGAGATAGACAGCCTAAACATAGAAAACATAGACTAAAAGAAGTGATCAGAGAACAAAAGAAAGAGATAGATTATATAAAGGAAGAGACAAGTGCAGCAAATAGACTTGCTAAAGAGGCAATGACACTGTCAAACTACAATGAACAGTACAGTAGGAAATCAATCATCAAAGTTTTGAACATGGCTGAATCTGTCAAGGATGAGGACCTGGAGCATACTTTTTGTACAACTGTGAACAAGACGACTGGACTCTGGCATTGATCCATGGCACATCATGGCCTATCACATGGTGCCAACAAAGGACAAATCCAAACCGCGGCCTATGATTCTAAAGTTATCGCGCTATGATATTAAACAAAAAGTGATGACATTTAGAAAACAAAAGAACTTTCCCTGGGATGTGACTAGATGGGATACTAACTCATTTAAATACTTAATGCTGACAAACGTGTTGAATCAATCTGGTATTTCAAGTCTTTAATGTATGCAAAGACAGTGAATGGTTAAAAGAAATTGTTTAACATTTGTATTCTTTGGATGATAAGCTGAGAACAAAATCCAAGGGAAAGTGAATTATAAACTTCCCTTTCTTTGGACTTTAAGAAACTTTTTTATCAATAAATGACTTTATCATAGAGGCCTATTATACAAATGGTAAATTATTGATAATGGCTATCCAGTAATACTGCTTACCTTTTATTATAGTATACCGTTCTACATGTATTTTTTGTATACTGTTTACATGTATACTGTTTACATGTATGTATTGAAATACATACCAGCTATATATGGGTAGACCTGTATAGGCTTACTCTTATTTGATACCAGTGCTGTACATACATCATGTGCAAGCAATATACAATGTATATGTAAACTGTTTCATCACGTGTCTTGTGCTGACTGTTACATGTTCAAGTGCTTTTTGTGCAGCTATGAGATACATGTCTTCAATGCTCCTTAAAGTCCTTTTCTTTTCAGTATTTGTTTATGTAGTATTATATATATGTATGTGTATGTACATGTATGCGTGTGTAGGTGCGTGTATGTATGTACAGTGGAACCTCGCCTAAAGACCACCTCGCTTAGGAGACCACCTCACAATTAAGACCATGAATTTCCAGTCTTTTCATTAAAACTGTATCAGTACAGAACCTCACTGAAGAGACCACCTCACTATTAAGGCCACTTTGAGTCAGTCAGTTAGGTGGTCTTAATAGCGAGGTTCCACTGTATATGTATACAATAATAATAACTGTGTATATGTATGTATACTTTTATATGTATATATATGTGGGAGTGTATATGTACATTTGTAACCCTAAAACAGTATGATAGCACTTCGGGACCAGTGTTAGTTTCTGTGCAATGTATATATCTTGGTCTGTCACAGAGTAATTTGTAAATAAGAACTGCACACTATATATATTATCAGACATGTACCTATTTATCTTATATTACTCTCAGTTAGCTATATACATTGGTTGAAATGGTGAACGAACGTTTTCTTGATTTGAAAGAATCACATATGCAAAGGGAAATTGCCAGAGGCATTTGTGCAAAATGTTGACAGGAATAATTGATCAGTTTAATTCTCTTTGTATGATTATCATTACCTGGATTGTGATTCTCTTTGAGGTGGCTGAATACTTTCTATTGTAATGTGCTGAATTAAACAAGAGTCATCTCCCTAGACATGGGGTTTACATTTGTTATATAGGATAAGCATAATCGAATCTTGTGTTTATCTGTTTGTATTGTGATTTTCTTTGAGTTGGTTGATTTCCTGTTTCTAATTTTTTGAATTAGATTATGGAGTGATCTCCCTTGATGCTGTGTATGCATAAATTTGTATCGAAGTTAATGCATACATGAAAATGGTGTTTGTAGTTATATATTTATATTAGGAATTTCTGTGAGATGGTGAAATTTTCTTTTCTGATATTTCTGATTTAGACTGTGGAGTAATCTCCCTTGACATAGTGTGTATACACATGCCTAATTGAGGTTTGTGGTTATATATGTATGCTATATATGAAGTAGACCACAGAGTAATCTCCCTTGACAAAGAGTGGTGTTCACTTTTTTATAGTACATGTATACTTTATATGCTTATATGCTTATATTTACATATATTTACGAGGATGTGCATTGTATAATGTGTGTATGTATATAAACTGTTTGCCATATTCTAGCTATGTTAAAGATTTATTTAAAAATAGGCGTCAATGCATTAGGCATTTAGAACACAGGTACTTTGGAACATTTTCTGATGAATGGTATTATTTAAAATGTTTTGTTTTTAAGTCATTTCATGGAAATAGAACGTTTAGTATTGTAAGATATTGGAATTTTGCAGTATGCTGAAATAAAAATATTTGTTAAAAATGTTTCTAACAACCAATATCGGGTAGCGAACTCGCGCCCTTTGCGTTGGTGGTCAGTTGTCTTGACCATTGAGCCACCTGGACGGTTCATTACGTTAGTGGTTTAATGTATATAAGACTATGTTCGATGAGTGAAATTCAACAGTAAATGATTAAATTTTCCTAAATTGAAATTGAATTTATTGAAGTTGATAATTTCATATTACTTATTTATTTTACATATCACATAATATTATCAAATGAAATTGGTAGTTAATTAGTTTATTTCATATCTACAATTCTATTGGCTTATAAAGTTAGATCAAACAATCGCAATAGTCTCCATCTTGGAAGAAACAGTGATTTTTTTTGTTGAGGGCTTTTCATCTGCCAAATTTATACGATTCTCCTGCAATCTCTGCAAATTCTTATAAAGGAGGTTGATGAACGAAAGCATCTATTCCATCAGACGATACAAATTTTCCGAGAATGTGTGACAGAAATTGTATGTCATGATGCTCCTTACTTAGGACCACCATCTATATTGTACTTCGTACTTCATATTTCGTATACCGTTTATACCCATGTTGAATACATCACATTGTGCCAAACTTATGACCAATAAACTGTAATACAATAAATGATTGAACTGACCATGGAACTTTTGTTGTGTTACAGTATATTTTGAAAACATATGTAGTGAAGTTTTCACAGTACTGACTTTGTTTTCCACAAGTGGTGTTCACAGAAGTCTGATTTCTTTTTATGTAAATGTATATCTAAACAGCTTCCTTAATAGTAATATAAATAATGAATAACATAAAAATTTTGTCAGCTTACTGTCATGGACTAAGTAGTTATGAAAAAAGAAAAAATGTCTTTTCCTTTTTAAGAAATAAGAATTGTAATATATATTGTCTTCAAGACACACATTTTTCCAAGATACAGAGTCAAAGCAGATAAGAGCAGAATGGGTGTTTGAATGTTACTTTAATTCTTATACACTATCCTGTTAAATAATAATTTTAAACAAAAGTCCTCAAGAAAAAGCAAGACTTAGCAGGAATTTTTTTGGCACTTGACATTTTGATAGAAGAGAGAAAAAAATACTCTCATTTCCATTTACGGACCAAACACTGATACACTTTCATTTTTTAATAAATTTTCTGAGACTGTAGAAGAATTTAATAATGGATATTACATTATATGTGCATATTTTAATCTAGTTATTAAACCTGATGTTGAATGTGAATGTTATAAACAAATAAATAATTCTAAAGCTAGAGATAAAGTTTGCAATTTAATTGAAGAATTAGGTTTAGTAGATGCATTTAGGGAACAGCATTCAAACACTAAAAGGTTTACCTGGAGAAAAAAACCACGAAAACAATATCGTCTAGACTTTTTTCTCATGTCTGAAAATTTCAGACCTAGTTTGATTAAAACAAATATTGAACCTAGATATAGATCTGACCATTCCATGCCTACAATATCTCTAAAGTTTATTGAGTTTGTCAATGGAAAAGGCCTCTGGAAATGCAATAATTCATTACTAGAAGATATCGAATATTTAATCAAACAATTATAGACATAAAAAACAATATGTAATCCCTATTTATAATGTAGATAATATAAGTAATATTGCAGATAATGAAATTCCATTTATAATAAATGATTAGTTATTTTTAGAGACTCTGTTGATGGAAATTAGAGGTAAAACAATTTCGTATGCATCATTTAAAATACAAAATCAAAACATAGCTGAAAAGAATTGAAAGAAGGAATTGAACAGCTTGCAAATGAAACTAATATAAGATTAGACATTTAGATGACAAGAAAACAGAATTAGAAAATATCAGAAAAATTCAGCTATAAGGTAAAATACTTCGTGCTAGAGCAAAATGGGTGGAAGAGGGAGGGAAACGTACAAAATATTTCTGCGATCTCGAAAATAGGAACTTTACAAGTAAAATAATACCAAAATTAGGAAATGAAAATGGAGAGTTTATCACAAGGCAGAAAGGAATTTTAAATGAAGCAATGAATTGTTTAAAAAGATTATATTTGGAAAATGAAAACATTGAAGAAGCAAATTTAAATAAACTCTTTCAAGATGATGAAATAATAAAACTAAGTAACTTAGAATCAAACAAATTAGAAGGCCTTATTACTGAAAATGAAGCCGGTAATATATTGCGAAATATGAAAAACGGGAAAAGTCCAGGATCTGATGGTTTCGCAACAGAATTTTTCAAATGTATTTGGAAATATTTAGGAAAATTTATTGTCAGGCAACTATATTATGGTTTTGAAATAAATGAACATTCTAACTATCATGAAAACTATACTGATATCACAGTTAAACCATCTTTTCATATCTTTGTTTAATCCAGGGGAGAACATAATTAAAAAAACTAAATACTGAACTTTCAATTTTCTTTGCAATAGTAAGGTTGATAAAATAAAAAAAATGATCTAGTAAACGAATATTTGAATGGTGGTCTTAACATGATTAAGTTAACATTATTTATTGATTCGTTAAAACTTTCATGGATTAAAAAACTTTTTATAACTTATAAAAAGTTGACAAATATAATAAAATCTTTCATTGATATTAACCTTTTAGCAAATTGTGGCTTAAAATATATAAGAAAATGTGAAAACAATATAAAAAATAATTTCTGGAGAGCTATTTTGAAAGGATGGTATAAAGTTATGAATATACAATATAATGATAATATAGACTATCAATCTTTCCTAGAAAAACCTTTATGGATTAATAATGAGATTACCTTTATGGATTAATAATGAGATTAAAATTGACAAAAATGTATTTTTAATAATAACTGGAATAAAAAGGGAATAAGAACAGTGAAAGATTTAATTTCTTTTGATTTTGAATTCTATTCTTTCCCGAATTTTAAATACACTTATAATGTGGACACAAATTTTCTCCAATATAATGGGATAATTTCAGTATTGAGAAAATTAAAAACCAAATATCAATATGAGGCTGATCTGCAAGCTTTTCAAATATATTCTTCTATTCCATCAAATTTAAAATTATTCATAAATAACAAAAAGGGGTAAAACACATATACCAAAATCTTTCAAATAATGATAACATTGCTGTCCCAAAGAAAAAAAATGGAAAGATATGTTTAATATTAGTGAAGAAAAATGGAAAATTATATATAACATGCCCTTTATCACAAAAAAAATACAAAGTTACAATAGTTACAATTTAGAATTAATCATCATGTATTAGTCACTAACTCTTTATTGTATAAAATTGGTCTAATACATGATCATAATTGTTGCCTCCGCAAAACACAACATGAAACCATTGTACATTTACTATGGGAACGTGGAGAAGTACAAGGTTTACTTAAAATGCTTAAGAATCTTACTGAGACTTCAAATATTTACTTACCTCTCAGTCAGAAAATTTCATTTTAGGGATAGATGAAAAATCTGAAAAAACGGTTATTGTAAATTTCATATTTCTTTTAATTAAATATTATACCTATAGGACTAGATGTTATAATGGAACACTGTCTGTCATTGCTTTGATGAATTTAATTAAACAACATTTTCAAATTTTGAAATATACAAAGGCTTATAATGACTTCATCATTGAGGACGACTGGAGAAAATGGTTTGAATTTTTTGACCTGAACAGCTAACTGTTAGCTGATTATACATAGACTGATATTTTATCTGTATTTGTAATTGTGTTTATTTAATTGAGAGTATCAACATGTCTCAATATGTTATATTCCGGTACCTTTACTTACAGGTATATTGAGTATGTTTGAAATGTCTTTGTAAATATGTATGTGTGTCGTTTTTTTGTGAGTTAATGTGTGTTCAGTGTGTATGGCACTTGGCCACCAGTAATATTCCCCACACTCCCTAGCCAGGTGGAGATGGAGGGGATATGTAAAAATCCTGGCCTTTTGCCATAATAAAATGTGTTAAAAATATATTTCAAATCTTATCAATAACTTAGTTAAACCCAGATGTTAGAACTTTTTCTCAGCACGCATTTAGTGAGTAAGTCAGTGGGTATTTTTGTATCTGGGAAGGTAATTAATGAAATTAATAATGGTCACAAATGGAAATTAATCATTAATTAGACAAGATTAATCAATTATTTACCAAACTATGAATGCCTAATAGAAAACATTTGTGGTAAAAGTTTCGTATATTTTAGTCATCTTGCATGACCGGAATAAAAATATAAAAAATCTCTCGATATCAAAGTATAAATATTAGGATGTCCAGGATATAGATACAAATCTGGTAAAAATGGTCAAACACGGGCCTCTGGAAATCAAGATGTGGGATTAGGTGCCATGGAGGAGTAAGCATCCTCTGTCGACCGGTCACACCCGCCCTGAATCCACAGTCAAGTCTAAATGAAATACGCGAGGAACGAATTCTCGTCACAATTGATACAGACGTCTAAACAACCGCGAACAAAAAGGAAACTCAAAATTTCACCCAGTGAAACAGTAATCGCAAACAAGACTATTATACCGCCCGTAAAATTTGAGGAACGTTGACATCAAACGCGGTTTTCGATATCCCTGTGTCAATACTTTGTCAGTGAGTAGTTTACATCTGTATATGAAATGTTCATATGTTGAACACGCCCTGGCAAATCGGATCATTTGTGAAATATAAATTCCACATGTGGGTGACTTTGGGATATTACTACTTAAATGTGGAAAATTTACGATGGGAAAGCCGAAATCGTCGTGTTTGTCGTATAGCTTAGATCTTGCCAATCTCCCGTCTGTGTCTATAGAAAGTAAAATGTCTTAGTATGAAGCGCGTGTGCTTGATTATATTGTATCTTTAATTTCTAGTTAAAGATCTTGCAACCAAATCCCATTTTTGATTGTGTTTGATAGACAAAAAGTGCTCTCCGAATGAAAAAGCGTGCAACTCTTACCATGATTCTTCTGTGCTGATGTGGATATATGAAGTCATGACGTCTCCGGACACTACAAATATACTGTCTATTAGAAATCCCAGCATCTTTTTTATATTCACTTCAGTGTATTTATGTAGTATCAGAGTGGCGTTGGACTAAATAAGTATCATGATAACCAATAACTAGATATTTAAATTTTCGGGTACCACCATTAGTAAAAAAAAAAACCAGTTGTCTATGATGCTAAAATGCCTATCTTTTAATTATTTTATATGGAATTGTTGTGTAAAGAGTAGATAAGTCGTATGTTTTGATACTGTGAATTTGAAAAAGATTGTGTGATTTCAAATTTTCTAAAAGTTGTTCAGAATTTTTAAGTATCGACATCTGATTTACACGCTTCTGGTATAAGCTAATCCCTTTGAGGATTCTGTCACGGCTGTTTTATCGTGTTGCCCCGCCAGTGTAACACGATAAAACTCCCGCGACAGAATCACCAAAGGGATTCGGAATAAGCAACTGTACAGTATTGCTGAAGTTTCTCCTTACCGGATGTCAATATTTTGGTAAGGAGTAAAGATAAAGCTTTGGTAGAACATTTGTTGGATCCTGTTACCAGAGACACATATCTCTGCTGCTATGGACCTCTGTTTTATGAAGTTTCGGTATCCAATATAAATATGGTAGCTCAAAATCAGTATCCTTTGTGGGTACATCAAAAGAGCGTGATTTTGAAATATCACGTCCTTTGAAAGTGAGCTACGTGTGTATGAGATACAGAATATAATACCAGAATTCGTATTAAACCCTAGTTCTTCTAATATTATGCGAGCGCAGCGAGCTCTTTATTGTAGAAATGTTGTAACTTGAGTGAAATCCAGTAAATGAATAAACTATATTATTTCAGGCTTTGTCTGCTGGGACCAGTACATATTGGTCATAATAAAAATTAATCCGGAAGAAAATACACGGTCGTTCCTGTCCGTGTTCACTAATACAGTGTCCTCGTCAACAGGTGGCGTTAATTACTTCCTTCAACGTCACGACTTCTTATATCCACATCAGCACAGAAGAATCATGGTAAGAGTTGCACGCTTTTTTCATTAGGAGGGCACTTTTTGTCTATCAAACACAATCAAAAATGGGATTTGGTTGTAAGATCTTTAATTTTAAATGTGAATAAGTCAGTTTGATTTTTAAATCGAAAATTCATACGTAAAAACCTGTAGAAAGAGGGAGGGGGGAGTGTTAACATATGTCATGTGTGAAACAAAGTAGAAATATATCATATAATCATAATTTTGTTTCGGCTTCAGACACTGAAGTTTTTATATGATCCAGTAAAACAGTTACATTTGATACACACACATATCTGTATATATATATATACCCCATTAAATTTCGATGAATTTGAAATCTAAACGAACATTATGAAATGTTGTTGTGCGTTATCAGTTTATTTAATAATGTAAAATTACCTTGTAAAATACGGTATAATACTATGTACTCAGTCTCAGACGCCTCAGCACTTTGAGAAAAAATAGGAATGATATGAATTAGGAATAAGGCATTGCCTTGAAAGAGAGCACAGGTCCTTGTTTTATACATGCAGGGGAAAGCATTCATTGAGAATATATCCAATCTCAGTATGGCAACACCTGTTTCTGCAAAAGGGTGATACTGAATAAAGAACTCTAAATTGGAGGGAAAGGTTAATGGATGTTTTTAATATGTATTTCCTCAGTATCAATAAATTTAATACAAACAACTTACATAAATGCACTTTTATGGAAAAAACTTGAATTTGATAGTTTTATAATATATACAATTTACAACTATAAGTCATGTTCTAGGGGGGCACTTTCCCCATGCTGTTTTTTGCTTCAATAAATCTCTTGCCCCTTATTTTTCATAAACTATCTATGTATTTATTTTGGTTAAATTAATTATATATTTAATTTGTTTGTTTATCACTTTATAATGGCCGTTTTACAAGGTATACGTCAAGTTTTCATTCAACTTTTGCTACAGCGTTTCTAGTGGACCCTAAATGTAAAATCTCTGTAATTTAATTGTTATACACATTAATCTTGTAAATTTTGTAATAATTAAATTGCCTGTGTGCTAAAGATTACTATTCTGCTAATATTACACAGAAACAATCACTAATAATACACAGCAATAGAGAAAATAAAGCTGTAATTCTTAGGGTTCTTCATTTAGGGTTGCTGTCAGCAAATGACGTAACAGTTTAATTATAACGCCAAATATTTATAACATAATTTGCAGATTTGGTGTTACCATGAATTTAATCTGCAAAAAATAAACTTATGCTAGTATAGTAGTTACATGTAAGTATCTAACCCAACTTTTTTTTAGAAGATTTAACTTTTTCAGTGTTCATGGAGAAGGTACATGTAGTAATTAATATAGACTAGTACATGTTAAGTATTGCATTTGGGGTAATTTCTTATCATTACTTTTGCTTTGCAGGCCGATTGATCAGCATTCTACAATTAGTGTTTTCCCCAAGCTCGATTAGCACGCCGCTGCGCCATGCCCTTTTCCCCTGACGTCATGCCTTTTTTTCTGATGCTGTGCCCTTTTTTCAATGCGCCTTGCCCTTTTCCCAACCCGTGTTTTCCACCGTACCACTTCTAATTCTGTTTGTATTAAGCAAGCATTATACAATGGGAGACAACTCCAATTGCGTATCAAGTACTTCCTGAATTTCTGACATCAGGGTATCGTTCATAAGCCGCCATATTTGAAACATCGAATTTCATTCGAGGGAAACTACTCCTACGTAGCAACAACAACAACATGCCCGCGGCAGCACATTTAAAAGGAAAAAGGGATGGGGAACTACAGACAAATTAATGCAAAATCGTGCAGACTGTTGCTTGATTTCTTTCCAAAGTATGAATTTGACTGATTAAATGGTATTGAATTCTCAGTTTGACTTGACTATGGCAGCGATGCAGATGGTTTCAGTTCATAAGATAGTGATACGGGGATGGCTGTGTCGGTCGGTGTGAAAACCATGTTGAAATTAATTGCATGTTAAATATTTTCTTTCTGTGGATAAACATGATTAAAACTTGATGGTTTTATAATTATTTTATAAGACTTGAACGTTCAGATGTCATGGAAAGTAAAAATACATGTACTACTACTGATGTACTAGTGCTGAATAACTACTGTCTCTGAACTTTCGTTGACAAAAAATCGTCGTTAGAATTATTGACATGGCGATATCTTCACCCAATAATATATTTTTGAACAACACTTGCTTTGTCGTAACTAAATCGTAAATAATATTATTTTTTTTCATTTCTTTTAACCTAATGACGTTACATATTTAGGCGGTTTTTGTTAATAATCTCAAAGAATGAAACAGTTTTATTATTAATAATATTGAACTTTTAATGCATATTTGTTTAATTCCAATTACGACAAATAGAGTCTTATCAGGAAATGTAATTTTTGAAAAAAATTGAGCCAGCACAACAAATTTAACAGTGATTTTTCGTAAACCAAAACCAAGTTCACAGACTAATCCCATTGGTACCACTCACTGTGCTATTGTGTTACTTTAAATATAAAGTACATGTATTAAAACGATTACAGCATCAATGCTAGTCAGAGATTAAACATCAATCATTCAACACATAATCTGTTATTTTAAGGCTAATGAAAAACAGAATTTTTGCTTCAGGAATGCAGGAAATCACATCTCCTTGCATCTAGATTTTAAAATTTTACGGGGGGCATGCCCCCGGACCCCCTAGAATACCTTGCGCCTTTTGTGTTCATATGTACCCTTATTTATGGAAATCTCCGTGTCCTTTTTTATTCTGGGGAAAACACTAACAGTATGACTAAATCACTCGCAGTCGCGAGTGGGACCATATTTTAAGTTTGGCGAGTGTTTACTTCTAATTCAGTCCCCACATTGCAACCAGTTTTTTCCCCCAAGTCAGAAATTTAAAACTTGTCATTATCGAATGGTTCATGGTTTGTTAATTGTATGCACTTAACAACAACCAATTTCACTATTTAGTTTCGATAATCTGGAGCATTTAATTCATGTTGATTACTGTATGATAAATACAACCAGGTCAACTGTTTTCCAACATACGTGACATTGGTTCAAAATTCCCCAAGTCCCAAGTTCGGGACTTGGTTAATTAGGGTTCGGACTTGGCATTTAGAAATACCTGAAGTCTGCGGGACTTGCCTCATTCATTTATAATTTTGCCGTATTACTTATTAACAAAATTCAGCATGAAATTTCTCAGTTGGACTTGCCAGAAATTTACTCCCCATGTCCCAGACTTAAGTATCTAAAAAATAATTTTGAACCCCTGCTCAACATTAAATCGACTCTAGTGATTTCAGAATGGCTTACCCGTACTGCTTATGTCACATGATTTATATCCCCAAGCCCTTACACAAGACAAGTGATAGTCTAAAGTAGGAAATGGTGCTAATGTTATACTTGATAAACAGGACAGAAAATGAACATTGTGACCTCATTTATAAAAATGTTTAAATTTCTAAAATAAATAAAAACAAGTAAGGTACTTTTTTTTGATACACATAATAGGTATTTTTCAACAATGTCTGAAAAAAGGACATCAGAATTGAAGGGATTCACTCCGTCCTGTTTTGTTACAAGAACAGTAAAACACAACGAAATAATACGGATCATTTTATTTAAATATGTATCACTTTGATGTACATGTTATATTACACAAAATTTTATATTTATGCATAAAAAAAATTGAATAATTATAATATTTAATGATGTAGCAATTGTGAAATCTGTCATGTACATGCACATTTGTCCAAGCACAAGGAAGTCTTGGAGCTTCCTGTTATCTTTTACCAATAATAATTATTTTTGTACCTTGGGTGCTCTTATTATACTACAGGTTATGCAACTTATAAAGGAGTTCATGTACTGTAATCAATTTAAAGGCCCACATTGAGTGATTGACATATGTCAAAGGTTTTCATGTCAGTTTATATATCCAGGGGCATTTATGATATCTTATGAAGTGCAGTTGATGATTGTTATCTACACTACCGGTAGTTCTCATTTTAGTATTACATGTATAATATTTACCCGACAACGTGCATCATCTGATGTAGAATTGACATGACTGTATGGTATGAATACATAAGAATCAGGGGCTGAAAATTTTCTTTCAGCTGCTTGGGTCCAGGACTTTTTTGTTAAATTTTGTCTGGGTCTGATCCTCTAACATATGGGTCCATTAAGTGAATAACAATAAATCTAAGTCAGAGTTTTAATAAAATCGGTCAATACAAACAACAATTATCAAAGGTGGAAACAAAAAATTATATAAACCAAAAACTGCCACAAAATCACATGAGAAAATGACAATTTAACTTTACAAAGGTAATAAATAAAGTTTAGAAATAAAGAAATTGACAGAATAGTCATTCACTGATTGACAGAATAGTCATTCACTGATTCAGACAGATTATGAGTAACTTATGACAGTCTTTATAGAGTAATGTACATGTATATATACCGGCATACAAAATTACAAAGCCATACCTGTTCATTGTAGTTACGATAGTCTTTATATATAGAGTATATATCTTGTATACCTGTATATTATAAATAACATGTAGATTATGTTGGTCTTATCTTGAGAACCATAAAAAGTTAAAAATAGATAAATAAATAAATAAATAAATGCATATATAAAGACTAATACATGTACCGGTACAACTACATACATGTATATGTACATGTCCCCATACATGTACTTATAAGCTACATATGTATGTACATGTACATGATCAATGTACAGGTATTGATTTTCAGTTTTGTGTTTGTTATCATCCAGGTGTCAACTTAGAGAAATATTATTAAAACTGGTTGCCCTCCAAGACCGGTTCCCCTCCACCCAAGACTGGTTGCAATTTGAATATCCAAAAACATGTCTGTATATATTAAGTCAGAATAAAGAAATTACTGGTACCGTCATGTATTAAGTTTTCCACCTCAGAACTTTTGACACTGGACACACAAGAATTAAGTTTGGATTTATATATCTTGGTCAAGTTGGTTATGATTTAATTTTTAGGCCTGCTGAAATCTATGTAATCTTATTAATCATCTTTTCGTATAACATTTTTCAGCCAGCACCAGCAAGTTCTACATCAGTAGGAGCAGGGCGCAGCCCATCATCAAAAACAGTAAGTCCCCGGTCAGCGGGTGGGACTACAGCCAGACAAAGGTTGGTGAACTCTGTGTATTCTCAATTTCATTGATTTTATGTAATATTTGTAAATCCATTATAGTACACCATTGTCTGAAGTTAGATTTATCAGACCTTTTATTCAGAGAATGTAGCACATATACTGCAGTGTATACTCCATATAAGCTGATAGACTAGCCTGTACACAAAAAAGCCTTCGCCCCTTTCACCCCTTTCCTGCCTGTGGCTTCATCCAAGCCTACACATCTATCTTTCTTAATATACGCGACTGATTTACCTGTAGTTTGTGGACATAATTATTAGTTTATTAGCTGCACATGTTTTGTCTGTGTTAGATTTTCTTTGTCAAATGAACCACAGTCCACAAACACACACACACACACACAAACACACACATGTATACAGACAAAACTGTACAAATGTCTATCTATATCAGCAGACTGCACAAGATCATTGTAGTGGAAAGATTCAACAAGGGCATAGCTTGATTGGAATCCTTTTGCTACAATGACCAAGTGCAGTCTGATGATTCCAGTAAAAAACATTTGTGTGGTACTGTGTTTATTTCTTACTGTTCCCTGTGGTTAAATTTGAGTGGGTCCCCAAGACCCACAAGATAAAGATTTGTGAGACACAAGTTGTGAGTTCCATTGAGGAACAGGAACTTGATATATTATAACTTAAAACTTAAGTACAATAATGAACAACATGACACCCTTTTTTAGTCCCAGATTCAAAATCACTTCAGTTATATAGAGTTATAGTTGGTCCTCAGGGAATCTGTTTTATTGATTTTGTGTGTCCCAAAAATATTTTATGCATCAGAGATGTAGAAAACATGCATAAAGGAAAACCATGGTCTCTTATTTATTTTATTGTGTACATACAAATTTAAAATTCATTCCTCTTCTATTGATGTCATCAAATATTTTGATGATTGGAATTCCATTTAGAAAACACTGTGTATTTTAACTGTATGATTACACATGTATATATATTAACGATTTTCTGTTAACTGTGCATGTACAGACATGTGAATGTCTGAACACTTAGATACTCCAGATAAAGGGAAATAACTCTCATCTCTATTTCTTGCATGGCAGAAATAAATTGTCAAGCAGGTAGTCTGGTGCTGTTGTTTAATTTTGTAGAGTTATAAATCATAAATGTATGACAAAATATAAACAAGTTTTGCTTAATCTGACTCTAACAACTCGCTGAAAAAGCCTTGACCCCAAAGTTTTGCACACTTACATGTACTTTTATTTCTTTAATTCTTATAAGAAATCTGAAATTGTATCAAATTTAACTTATCAAAATTAAAAATGAAATAAAGAAAAATTTCCTACCAACTGACTCACTTCCAAAATTTCAGATTACACCAAACAGATGTTTTTTTTTAATGATGGTCTTTTACTACAGACATTTTTCAGTGTTGGCTGCAGAGTTTAGGCTGCAATAAATAAATTCTACATTTAACGTCCAAGTTGAATCTTCAGACCTACTAGGGAGGGAGGAAAATAAAAAACAAACACATTTTTCAAAACAATTTTTGATAAAGTATTCTGACATCTTGGCATAATAAAGATTTAAATAAAATAAATCTGAGATTAATCTAGCGGAGAAAATAATTTTGTTCTTAAACTTCATCTGCTTGTCCCTCCAAAGTCTCCACCGGAGAGGTTAGGGATTTTGTGTTTATTATTTGTTGAAACATTGTAGCCTTGTAGGATTGGGTAACACTTATAGTTAT
The DNA here is from genome assembly GCA_030159075.1 of Atrina japonica. Taxonomy (NCBI): domain Eukaryota; kingdom Metazoa; phylum Mollusca; class Bivalvia; order Pterioida; family Pinnidae; genus Atrina; species Atrina japonica. The sequence goes on from BROG01000653.1 coordinate 103,785, forward strand.
AGTGATAGAGAATGATAGCAGAATCATAACTCTGGATTTTAAAGCCACATTCCGGGGAGTAATGTTCATGAATAAACTTTTCTGTACTCTCTTTATGCGTATGCATATGAACTTTTGTCGTATTTTCAAAGTCCTATTCCAACTAATTAGTTAATTAATTGTGGAAAACACCTAACACATTGGTCTATTTATAAACGGTAAGGTGTTGCTGGTCACATGGTGACACTCTACTGAGCGTGTTCGTTTCACTGTCCAGGACAATCCAGACAAATTGAACACCAATCAAATGCTCTGGAACACTGTCCTGGGCAAGGAATTTAGCCATAAACTTAGGTGAATGATGTAAATTTTATCGACATCTTTGAAATAACTACTTCCTGCCCTGGTACATACAATTGTTACATGTTTTGAGACTGTGTCAGAACAGTACTCTCACGGTGAATTGAGCACACCCTTTATATCACTCGCTCACCAGGGTAAATTTAAGAATTCCTATGGAATCCCCCTAATGACCCCATAAATACATCAAATTATTTGATATTTTTCATCAGTTTGAAGCGTTTTTCTAATGAAAATGACAGAAATTACAATAACGTCCAGAAAGTTACAATAACATCCCCCAAAATGTGACTTTAAGAGATTTTTGTTTGTTTATTTGTTTTTTTTTAATTTCAAGAATTCTTTCAATACCTAACTGGGCAGCGGACATGAAACATATAATAGGGAGGCTTACAATTCTTGGTTATAAAATTTGTAGAATCTTGAGCTTCATTATTAGTTCAAATGTACATGTAACATTGGTACTGTTTATACATTTATTGATCTTTGTTACATCAGGAAAGCTCCTTCATCAGGTGGCAGTAAAAAGACGGTGGCTGGTGGTGGCAGCAGTGGGGCTGGTATGTGGAGATTTTATACGGAAGACTCACCAGGCATTAAAGTGTAAGTATGGTAACCTCAGGACGTGCATTTCAGTATATCTTCAGCTCTCTGGATGCATTTACTTCACTTGTCACAGTATGGGTTATTTTCCCTTACCGGTAAAACTGGATGGGACTATAGGTATTAGTCCTGTACTGATAAAGCTGGATGGGACTATAGTTATTAGTCCTGTACTGGTAAAACTGGAGGTGACTATAGTTATTAGTCCTGTACTGGTAAAGCTGGAGGCGACTAGATTATAGTGCTGTACTGGTAAAACTGGAGGGGACTATAGGTGTTAGTCATGTACTGGTAAAACTGGAGGGGATTATAGTTATTAGTCCTGTACTGGTAAAACTGGAGGGGACTGTAGTTATTAGTCATGTACTGGTAAAACTGGAGGGGACTATAGTTATTAGTCATGTACTGGTAAAACTGGAGGGGACTATAGTTATTAGTCATGTACCGGTAAGACTGGAAAATCATGAAAGTATTTTAATGAAACTTGGCACAAAGGGAGATCACAACATGTAGATGCATGAAAAGAGGAGAATGCTGCTTGGAAATTTTGTGGGAGTTATTGCCCTAGGACTTTTTTTTTTGCTCAAATGTAACTGTTTCTAAGAGTAATTATCAATTTGTAGGCCCACCACATATGGTACATGGACAGACAACAAACCTCATCGTTCAGCTTATGTGGAGGTTACTACAAATACAAATCAAGTAACCACCTTTTCGTTCTCAATGAATCTCATTTATAAGTCTTCATTATTGCTATCATAACTCGCAGGTTATGGTCATTACTTTCAGCGTAACCTGTAAATGGGTTACAATGGTTTCTGTTATTTTGTAGCCTGCAGATATCTTAAGTAGAAATGCCCAATGACTATTAATCTTTGAATAAGCCTTGTCGATGTTGCTAAAAATGATTTTTTTTCACTATATTTTTCATAATCTATATTCAGTCTTGGCTTTGAGCAACTTAACTCCAGAATACAAAAATTCTTATGAAATTACCACAGATACAGTGTATGTAAACTTCCATCCTCCAAAAATTTCAAACTGAAAGTCAGATGATTTTGCACATGATACTAATATCCACTTCTGTATGAGTGTATGAGCATATGACTGTATGAGCATATGGTGGTATGAGCATATGGCTGTATGAGTGTATGACTGTATGAGTGTATGAGCATATGACTATGAGCATATGGCTGTATGAGTGTATCACACTCTTTATGTAGTAACACAAGCTCCTAGTGTATATTCCTAATTTTTCTGGACTTCTTCTATACAAGGTAGAAATAGACATAGAAGTGAAGGATTGTTCACAGGACATTAAACAGGAAAATAGGCAAAACGACATATGTTTCTATCCATATCATGAGAGAGCACCTGATTGTTGTAGCGGATGGATTCAGCGAGAGTGTACATGTAGCTCCAGTTGAATTCATCCACTACAACGATCAAGTTCATGCTGATGACGCGGATAGAAACATTTGTTTGGTTTTGTATTTATTACATGCCACTTCTTTATTTATATGTGTACACACATTTAAAATTCATTTCGCTTTTAAAGATGTATTGGATGACTTGAATCCCACGTAGAACAGTAGCTCCAGTGGAAAATCTGTATCCATCTGCATTGCAATACAGTGTTGTGTTCTGCATGGCTGTATTGAACTCTGTGTTGTATCCATATGATTACACATGGATGTAATAACGCTGTATCTACACTAGATAGTTACCAACAGGTTGTAGCATGGGACATGTAGAAATCTCTATTTTGACCTTGATCCCAGGACAGTCTACAAAAAATTACCTGTACATGTAGATTGTGACTAATCAATGAGACACCATTCTATAGATGTTGAAAATTATATATAAATTCATGAAAATTACAAGCTATAGACATACCTTAAGTAATCCACCCCTGAAAAAAATGGACTGTTCTCTAAATGATTGACTTATACCAGTCTAATTATGTTACTTATGACATTAGCAGTAAATGCTAAAGATAATTATCTGAAATCCACAATGTAAAAGGTAACCTTGGAAAATAATGAGATAATCCCTGTAGATACATTGTACAATGTTTAAGATAACCTAGGAAAATAATGAGATAATCCCTGTAGATACATTGTACAATGTTTAAGATAACCTAGGAAAATAATGAGATAATCCCTGTAGATACATTGTACAATGTTTAAGATAACCTAGGAAAATAATGAGATAATCCCTGTAGATACATCGTACAATGTTTAAGATAACCTAGGAAAATAATGAGATAATCCCTGTAGATACATCGTACAATGTTTAAGATAACCTAGGGAAAATAATGAGATAATCCCTGTAGATACATCGTACAATGTTTAAGATAACCTAGGAAAATAATGAGATAATTCCTGTAGATACATCGTACAATGTTTAAGATAACCTAGGAAAATAATGAGATAATCCCTGTAGATACATCGTACAATGTTTAAGATAACCTAGGAAAATAATGAGATAATCCCTGTAGATACATCGTACAATGTTTAAGATAACCTAGGAAAATAATGAGATAATCCCTGTAGATACATCGTACAATGTTTAAGATAACCTAGGAAAATAATGAGATAATCCCTGTAGATACATCGTACAATGTTTAAGATAACCTAGGAAAATAATGAGATAATCCCTGTAGATACATCGTACAATGTTTAAGATAACCTAGGAAAATAATGAGATAATCCCTGTAGATACATCGTACAATGTTTGAGATAACCTAGGAAAATAATGAGGTAATCCCTGTAGATACATCGTACAATGTTTGAGATAACCTAGGAAAATAATGAGATAATCCCTGTAGATACATCGTACAATGATTGAGATAACCTAGGAAAATAATGAGATAATCCCTGTAGATACATCGTACAATGTTTTAAGATAACCCTAGGAAAATAATGAGATAATCCCTGTAGATACATCGTACAATGTTTAAGATAACCTAGGAAAATAATGAGGTAATCCCTGTAGATACATCGTACAATGTTTAAGATAACCTAGGAAAATAATGAGGTAATCCCTGTAGATACATCGTACAATGTTTAAGATAACCTAGGAAAATAATGAGGTAATCCCTGTAGATACATCGTACAATGTTTAAGATAACCTAGGAAAATAATGAGATAATCCCTGTAGATACATCGTACAATGTTTAAGATAACCTAGGAAAATAATGAGATAATCCCTGTAGATACATCGTACAATGTTTTAAGATAACCTAGGAAAAATAATGAGATAATCCCTGTAGATACATCGTACAATGTTTAAGATAACCTAGGAAAATAATGAGATAATCCCTGTAGATACATCGTACAATGTTTAAGATAACCTAGGAAAATTGAGATAACCTAGGAAAATAATGAGATAATCCCTGTAGATACATCGTACAATGTTTAAGATAACCTAGGAAAATAATGAGATAATCCCTGTAGATACATTGTACAATGATTGAGATAACCTAGGAAAATAATGAGATAATCCCTGTAGATACATCGTACAATGTTTAAGATAACCTCAGAGATAACTACATGTACTGTATACCTGGAAATTTTTGCCCCTGATTATTTTCGCCCTTTTGCACCAAAGAACATCCACATTTGTCTTAAATATACCCTAAATTGTCAAAGAGTCATGAATGACATCATGTCTCCTATCTGAGAAAATAGCAAAAACTAAGCAGAAAAAAAAATTGTCTGGTATACTTACGGTATTAAATATAGATAATTATATACGCAGTGTTATAGATAATCTAGATAGTTATATACACAGTGTAATGATATTCTAGATAATTATATACACAGTGTAAAGATGATCTAGATAATTATATACAGTGTATTGATAATCTAGATAATTATATACACAGTGTAAAGATAATCTAGATAATTATATACAGTGTTAAGATAATCTAGATAGTTATACAGTGTATTGATAATCTAGATAATTATATACACAGTGTAAAGATAATCTAGATAATTATATACACAGTGTAAAGATGATCTAGATAATTATATACAGTGTATTGATAATCTAGATAATTATATACACAGTGTAAAGATAATCTAGATAATTATATACACAGTGTTAAGATAATCTAGATAGTTATATACACAGTGTAAAGATAATCTAGATAATTATACAGTGTAGTGATAATCTAGATAGTTATACAGTGTATTGATAATCTAGATAATTATATACACAGTGTAGAGGTAATCTAGATAATTATATACAGTGTTAAGATAATCTAGATTATTATATGCACAGTGTAAAGATAATCTAGATAATTATACAGTGTATTGATAATCTAGAGAATTATATACACACAGTAATGATAATCTAGATAGTTATATAGTGTAAAGATAATCTAGATAATTATACAGTGTATTGATAATCTAGATAATTATATACACAGTGTAAAGATAATCTAGATAATTATACAGTGTATTGATAATCTAGATAATTATATACAGTGTATTGATAATCTAGATAATTATATACACAGTGTAGAGGTAATCTAGATTATTATATATACAGTATTAAGATAATCTAGATTATTATATGCACAGTGTAAAGATAATCTAGATAATTATACAGTGTATTGATAATCTAGAGAATTATATACACACAGTAATGATAATCTAGATAGTTATATAGTGTAAAGATAATCTAGATAATTATACAGTGTATTGATAATCTAGATAATTATATACACAGTGTAAAGATAATCTAGATAATTATACAGTGTATTGATAATCTAGATAATTATATACAGTGTATTGATAATCTAGATAATTATATACACAGTGTAGAGGTAATCTAGATAATTATATACAGTATTAAGATAATCTAGATTATTATATGCACAGTGTAAAGATAATCTAGATAATTATACAGTGTATTGATAATCTAGAGAATTATATACACACTGTATTGATAATCTAGAGAATTATATACACACAGTAATGATAATCTAGATAGTTATATAGTGTAAAGATAATCTTGAAGATAACTATATTTTCTTTCTTTTTCAGTGGACCAGTACCAGTCCTTGTGATGAGTCTCATTTTCATTGCTTCTGTCTTCATGCTTCACATATGGGGAAAATACACACGAGGATAATTAGCGTAGATTTTAATGTGATACGAGACTTGTATATCTGTTGACCTCCAGTGTAGTGTTTGACACACTAGTACATATTAATGCCATGATTTCTAACGGACCAAATCTTATCGAAATCATCTGAACTACTGCAAAACATGATTCTTGTTCCGGGATTTTACTTAAAATTTATTTTACAGTAGCATTGACATTCATTCCTTGTGTTCACAAAAAAAGAAAAACTATTATGTGTCGGATGATGGCATAAACAGGACTTTTATGTAAGATTCTAAATAATGTATGGTAAGGTAGTGTAAGTTATATGAAGAACAGAAAGAAGTCATTTTTAGAAATGTTGTTTCATTTTTGAATGAAAGAAGTTTCATTTTTGAATGAAAGAAATAAAATTCATTTTACATATTTTGTTTTATTATTCACAGAGAAATCTGAAAACAACAGTATGTGTGTGTAATGCTTGTGCTCCAGAGCTAAACGTTTTTTTTCTGACATATTCAATCAGTCCGTATAATTCTTATACTTTAGAGCTAGAATTGTTTTTCTGACATATTTAAACAGTCTGTTTAATTCTTACACCAGAAATAGAAGTTTTTAGGTGATAAATTTTATTATCTGTCTGTGAAAAACTTGACCTTTCGTTTATAGCTTTAGTCTGACGAGTCTGTCTGTAGATTTGAGGAGAATATGACCGTTATGGTGATTTGTACTGTAGTTCTTGACAAGTATTGTTGATCATTATACAAAATCACATTCATTGGGTAGATTATGGTAACTTTTAAAACCTTCACATCACCATCTCTAAGCCATATTTCCTTGATCTTTATGGAAGGACATTCTTTGGTGTATATAGGGTACTGGGATGTCCTGTCCCTTCACATCCCTTAAAACTACTTTTTGATTATTATGGGAAAATAGTTAATATAATTTTTATGCCTTTAGTCTGAGAGGCCTGCCAGGGGCATTTGGTGTTTAGATTGTTCGCCTGTCTCTGTGTCTGTCCGTAATTTTGTCCCACTAGAAATTTGTTGGGACCGGGAGCATTTGTGTTTCACAAACGCATCTTGTTTATGTAGAACTTGAATAACATTCTTGTGTCTGTCTTTAAACAATTTATATAAATTCTCTTCCTTATGGAAAAGCATATCCTATGGGGGTAATGCCTTACCCATGAAATTTGATTTGATTTTACTTATAACTTATAACTGTTCATATCTCCACCTCTAAACCACATATATTCTTGTTTCTTATAGAAAGATGTATTAATCCATGTGTATGGGGTCTGTGCCACATCCCATGATTTTCAAAAACATCATTCTTATTTTTTTATTTTCTATCCTTCAGTTGTGTTGTAATCTGTTTTTACTGCCTTAAATGGTGGAGTAATTAGCAGAATTAACAACAGTATCAATAATCCAGCTAAAGGGAAATAACTCTCATCTCTATTCCTTGCATGGCAGAAACGAATTGTCAAGCAGGTAGTCTGGTGCTGTTGTTTTATTTTGTAGAGTTATAAATCATAAATGTATGACAAAATATAAACAAGTTTTGCTTAACCTGACTCTAACAACTCGCTGAAAAAGCCTTGACCCCAAAGTTTTGCACACTTACATGTACTTTTATTTCTTTAATTCTTATAAGAAATCTGAAATTGTATCAAATTTAACTTATCAAAATTAAAAATGAAATAAAGAAAAATTTCCTACCAACTGACTCACTTCCAAAATTTCAGATTACACCAAACAGATGTTTTTTTTTAATGATGGTCTTTACTACTGACATTTTCAGTGTTGGCTGCAGAGTTTAGGCTGCAATAAATAAATTCTACATTTAACGTCCAAGTTGAATCTTCAGACCTACTAGGGAGGGAGGAAAATAAAAAACAAACACATCTTTCAAAACAATTTGTTCTAATGTCCCATTAAGTATTCTGACATCTTGGCATAATAAAGATTAAGATAAAAAAAAGATTTAAATAAAATAAATCTGAGATTAATCTAGCGGAGAAAATAATTTTGTTCTTAAACTTCATCTGCATGTCCCTCCAAAGTCTCCACCGGAGAGGTTAGGGATTTTTTGGGACCGGGAGCATTTGCGTTTCACAAACGCATCTTGTTTATGTAGAACTTGAAAACATTCTTGTGTCTGCCTTTAAACAATATATATAAATTCTCTTCCTTATGGAAAAGCATATCCTATGGGGGTAATGCCTTACCCATGAAATTTGATTTGATTTTACTTATAACTTATAACTGTTCATATCTCCACCTCTAAACCACATATATTCTTGTTTCTATATTAAAACTATCATCTACATGTATTAGTATTATGATACATGTACAGTGTCCTCACATGATTCTGATCTTTTGATTGCTGCCAATGCTGGGCATTATAACTTGCCTTATATTCTGCAATTAAATATATATATATAATATATATATATATATATATATATATATATATATATATATATATATATATATATATATATATATACAGTGTAAAGATTATATATATATACACACAGTGTAAAGATTATATATATATACACACAGTGTAAAGATTATATATATATATATATGTATATATATGTATATCAATGTAAAAATTATATATATATATATACACAGTGTAAAGATTATATATATATATATATATATATATATACATGTATATACAGTATAAAGATTACATGTACATACAGTGTAAAGATTATAGTATAAATATATATATATATACAGTGTAAAGATTATATATATATACATATATATATATATATATATATATATATATATATATATATATACAGTGTAAAGAATATATATATATATACAGTGTAAAGAATATATATATATATATATTCATTCTTGGGGCCATTTCTATAAAAACAACGAAAACTACATATAATTCGAAGTAAAAATTTACATGTGTATTAAGTCGCGGAAGGTAATTCTTCTGGTAAACACTGGATGTTTTAATTTCACGAAGATTAGTTAACTTTAGCCTTAAATATTCATCATAATGACTGTATATGTCTGCAGTCATATTCGCATTACAGAACCTCTGAAACTAAAAAAAGGTATGATTTTCCGTTACCAATCATGAGTCGAAGTCTTGATGTTTTGATATCTTGTAGGTGGTCCCTTTGTTTCCCGTCCTTCGGATGAGACAATAAAAATCTAGGTCCCGTGTTGCAGTAGGTTTCGGTACGCTAAAGAACCCTCACTGCTCAATGGCCGTAAGTGCTCAGCATAGGCCAAAATTTGAAGCCCTTCACCGGCATGTGGTGACGTCTCCATATGAAAGATGCTAGAGCGGGACGTTAAACAACAATAAACAAAAAAAATGTATACTTTGCTTCTTTTACTACCAAACTGTGGGCCATCCAGAAATTATTGAAATTCTTTCTGTATGTGACTGAATATATTTACTGATTGGGGACTAGTAAGCATTTTAACTAAGGTTGCTAATATAATTTTTGACTCGTTGGAATGTAAGATTGTGCCGTCAATTCAAGAAGAATATAATATATATTACGCTATTTTGTTGACATGAATGTTGGGTTTTCTATGGAACCTGAAATCAAAACTTGAACCAAAACCTTAATGAGAAGAACTAGTGGACAGAGCATTTCATTTGGTAGAGCGTCAGATCTTCAATATGAAGGTCCATGTTTTGATCCCTGATCGTGCCAGATTTTCAAAGGTGTTTTCATCTCCGGACAGCAATCCTCCGTGCCGAGTTGGATATTACTCGATTCTTGGACGTGTAGATCGATTTCCTCGTTGGAGTGTAAAAGTATATGTTCCTTTCAATGAGGATCGAGAATTAAGTATAGTTTAATTCTCGACCTCTCCATTGTTAGAAACAAGTGCCTGTGATAGTGACACTAAAAAGCCATTTGAAATGCAGTCTAAGACGGACATAAATTTTGACAAAACCTCACAGAGACGAGTGACAGTGCTCCAAGTAATCCCACCGCTAGTGCTGGCTTAATCTTGCTAAATCAAGCAAACACGACAGATTGAGGGACACAGTGCTCGTCCCATCGTTGAAAAAAACCTTCGAGTGATTTCGGTCGCATGAAACCACGGGTAGGGAAGAGCATAACGATTCCTGATCATGCTTTTACGACGACGGGCTCACCCTGAACTCAGAAAACTATGACCCCAAAATAAGCCAACCAAGATATTTTTTAGCAATTTGAAATTTTGATTAGCCACCAGCAAGGTCAATGAATCTTGATACCAAAAATAAAAAAAATAAAAAACACCAAACAACATGGTTGTGACAAGTGGAAACTATATATATGTACATGGGCCATAATGTGGCACACTACTTGCAAATCTGGAATTTTACTTGACTGGGAAAGTTTTGGAACAACATCCAGATGCACATAACATCTACCGGTAATGCAAAATACCCCTGAATACTATTTTTCTTATAAAGATCTAACAAAATTGAAGTATTGATCAATCACAGGACTTTATTTTGTAACCATGACGACCAATGCTTCGGTTACATTTAGCATTGCATTTGCAATGTCAAAATACCCATGTACAAATTTGCACCCCACCAAAAAAAAAAAACAACAAAAAACAAACCCTTGAAATAACTAAATTCTGATCAGTTTATGCTTTTTTGTTGCCATGGCAACTGACATATTCATTACAACTGCCATTGAAGTCATAATATCAAAATACCCCTAATCATTATTTTTCAGTAAAATCCGACAATATCATATTTTGATCAGTCACAAATTTTTATTTTGTTGCCATGGCAACCGATAGAATTCGCAATACTGAAATTCTCCTAAAAGTTTTATTTTAAATCTTTGTAGATATCTACTTATTTTCAGCAAAATCAGACAATATAAAAATCAATACCGACGGTGAATGAAATTCCAAAGCTGTTTCCCTACATTTCTCTAATGACAATGACGTCTGATTTAGCAAATCTGCCTTTTATATAGGCTATGCGTGCTTATTTCTATTTAGAAAACATAACAAATATGGCTGCCAGTGGTAGAAAAATACTGGTGATGTTTCCAAAACTATATTATTATTTTTTTATTTAATTAAATTAGTTTAAAAATTGAGATGGCAGCTTTAAGTGACTATTTTATGTGTTACTATGTGCCACCACCTTACTGGGGACATCCCGATAGTCCGACGGTTCGATAGTCCGACGGTCCGATAGTCCGACGGTTCGATAGTCCGACGGTCCGATAGTCCGATGGTTTGATACTTTTGGTACATTTTTTACCTTTTGACCTTGACCTTTGTTCAGTTCATTATAGAAAATACATAGGCGTAGGGAGCGGGGGGGGGGGGGCAGCCCCCACTTTTTCTGACCAAATTTTTTTTAATAATATCATTACATCTGGAATGAGCTATTGAATGACTATTTTCGCGCCTCGCTACGCTCGGCAAAATAATTTCTACAAATTATTTTTCCCTCCGTTAACATTGAATTTCCTGGATCCACTCTGCCTCTGTGTGTGTATGTGTGTGGGGGGTGGGTGGGTTTGTGTAGGTGTTTGTGTGAACCAGAGAGGAAGGGGCCACCCCACTTTTTCGAAACAAATTTTTATCTATAGAAAAAAGGCTTCCCAGAGTTTCTAAATTAAAGTCTACCAAAATGTTTACTCCTAGCTAAGCTCTGCAAAAAGATTAATATATCAGTTGATCTTACGATGCAACTGAGCTACGGAGAAAACAATGGTTATGTGTCTGGAAGCTAAAGAATACCTCATCTGACTTCCCACTTTATCTATCTATATAAATATTTTTAAAAGGGTCAAAATTAAACGTCTAGAGGACTAGAACGAAATTCTTCTCCGAATTTGAGTAGCTTTTTCGCTGATTCAAACTTCTTTTGAAAAGGGTAACCGTTGCGATTTACTGATGCTTCAGGCCTACTAGACCTAATTTCTTGTCTGGACGCAGATAAAAAAAAAATCATTAGATGAATAATAGACGATCTCCTAAAGAAATGTTACCTCAAAGTTAATCCTAAACCTTTTGGGAATTCAACTCTTCTGTTCCGCAACACGGCAAAAAAAAATATCCAAAGGGTTTTTTTTTTTAAATTTTGCGTAATGAGTAGTGATATCGTTTCCCCTAAAGTTGAAAAACTGGTGTAAAGAGTCGGAAAATGAAAAAGAAATTTCACAAAATTTTCACACCTCGCTCTACTTGGCGAATGAATTAATGAGGTGTAAAACTTAATTTTTGGTATATAAAAAGTCAGAAAATGGAAAAGAAATTTCAAAAAAATTTCGCGCCTCGCTCCGATTCATTCATTTTCACTCTCTCTCAAACATTTATTCCACGGTCCGTTTGTGTAGATGCACACATTTCTTCGCATTCAGTTTAAACTTTGTCCCAACATTCTTTTATTTTTTCTAACTGTGCGACTACTGCATACTAGTATAACATTATTCATTTTTCATACTCAAAAAGCGCATGGAAACGATTTTTGCAAGCAAAAAATCTTTTGATTTGCTTCCTACGCCCCACTGAAAAAGGCTATGCTTAAAGTCTATTTATTTTTTAAATGCTTTTTTGTGGTGTTGTAGTGATATATATATATTTTTTATATATATTCCGGGATCATTCATTTTTTTCAAATTTTCATCACGTTTTTTTAAGATATCTTAGGAAAAGACGGGGTTCTTGATATTTCTCATTTACTATCTGAACATACATCGGGTGTTCTGTTATTTCTAAAAGCATCGGTCGGCATTTTATATTTGTAATAATATCTGAAAGGCTGCGCTAGTTTGAAATTAACAACGGAAGTTACAATGTAAATTTCTTTGTCTTTGATGATGGCTTATAGCGGTGTCTAAAATTGTAGACGTTCAATTGGTTTATTATGAAAAAAGCGGCATAATTTCTATAATGTTTGCCGACGATGCTTATATAAATAGGGGTATCCTACGTATCCAATCATAAGTTAACCACCATGGCTTACGTGATGAGAGGTGTAAAAAAAAGGGAAAGTCTTGGTAAATAATGGATATCGGTACCAACTCAATAAGAAAAAGGCAACTGTCTTCCACTGGAGGTGTTGGCGTAAAACATGCAGGACGACCCTATCAACCAATGCATTTAATCTTGATGAAGGTCAACCGCAGATTGAAATTAAATCGGTAAATGAACATGATCATACCCCCGAAGACAATACGCTTCGAGAAGCCGAAGCTATCAATCAAATGAAAGAAACTATCAAAGACGACCCAACGAAGCCAATTAAGAGGGTCTACAATGAAGTTATTGAAGGTTGCATTGATAATTACGAAGATGATGACCTGCCTGAGTTCCAGAGAGTCCGTTCCATTTTGCATAGGCAACGCGAATCGGTTCTACCCCGTATTCCTCGCAATGTCGACGATGTAAGAATAAGAGGGGAGTGGAAGAAAAACCTGGTCTGGTAAACGTTTTTTAAGTCATCATGATAACAACTGGGGGATAGCTATATTTGCTACAACAGAGAGTTTGCGCCTTTTACAAGGATGTTCTACGGTGTATGTCGATGGAACATTTAAAAGTAGCCCACATCCTTATACACAGATGGTCACAATCCATGGTAAATACATGGGCAGATTTCTTACATTTGCTTGGTCCTTGATGACGGGTAAGACCGTAGGTCATTACCGACAGTTTTTCCAACACTTAAAATCCAAAGTCAGGCATGCTACTGGTAGAAGATTTCGACCTCGCACAGTCGTGTGCGACTTTGAGACCGCTTTAAAGTTGGCTGTTGAAACTGAACTTCCGCAAAGTACGCTTTCCGCATGTTATTTTCACTTTACGCAGAGCATATGGCGTAAAATCCAAGAAGTTGGACTAGCAAGGGCATACCGTCGAAGACGAAGAGTAAATAAACTACTACGTAAAATGATGTCCATTGGACACCTCCCTCTTCTACTCGTTCGACAGAACTTCCACATGCTTGCTAATAGTCCTGACACCTTGCGACTGCGGAACAGATACCCGGAAATTACAGATCTCCTGACTTACTTCCAGAACACCTATTTAGATGGAAACTTTCCACCACAGATATGGAATGTGTTCAATAGAGACAAGGACACACGGACAAATAACCTAGTCGAAGGTAAGTAATTTTAATACTGCAAAAAGAAATTCCCTTGTAATAAATCTCTCTAGATATATAGACGCAGAAACCTTGTTGTACAACAAAAAGTGCCTTACACGGTGGTCCGCCGTTTTAAATTTCCCGCGGTTGACGACCAACATAATGCCAATCTTTACCGAGAGTTCTCGTTCTTGCTTGGCAAACAATTTTTGGCATATACATGTATATGTATAATTGCATATTATATGTAATGAAATTTTTACGTTCAAACGAGTCGTTTATTTCTATTAATACTGCATGGAATAGTTCCTACAAAATACACCACAAATAGGGGTTGAAGAAGTATTATTTCCTATATAATACACAGAAACTGTTGTCGATAGTTCTCATAATAGGTATAGTCCGTTTGAGTGCACTTGAGACAGATAAAAATCGTTATTTTTCCGAAAACAAAAACTGTGTACAAATAAAGTACATCAAAGTATTTCTAAATATACTACATAACACATACACAATTTTCAAATATGGTACAAAAACTGCTAAACTGTCGTCATGAAATTACAGAAATAATCACAATTTTCTAAGTGTACAAGGTTTTAAAGTTGTGGATGGATAAATTCTGTGCAGTTACGTATTGTATAAGCGAATTAATTTTTCATAACACGAGCATCCACATATAAATACCTTTGCTAAAATCGCGAAAAACTGTCTCAACTGCACCCAAACTGTTTCAGTGATATGCATTTTATGCAAGTCTTGGCATTTAATAAGAGGAATGAAGAGGAGCGATAACTCTGGGTAGGGATTGATATATTGCACGTACGGAGGCTTTTTGGGCTGCATCAGTATGTTTTATAATTTTAATTAATAAATTTTTAATTTGTTATAACAAACTATAAAAAAAAACTTAATACTGATGCGGACCTAGTAAGCTTCCGTATGTGCGGGCCAAGGTCGGAGGCAGTTTGATGTGTCTGTGAAGTTGGCTGTGAGTTGGGAATTGGGTATCCAACTACATTCGTGAATTCACAGCTACAACCTAATTCCCAATCAGCTGGATATTGAGTATTCATGGGGATTGGTTATTTACAAATTCCCAGCTACAGGCAAATTCCCAGCCAGCTGTGAATTAGGTGTTCAAGATCTGGATTTGAATACCCAACTACAGGTGAATTTCCAGCCAACTTGGAATTGGGTTGTAGCTGGGTATTCAAATTCAGAATAAGTTGCATATATTTTGAAAACCCAATTCCCAGCTGGCTGGGAATTTCACAAAATATAAGTCCATTAAGTCTACTCAAATACTTAGGCCCCTACGTTGACTTGTCAGATTAAGATTTTCGATTACACACTAGTGCCGACCCAGGACGGTCACTTGGATGATAAAGCAAATCAATTGGTGTGGGTTAACCGGTTTACGGGCCCAATCTCCCAAAAAGCGCAAAAAGCAGTGTAATCAAATGGAAAAATAAAAAGGTAATTATATTTATTGCATTTATGTTGCATTTCAGGTTTCCACTCCCAGTGGAACAGCAGCGTTGGGTGTAAGCATCCATCAATTTGGATCTTTATCAGAAAACTAAAAGATGCAGAGCGTCTGCAAAAAATTACCCTGAGGGCAGCCATGAGAGGGGAACATGCACCACGCACGAGGCGAAAGTGGCGTAGACTTCAACGGCAAATATCTAACATTAAACTGCAGTGTACAACAATGGCCAAAGAAATATATCTGAATATTGGAATGGAATAAGCCATTGCATAAAACATTATCGCTGAAGTGTTTACTATGTGATACTCTGCCATGCAAATCATGAAACTGATGCATGCACTCAGCTCAGATCTGCCATCGAGTTACGACTTACGACTTTTATGATGTTGACATAAATTTTGTGAATATGTCGACATAATATGAGAAGATGTCGACATCTTGGAAAAAGATGTCGACTTATAAATTCAATATGCCGCGATAATTATCTAGCAAGTCGGCGTTACTATCTCGACAAGTTGAATTAATAAGTCGACATCTTTCTCTATGATGTCGACATATCATATTATGTCGACATTATCACAAAATTATGTCAACATCATAAAAGTCGTAAGTCGTAACTCGATGGCAGAAATATGCCACCATACAGAAGTCTTTTGTGTTGAACTTTTTGCCGATCATTTAATACTTGCTAAAATTCCTATCTTCTGAACATTCAGTAAAGTACGCATTATCCATACCATTTCTTGTGCTTGGTTATTTAACAAATCATCGGAAACTCGCAACATGTTGCGATTCATCTTTTTTTCTTCAGTTATAAAATGAAACGCAACTGGTTGCGATTTTCCGACTTTGCTACTGGTCAGTACTGTTTTCCACCGTATAGTTGATATTTCAGAACTACGGTAATTTTCTCCATTAAAAGCTAATATTTCAAAAGATTGTATGGTGGTATACTTCTGCCATCTACATGCGAGTTATTTTTCTACCGATTATGTCAACATGCAACTTATAAATTATGTCAACATGCAACTTATTTATGTCAACATGCAAGATATAAGTTGCATGTTGACATGAATAAGTTACATGTTAACATAATTATTTGCATGTTAACATATTTATCTTGCATATTGACATAAATGTCATATGTGGGCATAAAACAAACTTTTTTGCTTTTGTTTTCTTATTTTTATCTTGCATGTCAACATAATCATTGGGAAAACAACTTGCATGTAGATGGCAGAAGTATGCCACCATAGGATTGACATGACTTGTGTCAACGATACACTACTGCTTTTTAAAGTCCTACGAAAAATAAATATCTTAAAAACGGAAATAGTTGACACCATTTATACAACTAAATCCAATCGAAGCTGGAAATTACATGTGGCAAATTTTGCCTATTTTCACTTTCTAATTTATAGCAAGTTGATTCTCAGATCATACATGTACCATTTCCAAGCCACATCTATGTTTACAGATAATTTAATTCCTCTTAAGACATTTAAAAGCTACCGCGGGTTTCCTGGCTGAAATATATGGTGGCTGATTTTTGCTATTTGTAATTTCGTTTTGTTGCTCCGACGTCACGATAATCTTCGTCTTTTCGCCCCGCTAACTGTCGTCTTTTCGCCCCGCTAATTATTGTCCCGACATAACGATGATCGTCGTGATCTTTTCTCCTTCGCCAATAAAAAACGAAGATTACCATTATTTCGGGCGACAAAACGAAATAACGGCATGTCCACCGTTGAAATACAAACCATGTAGCGCAAACAGTAAAAAATAACCCAAGTGGATGTGGGTCGCATACCTGAGCACTATTCATGCATGTTCAGTCAGAAGCCAGTGCGGCCATATTTGATAAGTAGAAAACTAGTTGCTTCCCGTCAAGTTTCGATGAACTCGCTGCAGAGGAGAAGCAGTGTCACCACGCAATTTGTAATAACGACACAATTTGTAATAAAAATGTCAAAATCAGAGAATTATTTTAAAAATAGGGGAAAATGTTTTGGGATGACCGTCTTAAGACACAATTTGACCAATTTAATGGAGAAAAGATGGGTTTGAACCCAATAAGATGGCTTTTAAAAAGTTATTACAATTGCGTGGTGACAAAGCAGACACTGCGTCAAATATTTAAGTGACTTTTTGTTCTGTTTAATCCTCTTGATAGCCATGAGATTTAACTGTCGGACTATCGGACCGTCGGACTATCGGACCGTCGGACTATCGACATGTCACCGTGTTACTATGTGCTCTCTCTGTTTGTCTGTCTATCTCCATGTATGTCTTTCTGTGTCTGTCTCGGTCTCTCTAACTCTGTCTCTCTTTCTCCGTTTCTCACTGTTTGCCTGTCTATCTCCATGTATGTCTTTCTGTGTCTGTCTTGGTCTCTCTAACTCTGTCTCTCTTTCTCCGTTTCTTTCTATTTGTCTCTCTGTCTGTCTGTCTCTGCTCATAAGTTGTGTTACAGCGCTTGATGTCAACGGTCGGTAGGTCTTTAATTTCCTCGCTAGCGATTACTATGTGTCACTTATTGAAATGTCGAGTTACCTGCTCGGTAGAGGTTGTCTATAACAGCTGTGACGAGGATTTATTCCTCACAAATTATTTCATTTGAATTTGACTGTGGGCTCATGGCAGATGTGACCGATCCACAGGGGAGGATGCTTACTCCCCTATGGCACATAAGGACACCTCCAGATTCCCAGAGGTCTATGTTTGTCCAGTATTCACCAGATTTGTTTCTTGTACCCTGGACATCCTGAAGATTAATTCTTTGGTATCTGTGAGTTTTATATTTTAAGATGTATACCGGATACCGGTTTACGAATAATACTGAAGATATTCTTCTAGTTCTCTAGTGTGTTCCTTACGAGTCATACATTAAAAAAATAATGATTAACTTAATAATTCATACCTGAAACATTTTGATGAGTTATATACGAGAACTGTTTATATGAGTCATTCTGAAACCTCCCTATGTGAGTTATACATGATAGAATGCTATAGCGAATATATGCAATAAATATTGCGAATATTCGCAATACTTCATTTTTCTTAATTTCTATTTTTTGACTAAAATGGGGTATGCGTTTAGTTGTTGTTTTGCCTGTCAACATTTCTCCACTTAGATGGAGATGTAGCATGCCAAAATCACATTAAGGGGTTAAATCTACTTTTTTACCCGTCACAGTTCAACCTATTTTCCTTAGTAACCCACATGAAATGGATAAAAACTAGATTTAACTGCATTAAAATCACAAAAATAATTTCGGTGCAGTTAATTTTAGTTTCCTAGCTTTTCTGTAATTAATGTGAGTTATGAAAAAACAAGGATTAACTGAAGAAAAACTAGGTTTAATCATTAGATACTGTAAATGAATTCGAAAGTAAACGGTGCCGGGAACATGGCATTTAAACAGTAACAGAAAAAGCCCGCCAAAATCATTCCACATTCAGTGACAAAAATGCACGTAGACCTACACAAGCGAGATGATAACCCAATTAGTCGCTCTCCTTTTGGCCCGAAGTCAATGCTTCACGCAACTGTAACGGTTACAGATTTGCATATCGGAATCTAGAAAAAAAAGCAAAATCACTGCCCGTTCGTCACGTGAACATGCGTAAAAACTCAATATGGGACCTATGTAACAAGCGATATACGTAACTTTTTTTTTTTCGATATGTTCGAACGAGGCTGATCAATGTCGGAATATAATGGGATCCGCCTCTGACAGCAAAATATTTCTCTCTAAATTGAATTTATGTTGTTTTTTTTTAACATGTTTACGATATCAGTTTGTCCTGTCAATGTTGGTTGGTATATTGAGATACATTTGCATAATTTATGTGCGCCTCTGTCGGTCGACTCGCTCATTTTGAATATACATCTCGTCAATGTTTCTCTCTTTTATCCTACCGTTATTCATCCTATTTCTTGGAATAAACCTATATGCACGATTCTAGATTCAATGGTAACTATTTTATGATTTTAATTAACTTTGATAGGAGTGTTTTGGGAAACATTACGTCAGTGTAAACCTGGCATAGATCTATTTGTCTTCGGCCAGTTTGGGTAAAATTCGGGATGTGAACTGCGATAGAGCTCTGTTTTTATCTCCCATTATCTTACAATATAACACGCTCTACCCCAAAAAGATCTATCTGCCAATTTTAAGAATTTGGAATTGTGTTCATTACACATACAGCATTATTTAGAAGTAGAACCATGTAGGTCAGTCCGGATATGAAGACATGCGCATTTCAAAACCATCACATTTCGTGCCGTCAAAATACTCCAAATGTATCACTATGCACTAAAATAAACAAATATAATAAGGCAAAATTTTGTGTATTGTTTTATTTTCATTTTCAGCTGCTTATAACTTGTGTACTATAAAACTCCATCTATGTCAACATATTATCCCGAGGCGATAAAGGTCGGTCTGCCATGTGGACTCCCTGCTGAGCAGTTCAATGGATGTTTATTGTAATCGCCACGACACCGCCACGACACACTAATCTCTTGTGTCGTGCAGAAAAATATTATGCAATCATTGACACTCTATATAGTGACAGAAACTCAAGATTTTGATACGCCACGACACAAATAAATCTTGCCACGACTAGCCACGACCACGACATACAGTGGCAAATGACTAAGACACGATGTGCGTACTGTATATTTGTACACTGATCGTAGGGCACTGACCAAGAATATTTTTCTACTTTAGAGTCCATTTGATCTCCTACTGGTATCGGACTCTGTAATCTAGTAGGTTCTAGTTTCCCATTTGTTTATTGTTGTGTGCAAGTGGTTCTGACTGTTGCATACATAAAATTTGCGCCAGTTTCTTCTCTGATTGCCATTGCTAATCAGAGTTAAAGTTTGTTTTTCTATTAATTTTGTTAAGTCTTCTATTTGCTTTTGTTGACTTTTGATGGCTTCTAGATATCTATTTGTAATTGTATCAACAAGTGGATTTTGCGTAGTGTTTTGTTTATCACAATTTTCCTTAGTTACACTTGACACAGTCTCAGTACTCTTGTTTGGACCGAGTGAAAGTTGTGAGTTTGTATCTTCTTCATCCTCGGCAAACAATATGGCTTCATCTCTAAGATCTATAAAATTTATCTTAGGTTGATGTCGCAAAACTTTCTTAAGTTCTCTCCTTAATGAAACATCACACACATTTTGAGCGAATTGTTCACATAGTATCATATCAGGATTTGAAATGATGTCTTTATAGATATTTGTTACCTTGGTCTATAGGCAAATTGTAATGAACTCCAGGCTTATCATCTCTGTAGTCCTGAGTGTTGTCATCAGTGTTTAAGAAAACCGTTCACAGTAGAACCGGCGACGCCATTTGAAACAAAGTGAAGACTGAGTTTCTTTGTTTTTGCTCTTTTATTTTCAATAAAAAGAACGGTTATCTGTACAAAAGACAATTTTTATCATAAATCTTAAGTTTACCTGCCCACATTATCATTGATCTATTGAAAATGCATGACATGTTCTTACAGATTTGTTCACCCGCAGGATTAAAAATGGGCTACGATGGTCCAAGAAGGAAGTTTGAATTATAAATTGTAACGGGAATGTGATGAATGACAGTGAAAAACGTAATAAAAAACCAAAACTGCAAAATAATCAAGATAAAATATTTATATAATATTTTTATGATATTGTGTGTTTATTGTTGTTTAACGTCCCACTCAAGAATATTTCACTCATATGGAGACGTCACCAAATTCTGGTGAAAGGCTTCAAATTTTGACAGCACTTACGGTTACATAAATCCTAGTTTTTCTCATAACTCATATAGTTAGAAAAAAAAGCTATGTTTAACCGAGAAACACTAAGATTAACTTCACCGAAATTACATTGATACACATTAATGTGATTGTGGTACAATTAAACCTATTCTTCTCATTAAAACTATATTTTTCTCGAGAACTCGAAAATTTTGGTGCAGTTAAAACTAGTTTTTATCCATTTCATATGGGTTACTAGAAAAACTATGTTGAACTGTGAGAAGAGAAAAACTTTTTTAACCCCTTAATGTGATTTTGCATGCTCCATCTCCATCTAAGTGGGAAAATGTTGACAGGACATATACACAAGCAATACAAAACAACAAGTACACACGTACAAATTTTAGTCTATAAATAGAAATTAATAAAAATGAAATATTGCGTATATTTGCAATATTTATTGCGTATATTCACAAAAGTATTGCGTATATTCGCATTACTTATTGCGTATATTTGGAAAAGTATTGCGTATATACGCAATATTTTATCTTTTACACATTACATTTGGTACCAATGAGCTTCCGTAGTTTTCAACATACAGTAAACTATAAGATCTGTATACAACATGCGTACAACCATAAGAACTGTATAAGATATACAGACAACTATAAGATCTGTATATGATATACAGACAACTATAAGATCTTTATAAAACATATAGATAAGTATAAGATCAGTACACAACAGGCAATAAATTATAAAACTGGTATATAACAGAGAGTAAACTATAAAATCGATATAAAACATACAGTAAACGATCAGTATAAAACATACAGTAAACTGTAAGATCTATATAAACATACAGTAAACGATCAGTATAAAACATACAGTTAACTGTTAGAGTTGCATACAACAGTAAGTACACTATACGAATTGTATACAACATACAGTAAACTATAGAATCGGTATACAACAAAGTAAACTATAAGATATTGATACAAGATCTGTATTTAACATACAGTAAAATATAAGATGTGTATACAACATACAGTAAAATATAAGATGTGTATACAACATACAGTAAATTATAAGATCAGCATAAAACATACAGTATAATATAAGATCTGTTTTCAACATACAGTTTATTATAAGATCTGTATACAACATACAGTAAACTATATGATCCGTATACAACATACCATTTAAAAAAATATCTTTTTTAAATACAACATACAGTAAACTATAAGATCTCTATGCAACTTACAGGAAACTATTAAATCCGTATATAACATACAGTAAACTATAAGATATAAACATTCTCAGATACCAAAGAATAAATCAAAAGAATGTCCAGGGCATAGACACAAATCTGGAAAAAATGGACAAACACGGATCTCTGGAAACCAAGAGATGGGATCAGGTGCCATGGAGGAGTAAGCATCCTCTGCCGACCGGTCACACACGCCGTGAGTCCACAGTCAAATCCAAAAGAAATTCGTGGGGAGTTAATCCTTGTCACAATTGGTATACACGTCTCAACAACCGCCAAAGAAAAGGAAACTCAACATTTCACTTAGTGAAATAGAGGTATCGCAAACAAGACTATTATACCGACCGTAACATTTTCTGAACGTTGACATTAAACGCAGTGTTTGATATCCCTGTGTCAATAATTTGTCAGTGAGTACTTTACCTCTGTATATGAAGTCTTCATATGTTGAACACTCCCTGGCATATCGGATAATTTGTGAAATATATACTCCATATGCGGGTGACTGATGGATATTAAACTACTTAAATGGGGAAAATCTGTATACAAAAGATAGTGAATTATATGATCTGTATATAACATACAGAAAACTACAAGATATGTATACAACAGGCAGTAAACTATAAGATATGTATACAACAGGCAGTAAACTGTAAGATATGTTTATAACAGAGAGTAAACTATAAGATCTATTTACAACATACAGAAAACTATAAGATCTGTTTACAACAGGCAGTAAACTGTAAGATATGTATACAACAGGCAGTAAAATATAAGATATGTATACAACAGGCAGTAAACTGTAAGATATGTATACAACAGGCAGTAAACTATAAGATATGTTTATAACAGAGAGTAAACTATAAGATCTATTTACAACATACAGAAAACTATAAGATCTGTTTACAACAGGCAGTAAACTGTAAGATATGTATACAACAGGCAGTAAACTATAAGATATGTATACAACAGGCAGTAAACTGTAAGATCTATTTACAACATACAGAAAACTATAAGATGTGTATATATCATACAGAAAACTATAAGAACTGTATACATCATACAGTAAACTATAAGATGTGTATATAACAGACAGTAAACTATAAGATCTGTATAGAGCTTTTAACAAGCTGTAAGATATGTTTACAATATACAGTACGACCAGTTGTATAATATTTTATCAAAGGTACGATTGAGATCTTTAAAAACTGTAATATATACAGAGCATATACTCGATTATTTAATGGAAATAGACACTTGACAAAGCCGAGACAAATAGCTGTAGCACGGACTTAGTATAACAGGATTTCTCATACATCTATATATGTTTACACTCATAAATCTATAAATGTTTACACTTATAAATCTATAAATGTTTACACTCATAAATCTATGTTTACACTCATAAATCTATAAATGTTTACACTTATAAATCTATAAATGTTTACACTCATAAATCTATAAATGTTTACACTCATAAATCTATGTTTACACTCATAAATCTATAAATGTTTACACACGCTCTAT
Source organism: Atrina japonica (assembly GCA_030159075.1). Classification (NCBI taxonomy): domain Eukaryota; kingdom Metazoa; phylum Mollusca; class Bivalvia; order Pterioida; family Pinnidae; genus Atrina; species Atrina japonica. Next base: position 128,012 of record BROG01000653.1, read on the forward strand.
GTATTTTTCACATACCTGTATATTTTATACAAGCCGTCAAAAACAATATTCCTCTCACTCATACTTGTATGTTTACACTTGTATGAATTAGATGTCTCACATTCCTGAACAGTCGTATCCACTTATATTGAACCCATTCCCATTAAACTTCAGCTTTATTTTGATTTTGTCTCCCTGATTATTTAAAAGAAAACAATCATTCCATTATGAATTTGATATATCAAGGTTCGACTGTTGACATTTCAGTTCAAATTTACGTAATTTCAGAACTGCCTCGGCCTGAGATATCTTACTGAACCTGACTTAGGACGACAGAGAAAAACATCTTGACTAAAGAATCTGTCTATTCGTATTGCAAAGAGACCGAATAAAATATTCGGAATAGACACAGTTCAGATTGCAGAATATGTTTGGTTAAACAGATGTAGCATATTCCACTATTTGAATTGTTTTAAGACCCAGATATCTCAAAATTTTATTTTCTCACAGAAGTTGTTAAGTTAATTAGAGAGTAGATAATTGTGCATCCATTACCGTGTCAAAACCTCTACAATATGTATGACCGTGAAATAGTCACCAGCATTTATTGAGTAGACACTAGCAGAAACAAAGAATGCAAACATTGGCAATATAAGTAGTTTTCATGTTGTTATCTAAAAAATACTATGGCTGCCTTGTAGTCAAGAGAGAGAGAGAGAGAGAGAGAGAGAGAGAGAGAGAGAGAGAGAGAGAGAGAGAGAGAGAGAGAGAGAGAGAGAGAGAGAGAGAGAGAGAGAGAAGAAAGATCATACAAATCATATGCATATGAAGTAGTGTGGTATTGCATTACTATTGCTGTGTTTTATCGAAATATCGGTCTCTTGCTGCAGTAATTCCACAACCATTTCATTTTGATAGCTTTCACTATACTTTCATTCCAGTTCCGTTATCTATAGTATGTTCTCATTTTGCAATCATTAGGACCAAATCGTCCCAGCCATTTTCAGACCAATAATGACACAGATTATTCCCATGCTCGTCAGTCACAGTCAAATCAGTGATGTACTGCAATAAGTACAAAACCATTTCCTTGCTCTTATACTTTGCAGCACAGAAAATTAAAATTGTTGGCGGATAAATTTTAAGGGCATTTTGATTTGTTTCTACAAGTTTTGTAATGACATCAACCCAATCATGTTCGCAAATGTAGTGTAGCAAGTGATAACCAAACCTATCAGTTTCTGTAATGTCAATATCAAACTTTAACAGGCACAACACCATGTTTTTACTCCTGTGCCCTGCAGCTCTGAGGATAAGAGATGATGGCGAATGAGATTGCAGCACCGTTTTCATATTATTCTCTAGCACCTTCTCAAAGACGTCAACCCAATCCTTTATACAACAGTTGATAGTTATATCAGTTAAATTGATGTCATAACCGTGCTTTAAAAAGAAAAAAATGAAAGTTTTGTTCTTAGTGCCTATCTCAAGACATAAAGAAAATGTTTCTGAACCTATATTATGTGGATGAAATACATCTCTACATTTCAGTAGTATTTTCTCCAAAACATCGAACCAATCATATACAAAACAGCTATACACTAGTAATCTTGAAAGTATGCGTAAGTCATCATTGTTGATTCTATCCAGAAATAACAAAAGGAGATCTTTCATCTCTTTCCCTGCAGCATAACAAACAGGTGAAAACACTCCATTACAATATATGTGAGTAGTCCAGGTGTTTGTTGGTTTTGTCTTTCGGATTTTACATATGAATGTTTTTTTGTCGTCAAAACTACAACATTTGCCTGAATTATGAACATAAGCAAGATCTAACCCACTAGACCGTAACAGTCCCTCTACATCATCAACTTTACCTTTCGTCAACATATAGTTGAGAGCGTGAAGAAAAGACTCAACAGACAACGTTGGTATTGGTGTAGTTTGCTGCACTATACAAGACTCCAATGTGTCTTTATTTGGTTTCCTTTTAAAAAGACTTTTCGTAGCATTAAGAGCAGACTTTACAAGATACCTTGGTTTTGAAGGATATTGTTTAGCTGATCGCACCTCTTCTGAGTATATATCTCTGTAGTTGGTGTACCGTTTACACACTGCCCTAACCACATAATAACTGTTGGCGTCTATAGCATAGGCTAGAAAATTAGAGAGACCCCTGTCTTGAGGTCTAGCGTCATAATCATTGAAATTACCAAAAATACAATATAATTCATACGATGATACATTTTTCTCAACCTCATCAAGTAAATCCTGAACAAATGATTCATCACTTGTTGATCTATTTGATACAATACTGAATAAAGATGTAGCATCATTTACCAATCTTTGTGCTAGCTGTTTATGATATTTTACAGGTAACTTAGCACATATTTCACCTGGCTGTGGTTGGTAGCTAAATGGGCGAGCAAACTGCTGGACGATTTGACAGCTACAAAACTGTAGAAAGATTTTCGGGTCATTTTCACTGAAAATTAATAGGACAGCTTCTAGAATAGTTTCATGTGTAAACTGATATATGGTTGAATCATTGTCTACCTTTTCTATGTAGGCACTAGTCATGTCATGATAAACACAATCTTTAATATCTTTCAGTTTGTATTTCTCATCCATCAATTTTCCTAACTCGCTGACTTTTTTCTCTCGAATATATTTTGTGTTAATTTTGCCTTTATTTAGTAGCATTAGGACTAAGATAAAGAATTGCATGGGTGCTTCTTTTCGTAGACATGATATCTCTTTTATTAGACTTTCATTTGCATGTTTGAAAAAACCAATACCTTGATTAAACAAAGACTCGACAGAAAAGAAAAGGCAACATGATTGAGGAAATCCAATAAGTGGATCGGATTCGGATATTTGGGTCAATAATTCTACAGATATTTGACTTTTTCTTGTTTTAGGGATTGCTGAGGACTGTGTTTTTCCATCACTATTTTTACATGAATAATTGTTTGACAGAAACTCTCCATTTTCCTTGTCGCAGATTTCTACATTGTATTTACTGCAATATGCTTTTAACATTTCTAGTTTTTCATTGGAGGTCAGTTGATAATTTTCTGATATGTCCACCGTTTTCATATCCTGGAAAGAAGACCAATTCCTAATTTTAGATTCACAGTCTTTCATAATACTAGATCTACATCCAATGATAACACGTACATTGCCATCCTTAGAAAAAGATGACAAAGCTTCAAAATGTTTTTCCCACTCCTGAAGTAAAACATTATCAGTGTTTGTCTTACCAAAAGGATCATCTACAAAGATCAGAAGATAGTCTTTCCCTTGAATTAGGTCAAAATCTGTTGGTTTCTGAATTATAACTGGGGAGTATTTTGGTGTCCTGTCGCTCTCTTCATGTTGATTACAAAACCTCACCATTAGTTGTTTAGCCAATGTAGTTTTACCACACCCACCACGTCCAGATAATGTCACCCAATGGTCATTAGTCAACCTCTCATACGACTCTTTCTCCGCTTTGCTGTTAGGTACATAAACTGTTTTTTTGTGCGTCTCTAATATCACTTTTGTGTTCTCTGGAAGGAAAAGTCAATTTGTGTGGGAAAATGTGAAGACAAGTAGACTGATTTTTCACCAGATAAATTAACAAAATGTTATACAGCAAAGAAAGTACATATTGCATTTTCATTGACCTTTTGTAACTGTCTTTTCCTCTTCATACCAACTCTTTTCCTACTAACATTTTGGTGGGCTCCTTGGGTGATTGGGTACAGTATAACATTTAAACCATTGACTCTCACACCATTAACTAATGCATATTATTACGGTTTACCTTTGGAAGGCTAGTGTTGTTTTCCTGGGCAAATATAACTCTACCATTAACAGACGGATCACCACCGTTGAGAAATTATTAAAACAATTTTAATGTTCGATATGATTACCAAAATATGAAGAAGCCATTCATGCCTTAACGGCCAGTTAAGTAAAACGCTGATGGTTGGTTAATTAGAAAACCCCCCTATAGATGTAGGCTACTTTTTATAACAATGACATAATGTATTTCCACATGGGAGTAGTTCCTGTCAGATCTGGTTTGAACTGATCCATTTGGGTCTTATGAAGATGTCCAAAATGTGTTAAAGACAAACCTAATATTCCCTGTTTATTTGTGTGTCTGACGTGGACATATGACATCACCCCGGAACTTTGTTAAAATTGTAACATAATGCCAAAGTTAAAAAATCTTTAATAAATTTCACATATATCACTATATGTAAAATGAGTTTTGAACCGACAAGTTATTTGAATAAATATGGAGAACATATGTTCTAGTTGTCCAGGTATTAAGTACAACAAGGAACATCTGGAAAATAAACCTATTAGAATAAATTTATTCATTTAGAAAATATCTTCTTTCATAATATACATTATGTATATTTTGTTATTCAGTTTAGAGGATCTCGTTACAAAGGTATAAATCTTTAGGATATCCAGGAGAATATATACAAATGTGATAATGGACAGACACGGATCTGTGGTGGGGATCAGATGGCATGGAGGAGTATCCATCCACTGTTGACCTGCAACTCCAACCAATCAAATTCAAAAGAAAAAAGTAAAGGCCAATGGACGTATAATTAAACAATAGATGTAGATGTTCATCAACTTTAAGGATATACTATTTCTTCCGAAGAATCAATGGAAAGAAAATCTAGTAATTGGTAACTGAACATGATCTTTAAAGATGTGCCAAGTTATAAGCCTTTTGGAAGCTTCTATAGGTATTAGCCCTAATGTGGACGCTTCTGTAGCCCCTATGTGTTGACAGATATGATTTGGCTTAAAATATGGATAGTTCCTGCCAAGTTTTGTAAATTGTGAACCACGAATTCTTCATTAAAGTATTCAATAAAATGTTTTACAAACTACTTACCGATACGACGGTCTATCTCTAATGGCATATATGTGTCTGAAATGGAAAGGGTACAAAAAGCAATCCTTCCAAAGTTATCCTTGCTTTACATGCTGTATTTCTAACAGGTAATACAACAAATAATGAGAGCGTTACTGTCATACAAATACCTTACTTAAATTTCTGTAGTTCATCACTTGGCGTTAAGAATATTGTTCATGTTTTATCATTGTGTTTTACGTCCCACAGGTACCTAAGCTGATTATGTCAGGAAATGTTAAATATACTTTGTAATAACAGGATAATAGGTCTTGTACCTAGATATTGGTAGCTCAATTTATTTCGGAACTATTAAAAACCGGACGCAATAAAAAACAGATTAATTGTTGAGTTTAGCATAAAGAACATAGAATAATCGTCAATCACAAAGGTCACACCACAACATGATATTGACATTTTGCAGCAATTTATCTTTATAAAAAGATTCATATATATGTAACCGAGCAGTGAAGGCATGTGTTTTTTTTTTAGATTTTATTCATGAATATTAAGCATCAATCTACAATAAATAATACATACATTATAGAAAACACAGTACAAAAAAAATACATGATAAAGAAAATGTAGATTTGACAATAAGTTACCAGATGAGAATATACGTTTAAGACAAAATTCAAACAATGTTCTGTAAATAAATTGACCTCTGAACTTTACATAAATATAATAATTACTTTAAGACTTTAACTGCAAAAATACATTAAAGTATAACCTTTGCAATAAAAATAAAGACGGATATCACAAGCTATTACAGTAATGTAACATATAATCAAACGAAACAATTACATACCATATGATGTAGCAGATGCAGACTGGATAGATAACGACGATGTCAAAACGAAATACTGTTCTATCTTAGATAGTAAAAACGGAAAACTTTATAGTAAAAGCCATAGAATGATTGGCTAAATACAGAATTTAAACAACCAATAAGAAAAGCATTTAAATAACCAATAAGAAAAGAGTTCACCAACTCAATCCGGGTGCGCAATAGACTTAAAGATTATTATAGATTTAAGACTGAATGTAATGAAACGAAGTTATAAATTAAGAAACGAATAAATACATATGAAATATATATTTGTACTGTCACATACTCCCCCGGAAACTTGTTAATCTGTCCCTAGATTAAACTTCAATCAATTATAATAAATACATATCAAATATACAAAATTTTTATTGATATTGAAATGTTCATGAATCACTAAAATCAGATAAATGTTAATAAATATCACTATATCACTGAATCATTGGTTTAAATTCCGTTCTATTAACATTTTTCACAATATCATTGTTTTCCTATTTAACACTGTACACAGAATTATACGGTTTGCCCACAATGACATGCACTTCCGGTTTCCATTTGTCTTGGATCTTACTACGACCTACTAAACCATGATTTCTCATGTAAACTTTGTCACCGATCTGTAGTTTTTTCTCACATTTGTTACTGTCGTGTCTCCGTTTACGATCGTCTTCGTTTATACGCAGTTCTTCATTTGCTTTGTTGTATATAAATGCTAGTTTTTCTGAATGTTACTTGATCCATCTGTCTATGTTAATATCACACGGTGACGTAGTAATTCGTCCTAATAAAAAGTCAATGGGTAAATTAGGTTGGCGTCCATACATTAAAAAGTACGGTGAATATCCAGTAGACGCGTGTGGCGTCACATTGTAAGAAAATACAAGTTCTTTGATATATTCCGACCATTTTCGCTTTCTTGCTGGTGACAATGATCGAAGTAAATCATGTAGGGTCCTATTGAATCGTTCACATTGCCCGTTGCCTTGCGGATGGTATGCAGTTGTTCTCGTTTTCTTGATTTTGTAAAGTGCGCATAAATTTTGAATGATCTCGGCCTCGAAACATCTACCGTGGTCAGAATGAATTCTCTTGCACACACCAAATTTAAAGAACAGTTCGTTGACTAATACTTTAGCAACCGTTTGAGCTGTTTGGTCTCGAGTAGGAACTGCTATAGTCCATTTTGTAAATACGTCTGTAATCGCTAACACGTTTTCAAATCCCTGTGCTTTCTCCAGCACGGAAATATCTACAGCTACATATTCTAATGGTTCAAAAGCACTTAAATGTCCCATGTGTGTATGAATTTTCGCTGGAGGCATTTTTGATACATTACAACGTTCACATTTTTGACAATAGATTTTAATATCATTGAACATTTTCGGCCGATAGCATCTTTGTCTGATCAAATTAAAAGTTCTCTCTATACCTTGATGTCCGTTCTGATCATACCAATTTTGAATCACGGTATCTTTAAGACTCTCCGGAAGTACTATTTGATCAAGATCACCAAGTTTTGGGTCACTAATACGTCTACGGATAACACCATCAATGATCACTAAATCTTTTAGCTGTCTTATTAACTGTTGTACTCTTTTGTTTTGTTTTCGTACAAATTTTGATTTTGGTACAGTCTTTGACTCAATGAATTCACTGCATTTTCCAATCACAGAGTATTTATTTTGTAAATCTCGTAATTCATCATGAGTGTAGCTAGGGAATGTGTCAATATTTGATATGTCTGTGGACTCAATAAATATTACATTGGACTGGGCATCTTTTATTTCCGGTGGAATAACAGTTCCTTGAATATATTCACAAAGAATATCAATACCGTTTGTAGAAAGTCTAGATAACACATCAGCGTTTGTATTCTGTTGCCAGGACGATACTTGATTTCAAAATCAAAGTCTGCAAGTTGTGATGCCCATTTTTGCAGTTTAGCAGTTGACAAATATTTCAGCGGGTTATTATCTGTGAATACTGTAAACTTATTTCCCAATAAATATTCTCGAAATATCTCTGTTACACTCCATTTCCGTGCTAGTAATTCTTATTTGAGACTGCTCATAGTCTTTGATGATTTCTCGTTCGGTCCTAATGTTCTACTTGCGTAAGCAATCACCACAGAACGTCCACTCTGCACTTGTGATAACACTGCACCTAATCCATGTGTACTAGCATCCGTTTCCAAAATAAATCGCAATGTAAAGTCTGCATATCCCAGTAAAGGAGCTGAAGATAAAATTATAAAAACTTCAGATACCAAAGTGTAAATCAATAGAACGTCCAGGACACAGAGACAAATCCGATAAAAAATGGACAAACACGGACCTCTGGAAACCAAGAGGTGGGATCAGGTGCCATGGAGGAGTAAGCATCCCCTGTCGACCGGTCACACCCGCCGTGAGTCCACAGTCAAGTCCAGTGAAACGAGTGAGGAGTGTATCCTCGCCATATTTGGTACAGACGTCTCAACAACTGCCAACGAAAAGGCAACTCAACATTTCACTTAGTGAAACAGAGTAGTCGCAAACAAGACTATTATACCGACCGTAAAACTTGCGGAACGTTGACATTAAACGCGGTTTTCGATATCCCTGTGTCAATAATTTGTCAGTGAGTAGTTTACCTCTGTATATGAAATCTTCATATGTTGTGCACGCCCTGGCATATCGGATCATTTGTGAAATATATACTCCATATGCGGGTGACTGAGGGATATTACTACTTAAATGTGGAAATTTGACGATGGGAAAGCCGAAATCGTCGCGTTTATCGTATAGCTTCGTTGCTAATTTCCCGTCTGTGTTTATATTAAGTAAAATGTCTAAGTATGAAGCGTGTGTGCTTGATTCTGTTGTATCTTTAATTTCTAGTTCGCTGGGATATATCGCATTGACATATGTATGAAAATTGTCATTATTAATTGACAAAACGTCGTCGATATATCTAAATGTCAAATTAAAAGACACCGCTAGCTTCTTCTTCTTTTGATTCAGCAGTTTCTGAATGAAGTCTGCTTCGTATGAATAAAGGAACAGGTAGGCCAATAAAGGAGCACAATTGGTTCCCATGGGAATGCCGACAGTTTTGTTGAAAGACCACGTCTCCGAACATTACAAATATATTGTCTATTAGAAATTCCAGCATGTTTTTTATATCAACTTCAGTATATTTATGTGTAGAATCAGAGTGGTGTTTGACAAAATAAGTATCCTGATAGCCAATAACTAGGTATTTAAATTTTTCGGGTACCACCTTTAGTGAAAAAGCAGTTGCCTATGATGCTGAAAAGTCTTTCTTTTAATTTTTTATGTGGAATAGTAGTGTAAAGAGTAGAGAAGTCATAAGTTTTGATACTGTGAATTCGAGAAAAATTGTGTGCCTTCAAATTTTCTAAAAGCTGTTTAGAATTTTTAAGTATCCACATCTGATTTACACAGCGCTTCTGGAATAAGCAACTGTACAGTATTGTTGAAGTTTCTCCTTAACGGCTGTCAATATCTTGGTAAGGAGTAAAGATAAAGGTCTGGTAGAACATTTGCTGGATCCTGCTATTTATCTTTGCTTATATGGGGTTTTATGAAGTTTAGGTATCCAATATAAATATGGCAGCTCGAAATCGGTATCCGTTGTAGGTATATCAAATGAGCGTAATACGGATACGTGATTTTGAAGGATCTCGTCCTTTGAAAGTGAGCTACGTGTATATGTAGGATTACCAGAATTTATATTAAACCCAAGTTCTTCTAATAAACAATTATAGTAATGTGCCCTTACAAATAAACACTATATTATTTGAGGCTTTTGTCTGCTGGTACCAGTACATATTGGTCATGTAACCTATCCAGTTCAGTTACTACTTCTGGATCATTAAATACAGAGGGATAACGTGTTTTCATAGTCCCTTTAAGTTTTCGAATACGAGATTTTATCAACCATCGTATGGCTTTCAGACATTCAGACAAAGTGTCTGGTTCTTCGTCTTCATGTTTGGCCCATCGTCTGGCATAATCTTCGACAGAATTCATAACTAAAGTGAAATTCTGACGCCAATTAAAGGAACGGGCTTCCCGGTATTTAGGGCCCCTTAAAATAAGATTTTTTTAGGATTTCATTTTCAACAATAGAAACGTCGCCGGTAATTACATGCCCGATAGTATTGTATTTGAAAGGAGATGAAGCACATGAACATGTGACAGTGTTGTGTAGAAGATGGTTGATGTCTAAGCACTGCAAAACCTGTTTGTAATTGAAAAGCTTGGATGCGATGGTAGGTGTATAGCTATATGAAATGCAAGGCGTGGTCTTCAGTTTAAAATATGGTGGAATACAGGACTGAACTTTTTTGTGATTTAGAACATTGCCAATGTTTAAAGCGTCTATGCCTTTATTTGTAAATTTAAGTTTAAGCAAAAGACGTTTCTGTTCAGCACAGTCATTGTTTGTAACGCGTGCAGGCTTAAACAGTCTGTGATAAGCTATGTCCATTATAACGGAGTTCAGTATGTACTCTGGGGTTGAAGAATCCGTGTAGGGGTTCATTCTTGCTCTTCAAAAAGTTTATTGAGATTTGTAAAAGGAACAGAATAAAGCCTGCTGCGAATGTGATGAAGACCCAATTTTTTTTGTTAACGTAAGGTAAAAGAGATGAAAAAGTGACATCATGTATGTATGGTCGGTTTGTAAGAACGATGTCCATGACTTCGTTTACGTCTTACATTAGAATTAAAAAGTTCCATCACATTAACGCCTTTACAAAGTGGGCTTGATAAATTGCCTACACTTTGTATATTGTCATTACATCCATAGGAATATGCAGTGCCAAGCTGTTTAATCCAAAATTCTTCACGTTGTCTACGGAAGGGGGTACTCAAGGTGGGATTGTTGGTCCAGTGGTATATTTTTTCAATTATACGCACTCTCATAGACAAGATAGAATGGTCAGGAGAGTTGAAATGTCGATAGAGTATCTGGTTACCCCCATTATTAATCTCGAATCGATGACCAGATACTCTTTTATTTAACCGATTTCAATTTATCGAATGAATTCTGACAATCCTGAGTCCATTTATTACCAAATGCTGTTTTTGGATGTTTTGCGTTGTTATTAGCAATTTCCAATAATGGCTCCGCTATCTGTGAAAAATGTTTGATAAAACGGCGATAATAACCTGCAAATCCGATAAAAGATTTAACTTCTTTCACATTTTCCGGAATTTTCCATTTCACAATACATTAAATCTTTTCATCATCAGTATTATTAATCCCTTGTTTACTAACAAAATGTCCCAAATATTTTAAAGATGATTGAAAAAACTACACTTCCGCATCTTCAGTTTTAGTCCATGTTCTCGTAAAACAGTGAGCACTTTATCCTGTCTTTCAATATGTTCAATTAACGTTTTTGAATATACAATAATATCATCAAGAAAAACTAACAAAATTTTGAAAACTTCCTCACGGAAACAGTGTTGCATTAGACGTAGAAATGTAGCTGGGGCATTTGTAAGTCCAAAGGGCATACGATTGAATTCATACAGTCCAAATGGAGTCGTGAAAGCTGTTTTCTTTGTCCGATTCTGCCATACTAATTTGATTTTCTCCAGATAATAGATCAAGGGTCGTAAACATTGCAGATCCATGTAGAGCGTCAAATGTTTCTTCTACCCTAGGCAGTGGAAACTTATCCTTCATAGTTTTCTCATTGAGTTTCCGGTAATCAATACACAATCATAATGATTTATCTTTCTTGCGTACTATTACAATAGGTGAAGCAAACGGACTGGTACTCTCTCGAATGATATCGTTGTTTAGTAACTTCCGGATATGCTGCTTTACTTCTTCGAATTGGGACGGTGGAATTCTGCGATATTGTTGAGAAATAGGTGTATTGTCATCGTATGTGATGTTTTACAGTGTCCGTACATCCAAAATCATCTTCATCTTTGGAGAAGACGTCACTATACTTCTGGAATAGTGATGTAATCAATCCCTTCTCATTATCACTACAGTCCAACTGATAAATATCCTTTGGTATCTCAAATTTCCGGTCACATGATATAATTTCGGACATTTCACATGTTTGTTGTATTACAATTTCCTCAATATTGCCTACACGATTAAATCCAATATGCGATTGCTCACTTTGAGTTTCACATTCAGACACAGTACCAATGCGAGTACGGGGTTTGATATAGATATCATCATTGCCAATATTTGCAACAGGAACCCATAAATATCCTTTGTGAATAAATGTACCAGTATTAACAACTTTAAAATGTCTATGTAGCTGTGCACCATTGTTTAACGGGTCAATAACTACTTCACCAGCTATACAAGGTCCTGTACATTGAATTACTATGGCAGCGTTTGCTGGTATACACAACGGATTAATCCCACTTACTCTTGCGAAACCATGAGTGATTTTACGGTTAACAGAGTTTGCAAGAATTAATCCAGAGTTGATACAATTAACTTCACTAATAACATTCATTCCGATCACTCCTGGCACAGCTTGTTTTCGTTTGCACGTTGCTATATCACTCGAATCTTTCACTATTAAAAATCCTCGTTCTTTGATTTCGTTTGCATGAATAAAAATATCAATTTCTATATATCCAATATACGGAATTTCAAGTCCATTTGCAGCTTTTAAATGTAACAAACTTGTTGGTTTTAGAGTTGTTCCGAGAGGCTCTATGTATTTCCAGTAAAATGATTCCGTTATTGTAGACACCATAGATCCAGTATCAATTAAACACGGAATGTGTAAATCCGAAAATGTAATATTTATCACCGGACATTGTCCTATCACATTCCTCATAAACGAGTCCTGTGTTTCGCCATCTACCAACGGACTCTTATTAATAGATGCTACTTGTTTTCCAACTGACCAGTTTTCAAAAACATGGGACAGCGTCGCTTAATATGTCCTACTTAATTGCAGTAAAAGCACACTGGTGTCTGGTGAGAACGGTGCTCCATAGTTGCGTTTTTAAAGAGACTCGTCAATGAATCAAATTGTTTCTGTTGCGCTTCAATAACTTTTTTCAATTCACTAAAATCTGTTGACGGTGTAGATTTCTGCTGCTCGTGATCTCTGGTTAATGGTTCACATGTGTTACAGTTAGCCGTTCTTCCTCGCTGTATTGTATAACATCGTCTCTGAATTCGTAAAAGTCCGTGGGTTTACTCTTTAGTAATCTCTTGGCTTCACGTCTTATGTACTGATCCTGTAATCGATTTGCAAATTTCTCATACAACGTAACTTCTTTATTTGGGAATACACTGCTGTCTTTTCGAATTACATTTTGAAATAAGTCCAATAAAACATAAGAATACCGTCTAAGAGACTCTGATTTTCCTTGCTGTCGTTCAAAGAATTTCTGTTGCAAAGTTGTTAAGGATTCAGGACTTCCAAACGCAGACCGAAAGCAATGACGTATAGCATCCGGGTCATGTTTAATGTCACTACGATACTTTATTTCCTCTTTGGCCTGACCTTCAAGATGACTATATATAAAGTCTACTTTCTCAACGTCTGTGTATTTTCGTGCAGAAAAATTAGATTAAGATCATCTATCCATTCATCAACTGATAAATTACTACTAGAATGTCCTGAAAATGTCTTAATTTTTCTCGATTCGGAAACGAATATATTTTTCACATTAATATCTTTTTTTATCTTTGCTTCCAAGAGTTCCATTTCTAATTCTTTCACTCTGTTTTGTAATTGTGTCTTATTCATGTTGAATCATTGTTATCAATGTACCGTGGCTGAAAATCGCTCACCAATAGTTCAATCACTGTCTCAGGTCAGTTTTCGTCGTCTACGAAATCAAATCACGGGTTTGAACGTAGTATGAATATAGTTGCCGCATACAATTCTGTCATCTTTGGGAAATAAATTCCGGTATGGTTTGATGCTTGTTAATGATGTTTTTCTCGCAGCGCCATGATGTAACCGAGCAGTGAAGGCATGTGGGTTTTAGATTTTATTCATGAATATTAAGCATTAACCTACAATAACAATACATGATAAAGAAAATAGATTTGACAATAAAATACCAGATGACAATATACGTTTAAGACAAAATTCAAACAATGTTCTGTAAATAAATTGACCTCTGAACTTTACATACATATGATAATTACTATAGGAAAAACACCTGCTTTGTTTACAACATGGGCGCAGACATTTTGGACACCCAAAGTTGTGCGGAGGGTAAAATGAGCCCAGAGATCTGATTGGTCATTAATTGAAAAAAATAGTTTTGCCATTAATGAAGTGAAATTAAGGTGATAAAAAAGATACATGAATATGTGTAGTATTTTGGAAATTATAGGGTTGACAGTTGAAAATTGAAAGGGAGGGGTCATATGGGAATAGATATTTTCTTTTGGTGCGGAATACAACGAGTTGTAAACAAGTGGAAATTTGAAGTAAAAACGCAACGGCAACCTATACTTTTGATTGCATATTTTGTTATCCAAAATATTGATCCTTCCAGCACAGGGTACTTATTTGACCCAGATTTAATAACATGGGAGTGACAGTGACCTGAAGTTTCGTAATTTAGCATTGAGGCCTATGGCGGAATATTTGGTGGTGTCTGTCCTATAGAGAAATGCACATTTGACACATGTAGGCTGGATGAAGCCTGAAAATAAGTAATTTTTCTCATTTTTATCATCTAAGTAGCAATTCATTCACTTTTACTCATACTTTTAAACAGATTTGAGGGTCTCTATGAAATGGAGCACCTGTTGGGGGTCCACAAGGTGCAAATTTGATAGGTGTGCTGCCTCTACACACATTATTATGCATTTGTGGCATATTGAGATCTCTTAATTTTATCTGTATGTTATATATTACACCTAGAACTAATATTTTACCATTTATTGGTCAAAATTCCATCTGTACTTGGAAAATTCAAGTATATCCCACACTTTCCTATACAAAAATGCACATGTTCTTTTATAAACAAATCATATAGTTATGGTTATGCATAGTGACTAATTTTAGCAAAATATTTTGGAAATGATGTTTCTATTGTAAATTTTAACTCATTTGAATTAAAGTCAGACCTTTTTGAGGTAAAGACTGGTTGATTTTCTTCATTTGAGGGCAAAATCTACATACTGGACCATGTCATTTTGCTCGTGCAGTGTATTTTGTACCTTTAGCTGTATATATGTACTGTATCTGAAGGGTAAGAACCATCTCATTTTTAAGAAAATTGTGTTAAACTGCATTTCAGCATTTAAGTCTCATCAGTAAAATATTTCATCATGCCATATACACTGAAAACAGTATAAAAATTAATTTAAATAACCCCCCCCCCCCTTATGCTGATCTGTACACAAGAATTTCCACATTGTGGTTATGTCATATTGTGTTAAATTTGGGTAATAGATAATTTGTAAATAAAAAAAATTCTTTAGAAATAGGGCGTTTTAACATTTTTTTCATAATCTATCAACATTTTAACCTGTAGAAGGAATATTTCAATTTCTTAAATCCAGGAAATAATGGTCCAATAAGAATTTTTATCTAATTATCATACTCAAGTACCTGTAAAGATAATTACAAAGTATCAATTAATATTTTTTTTCTGTATTAAACTCATCTAATATTCATTCAGGTTGCATGTTTTCATAAGTTTTCTAAATTTTCAGTCATGCATTTTTTGTTTGAATCACTTTTTTCACCCCCCCCACCCTTCCAGCAAATGTCACTTAACGCTCTCTTGGGGTCATACCAGACAAAAATTAACACATGATATTGACTTTTACTGGTTTCAAAACTTAGTATAATTAAAATTTGACTTAGTTTTTCATATGAAACAGACTATATAAATATGTCATATCCTTTTAAAAGCAATTTGACTAGCATTTTGCACCATTTAAGTGTCAGTCATTTTAAAGTCAGACTTGGTTATTTGCCCTCTATATTTAATTAGTTATATATCATGAGACTGTAATTAAGGGATGAAACAAAACATGGACATGTCTGAAAATGATTACATGATATATTTTATATAAATGAACACAATAAGTCAATTGAAATGTGTTGTATGTAACGGTATCCCCTCCCAGAAGTTTTAAACTTTTATTAAGGGTGCACTTCATTCCTCATCAATAAAAGCAATTTGATGATATAAAAAATGACATGGTTTACTTTAAAGTGATCTTCCAGAAATTGTTCTTTAACTTCTGGTGACTAATTGGTTTCATGTTCATTAAAAAATGATCCCAATTTTAGGTTTTTTTGTGAAGAAAATGGTAATATTTTTGTCACTTTTTCCATTATTAAGGGGTACCGTCTACCCTTATTTGGTATCATGGTCATATTGGTAAATAATGGTATGGAATCATTCAAAATAATGAAGTATATGTGTTACAAACAATTCTGAATGAAAAATCATGAAAGAAAAACAGACAACTTCTTCATATAATGTATTTATTTGTTAATAGAAATGAAAGGGATTGAGAGGTAGGGGTGTGACACATTATAGACTGTGTTTCTCTTCAGGTTGGGTTCCCATCCTCATTATTAAGGGGGCTTGGTGTATAATTAGTGAGATTTCCAAAATATGCAAAATGACCATTTTTGGCAATGTTTTGGATAAATCTATAGGAAAAACACCTGCTTTGTTTACAACATGGGCGCAGACATTTTGGACACCCAAAGTTGTGCGGAGGGTAAAATGAGCCCAGAGATCTGATTGGTCATTACTTGAAAAAAATAGTTTTGCCATTAATGAGTGAAATTAAGGTGATAAAAAAGATAACATGAATATGTGTATTATTTTGGAAATTATAGGGTTGACAGTTGAAAATTTGAAAGGGAGGGTCATATGGGAATAGATATTTTCCTTTGGTGCGGAATACTACGAGTTGTAAACAAGTGGAAAATTTGAAGTAAAAACGCAACGGCAACCTATACTTTTGATTGCATATTTTGTTATCCAAAATATTGATCCTTCAGCACAGGGTACTTATTTGACCCAGATTTAATAAACATGAGAGTGACAGTGACCTGAAGTTTCGTAATTTAGCATTGAGGCCTATGGGAAAATATTTGGTGGTGTCTGTCCTTTAAGACTTTAACTGCAAAAAGTACATTAAAGTATAACCTTTGCAATAAAAATAAAGATGGATATCACAAGCTATTACGGTAATGTAACATATAATCAAATTTAACAATTACATACCATAAGATGTAGCAGATGCAGCCTGGATAGATAACGACGATGTCAAAACGAAATACTGCTCTATCTTAGATAGTAAAAACGGTAACCTTTATAGTAAAAGCCATAGAATGTTTGGCTAAATACAGAATTTAAACAACCAATAAGAAAAGAGTTCACCAACTCAATCCGGGTGCTCAATAGACATAAAGATTATTATAGATTTAAGACTGAATGTAATGAAACGAAGTTATAAATTAAGAAACGAATAAAAACATATGAAATATATATTTGTACTGTCCCATATACTTTATATATACTATGACATATCCACTGTGAAGACCTGTTGTACCAATGTACATCCTTTATATAATATTTTATCATATATTTATTGTGTAGACCTGTGTTTTAACTTTGATCACCGATTTCAATTATTCTTTGTGTTTATTTTATATTTTGATATATTTACATACCGACTGCAATTCCCTTCATTGCAAGTATATAGAGCGATATATTGTATATTCCGGTAAACGCAGTCGCGTGCCCCGCGTATTAACTGCTTTACTTTTCAGCGTACGAATAATTGAACGAATCAATAAAGAATAATATATCACATGTTTATTTTTGTATATTTAATCTTAAAAGACCTACCACAAAACAAATAAAAATCATAGAAAGAAATCGGAAACACGAGTCTACATCTGTAGCACATTGTACAGTCTGCAGGCCCATATCGCGATATATATAGGTCATGTTATGACCAGAACCACAGACCACCATCTGGCACAAAAATGAAAGTTCACTTTATAGTTACAACAGAAAGAAAGATAGTAAGGCCTTGTGCAACTTTGTCAAGTATCTCTTGATAAACAGGTCGATTTGTTTGCCTTCACTGGATATTCCTTTCAGAAACAATTCGTCACCTGCATCGTGTGAAATTAGGTCGTGTGAAATAGGCCTACTTAACTTACGTAGGTTACATACCAATCAATCATCATGGTTTCCAGCTGATTGGTAAAAAATGTCAAATAAAATGGCTACTTTCAGTTATCATGAATGAATATTAGCTGTCTCACTTCTTGTAAGTCACGCTCATACTTTCTATAGTATATCCCATTAATAATATATCAGAAATCAAACGCAAATTCGTTGTAAATACATTATACAGCATTCTCATGGGCGCGGCCATTTGCATTTTCAATTCTCTTCTGACACATTTAACCTTCCGGTTACCAAGCAGACGAATATTCTAAAATAACTTAAAACAAATTCTGACTCTTATTCAAAATTTTCCATATCACTAGTTTCTTTCAAAATGATATGAAAATAAAAATATAAACCTTAATTCCATTTAGTATTTCCGGACAGAAAAGGGGAACAGCTTCTCGTCTCACACAGCTGTTTAGCTGTTACGTCATATGAAAAAACTCCTACCGCAAAGCCAATTAAATAGAATGAATTTCGTAACCAGAGTACTACACATCAACAATAAATGGTAATATATATAAATATAAGGATTTTGTCACTTCTTGGACTGCATCTAGTATAAATGCAATGGCTTATGGAAAAAAAATTAAAAAATCCATTGTATTTATACTCGATGCAGTCCAAAAACTGAAAAAAAAATACTTAAATATATGTAACCATATTTTCATGTTGACTTACCTTTGCTGGCTTCTAGTGTTAATTTACATTTCACACTTTGGACATCATCTTGGACATTCTGAATTTGTGTTTGGACGTCGCTGTGGACATTCTGAATTTGTGTTTGGACATCACTGTGGACATCCTGAATTTGTGTTTGGACATCACTGTGGACATTCTGTATTTGTGTTTGGACATCACCGTGGACATTCTGTATTTGTGCTTGGACATCACTGTGGACATTCTGAATTTGTGTTTTGACATCACTGTGGACATTCTGAACTTGTGTTTGAACCGTTTGAACATCCTCTACCAAGCCCTGGAGATCATATAAGAACATACTGACATCAAATATGAAAAAACGATACACGTATCGTAATTGTTGTTCTATTTTGAAAATATGAAAACACAAAAAGAACAATTTTGATGATGACCTGTGTATTTGCTGTGGTATTATTACAAATTATAACAATCTCTTTTAAGAACAGTTTTGACGACTACTTGTATCAGTTTGATAATTAGTATTGACAAACACATTTAGGGCTACGTATTGTTGTATCAACATTACTATTGTGATAATAGTCATAATATTCTATTATGATTATAGTCTATTACAGTTTACTTCAATGTCTCTCTTCGCATTGGATCTGTTGAGAATCACAATTCAAGCAAGACACTTTACGGGGCAAAATAGTCATCTGAGATAAAATGGTGGAAATTACTGAACTGAAGGTAGTATTTTGTAGGAACAAGAATACCATTCCTATTAAGCTCTATCGGACCAGCACAGATCGTGAAACCCTGCTCTCAGGGCAAAAGACTATAAATTCAGTAGAGATCTTTATTCACTTTTTAAAATTGTATTATTTTTTCCTTTACAACTAAAAATTATATAGAAAAGAATATTTTAGAAGTTAGGATGTATTCACTATATCACTCATGTATTCCGTTTTTATCCTTAATAGGGCATTTCTACTCTCTACACAACAACCTTACATGAAAAGTAAAAGAGAGACTTTTTGCCATCCTCGACAACTGTTTTTCACTAAAAGTGGTACCCGAAAATTTGAGTATCTAGTCATCGGTTTTAAATGAATATACTAAAGTTGATATAAAAAAGATGCTGGAATTTCTAATAGACAATATTGTTGTAATGTTTGGAGATCAGGTCTTTCAGCAAAGTGTCGGGATTCCCATGGGAACCAATTGTGCCCCTTTATTGACTGACATATTCCGTTATTCATGCGAAGCAGATATTATTCAAAAGCGCCTTTATTTTGACGTTTATAACTTTAGTATTATGTTTATAATATATATATATATATATATATATATATATATATATATATATATCGACAACGTTTTGTCAATTAATAATGACAATTTTCATACATAAGTCAACGCTATATATTCCAACGAGCTGGAAATTAAGACATGGTAATCAAGCACACACGCTGCATACTTAGACATCTTGCTTACTATAGACACAGAGTGGATATTAACAACCAAGCTATACGACAAACGCGACGATTTCAGCTTTCCCATTATTAATTTTCCACATTTAAGTAATAATATCCCACCATCACCTTCATATAGTGTTTATATCTTATAAACGATCCGATATGCCAGGGCCTGTTCTACAAATCAACATTTATATACAGAAGTAAACTACTTACTGACAAGTTCTTGACACAGGGATATCGAAAACTGCGTTTTTGGTCAACGTTCCGC
Organism: Atrina japonica; assembly: GCA_030159075.1. NCBI lineage: Eukaryota > Metazoa > Mollusca > Bivalvia > Pterioida > Pinnidae > Atrina > Atrina japonica. The sequence goes on from BROG01000653.1 coordinate 148,320, forward strand.
AAATTTTACGGTCGGTATAATAGGCTTGAAATGTTGAGTTACCTGTTCGATAGCGGCTGTTGATGCGTCTGTATTAATTGTGACGAGGATTTATTTCTCGCTTATTTCATTAAGATTTAACTGTGGACTCACAGCCACACGGGTGTGGCCGGTCAACAGGGGATGCTTACACCTCCAAGGGACCTGATATGGATTTCCAGAGGTCCGTGTTTGTCCAATGTTAACTAGATTTGTTATGTACACTCGTCATTCTGAAGATTAATGCATTGGTATTTGCGATTTTTATATTCATGTCAATCAGGAAAATATTTGGTTTATGGGGATCTTAAAATAAGACAGAAGAATATACTCAACTCGTAGGAGTCGGGATGACCCATTTGGACTAGCCCTATGCATTGGTCAAATCAACTTGACATGACAAACGGAATTAATGCCCAAAAGAAGACGTAATGTGCTAAAGACATTCTCAGATATAAAATCAGATACCAAATTATAAATCTACAGGATTCTATAATACATATACAAATCTGGTGATACTGGACAAACACGGACCTCTGGAAATCTAGTGGTGAGATCGGGTGTCATCGAGAAGTTGACCGGGCACACACGCCATGGGTCTACAGTTAAATTAAGATAAAATATGTGAGGAAGAAATCCTCCTCACAACTGGTACAGACGAAAACTGCTATCGAACAGGTAACTCAACATTTCATTTAGTGAAGCGGAGTAATCGCAAACAAGTCTATTATACCGACCGTACAATATGACATCAGTGGTGAATTTGAATATTCCTGTGTCAATAATATGATTCACGGCATGGGATTTATATTGACCTATATAGAAAAGATTCAACCACGAGGGAAAGTTTTCTATATAGAAATTATTTCGCTTTCGGTGTATAGAAAATTTTCCAATCTGTATGTTATATATTTGAGATTTATGTCATTATAGATGATATATAATTTTTTCTTCAAACTATGATCCCTGATTCTAAATACATGCAATGCAGAAACAAACATCGAAATTAAATGCTTCTTTCAGTAACTGTAATCATTTTTTCTCTTTGTATCATTAAGACATTCGGAAATTGGAAAATCTTCAATATTTCGAATGCAACGGAATTATAGTTTATAATGAAGGCTTCAATGGCGGAAATAAGTTGACTAATAACTGAAATGTCATCATTATTAATACAAAGGATTGAGCGAAAATGATTCATATAGATATAAATTCAAATCGGTGAGCCTGTGGGATTTACACTCATAATATGTTTTCATAGTATAATATATTTTGAAATAATCAGTGAACAAACATATAATTTCCGGATTGATGCGGATATTTTATATATAGAAGAAATTTCGGAGGGACATTTTCTATAAAATGGGAAACATTTTCTATATAGAAAAACTTCCCACGGGGGAATTTTATATAGAATTCCTTCATGGGGAAGATTTTCTAAGTAGAAATCTTTCCGGGGGAGATTCTTTATGCGGAAGCTTTTTGTATTTGACAAAATATGTACAGGTCTATTGAAAGTAGAAAGGCTAAAGCATATACCATGGTGATTTCTGAAACGCAATAAAAATTACCTGTAAGAGCTTGTCGTGTTCTCTAAAGGTTGTCAGCACTTTAATGAGTCTCTTGCATTCTCTGGCGTCGAGACTTTTTGTTTTTAATCCATCCACATCATTCTTGATGTCATCGTGATAGTTTGCTGAAACTTCTTTTGCCAGTAGAAGGGTATTTCTAGTAGTATCACTCCATTTTTGCTCAAATGTCGCATCATCCACGCTTGTGGACGGTAGATGACAGAGAAAGTTCCTGATGTCCCGAATCTTTTCTATTGCTAGCTCTAAATGCTGTAGTGGTTTTAACACCTTCAGAATGACTAGACATGCTATAGTTACATCTAGGTCCTCTAGTTTCAAGTTCGACTTTACACAAAATTGACATGGATGTTGACCTCTGTATAGATGGCGAGGTGGATAGGGTTCATATAATATGTCCCACTGAGTTTTGGTCAGTGAGGGACGAGAGAATTTATCCTGATGTCCACAACAACATAGATGTCGTGGATATAAGCAATGATACAATAAATGTATCTCCTTTGTAAGGAGATCGTTGAGTGACGTATATCCAGCATTTTGCCAAAAATAGCTCAAATACTGACGTAACACATCACCACTGATGTCATTCACTAAACAGATAAGCCTGTATAAATTTTGAGCCATTGTGCAGCTATTCAGTGCTGTTTAAACAGAATTCGTCCTTGTTGTATAACATTTGATTCTGCACACATGTCTGTAAATAGAAAAAAACTGCAATAATTATATAGTACATAAACTGTTCATTTTATCTATAATATCATCATCATTTCTATCAGTAAATTTAGCAATATAATCGGGCGTACATCGATTCCCAGACACCGGTAGTCATAAAGCCTAAACGGATCTTTAGGTTCATCAAACGGATCGGTAGGCTCTCTAATATATATTAAACCATAGATAGAAACACATAAAGGCTCTGAAAAGTGACTAACATTTAGAATAAATAGAATAAGCAAACCTTTTGTCAATATAGTGGTTCCTAAATACGTTTATGATATTTTCGTTGCGAAATAATGACTGTGATTTCTCACGCAATAGGGTTTCATTCAGAAACTGCTGAATCAAAAGAAAAAAAAGTTAGCGGTGTCCTTTAATTTCACATTTAGATATATCGATGACGTTTTGTCAATAAATAATGACAATTTTCATACATATGTCAATGCGATATATATAAACACAGGCGGGAAATTAGCAACTAAGCTATACGACAAACGCAACGATTTCGGCTTTCCCATCGTAAATTGTCCATATTTAAGTAGTAATATCCCTCAGTCTCCGGCATATGGAGTTTATATTTTACAAATGATTCGATATGCCAGGCCGTGTACAACATATGAAGATTTCATATACAGAGGTAAACTGCTCACTGACAAATTATTGACACAGGGATATCGAAAACTGCGTTTAATATCAACGTTCCGCAAATTTTACGGTTGGTATAAATATTCTTATTTGAGATTACTCTGTTTCACTAAGTGAAATGTTGAGTTGTCTTTTCGTTGGCGGTTATTGAGAAGTCTGTACCAATTGTGACGAGGATTCTTTCATCACGTATTTCTTTTGGACTTGACTGTGGACCAACGGCGGGTGTGACCGGTCGACAGGGGGTGGTTACTCCTCTATGGCACCTGATCCCATCTCTTGGATTCCAGAGGTCCGTGTTTGTCCATTTTACCGGATTTGTATGTATGTCCTGGACATTCTATTGATTTATACTTTGGTATCTGAGATTTTTTAGATTTGTATTGATGTTTTTGTCATTGAATTCAAACACTTTGTGTGTATCTCTGTTCATCGCGCTGCACCCATTGTTTTGAAAGCTATAAGATTACAGGATAAAACATATATTGCGTAAAAAGTCCAACTTTACAATTAAATTACATATCATGTCCTGGTTAACTTTAGTGCCATAGTTTGTATTTTCTCTCGCATTCAAAATAATATCTTGTTATTACGACATAACATTTTGTTATTACGACGTAAATTCTTGTTATAACAAAATAATTCATATCTCGTTGTAATAACATAATATCTTGTCATTACGACATAATATCTTGATAGTGCGACATAATATCTTGTTATAAAGACATAATATCTTGTTATAAAAATAATTTATATCTTGTTATAACGACATAATATTGAAACCTCGCTTTATTTTAAATGATTTTAATTCCCCAGCCAAACAATTTCATTGCCATCATGACCAATTTATTTGAAACAACATTTTCCCCTTTGATTTCATTATATCAGGGCTTAATTGTATATTAAGATATGCAAAGACTATTTTGTATTTCCGCTATAATGAAATAGTACAATTGAATCATCATTTATAGCAACAAGGAAATATGTACTCGCATTTGGTCAGTCAGTAAATACAGGTAGACTATTTACTGCCATGTTCGAATGATTAAAAATCGATTGCTTAATATCAAATATTTTTTTCTTTTCATTTCTGTCAGATATAAGCTATTTTGTTTCCTTAAAGCTGCTGTCATCTCAACTTTTAAACAAATTAAATTGAATTAAAATAAAATTACAGATTTTAAAACATCCCCAGTGTTTTACTTACACTGGTCGCCATATTTGTTCTGTTTTCTGAATAGCATTTCTTCTATCTATTTGGCAATTCTCTATAAATAAATATCATATTTTGACTGTCCATCAAAAATGTGTGGCCTTGAATCTTCTAAATTCAAAATTCTTTAAGCCGTTGTGACATTGCTGCAGTGCCTCCATCCCCACCTCGGACCCAGGGACCCTACTTATACCGGACCAGAGCCACGAGATAAAGAAGAGCCAGCCTGTGATTTGCAAGAAGGCCCCTCACATCCGGGAGCCGAGGGCCGACCAACCCAGGGAGAAGAGGACCCCAAACCGGCCAACACCACTACAGGATCCAGCGCTCAAGCCTACGTCGTAGGAGCGAGCACGTGTAACAACTTCCATCATGGTTGCACGTTAAACACAAGGAGCATCTCCGGAGCTACAGGGGTAGCTCCGGCGTGTGGCAAGGGCTTTAAGTTGTCACGCCGCACGAAAAATCAACTCTGGCTGACTGTCACCCGTCGTCATTTCATACCTATACTCTCATAGAGACACAATGCATAATTGATTTCGATTTTAGATGTTGAGAATGGCCTATAAACAATGAGAATATTCAAGATAGGTAATTTATTTTCTTCTTTATACTTTATGGAAAATACAAAAAGTAATAATGGATGTTTCATACTAACAATACTGTGCCTAAATTGTGTTTTATAGGGAGCAGTCATTATTACTAGATATATTGCAAACATGATATTGACATAATAATCTATTAGCAATATTTCCTTTTATTACAAGTCTTTTATTGCATCTCTCTCTCTCTCTCTCTCTCTCTCTCTCTCTCTCTCTCTCTCTCTCTCTCTCTCTCTCTCTCTCTCTCTCAGCTGTAGTGAAGAAGGTATTTTACAATTTTTTTTCTAAAACACCTTCTTTGTTGCAGTTGTAACGAGTAACTACCCATAAAAAAAACATAATCAAGAGAGGTAAACTTGTACTAGAGATATATTTTTAAATTAGTTGCATCATAATCAGTAAACTGGAATAAAATTCATTTATTGAAATAATGTCCTATCCAACTAGAAGTCAACCTGTGCCCAAGGACAATTTGCATGCAGTAGAAGTTGTAAATGAGAAAATTTATGAAAAATAAAACTTCTTACCCTAATCATGTAGACAAGTAAACAGGTACCAGGGAAATTTTATGAAACATAATGAAGTCATGCTAAAAAATTATATCAAATAAAAAATTACAGTTTAGCCTAAGAGGACAAGTCCACTGGTAACAACAACCCCCCCCCCCCACACAAATACAATATTTCATTAACTTTTTTGGTACAAGTAGGCATGTCGTGGAGTTTAATTCTATGATAAGAGTAAAACTATTTATTTCATAAATTTTATTGGGTAAGAGATAATGTTCTAATTATGGTACGTACAAGTTAGTTTTCCGTATATATTGTACTGGGTAAGATTTTAATTATGTCAAGTGCTACTTATTTTTTCGGTATGACTTGAGTTATTGGATACAAGATTATTTGGGTATGAGTTGTTCAGGGTACACGTTGACTGTAAATAATTCTTATACCTTACTGATTGTATATAAAAACCTCAGATACCAAAGTATAAATCAAATTTTTCATATGTTCACACTTTATTATTATTATTATTATTTTTTTTTAACTCTCGCTCTGTCTCTCATAGCAAATTGCTCTCTGACTAGCTTTTACATACAATGGTCTCCTCTCTCTCTCTCTCTCCTCTCTCTCTCTCGACATCTCACTCGTCTCTCGTCTCTCTCTCATCTCTCATTGCAAAATGTATTAAAATTTAAATCCGGTGCAATTTGTTTTCTCCAATTACATAACAGGTTTCGTTATTTATAGGATGTAATTTAATATCCGAGTGAAGAGTCAAAGAATTTTAAACGATATGTTTAATATCAGCGATATGTGAAACCTAACGGGCTTTATATGTCGCTGTTTATATGTATACATGATATATATATATATATATATATATTTCTTTCTTTTTTCTTTTCTTTTTTTGCCGGCGAGCCCAACCAAATTTCCAGGCTATGCGTTTAAGAATTATGCAAAGTTTTGTAATTATTCTGTACTCATTGTTATTTTTTCTTGTGTGTGTGCGTGAATATTATATGTATTGTAGATCTATGATATTGTAGGTATCACAAGTATTTTTATATATAGTAATGCCAGCTCCGTTTTACGATTTTTAATTCAAAGTTCTGTTTTTGACGCTAATCAAATTTTCTTACGCTTTTTTTTTTAATGCTGTATATTAGAAAAATAAGAATATATTTACATGAGTTCAGTTAAGATATCATCATTAAATTGTAGAGGTTTTAAGAGAGTCACAAAAAAAGAAGAGATGTTTTTAAATTTCTAAGGGAAAAAAAATCGTCCAATAATTTGTCTACAAGATACTCATCTGTTGGACAAAGAATAATAATTTCAGTCCATTCTCAGTGGGGTTTTGAACATATACTTTGTCAAGGTAAAAATGATGCAGAGAGGAGTATTAAACTTATTTAATAAACACACTTTGAATATACCACTGAATAGAACAAAAAAAGATGACAATGGAAACATATTAGCCAATTGAAATTCATTTATGTAATAAATTTACATTGACATTGATTAAACCTTTATGGTCCAAATAAAGATGAACCCTCCCAATTTTTTTGAAAAATATTTATAAATATAAATAGATGATGATTTTAAAAATGACTTTGTTATAATTGTGTGGTGATTGGAAACCTTAACCCAAGATTTAAGAAAAGCAAAAAAAGACTGCTTTAACTATGTACACACACAACTATCCCAGAAGTAGTATCCTTAGTGGGAAAAATAAAATGATGAGTTTAATCTTGTAGATCCTTGGAGGATTTTTTACCCTGAAAAGTCTGAATTTACATGGCATCGTGTCAATCCTCTTAAACAAAGCTAGACTTGCGATTTCTTTCTAATTTCCAGTGAACTTATGTCATCTGTAAATTTCTGTCAAAATTTCACCTGGTTATAAAACAGATCACTCGCTCATAGAGTTGGAAATAAAAATTTCAGATTTTGTACAAGGGTCCAGTTTTTGGCGTTTCAACAATTCACTTTTAAGAGATGAGGAATATGTTTAAAATGGTAAAGAAAGTATTAATGAAAACAAAAAAAGAATATGTCACCAACACCCATTAATAAAGATAACAATAACACAAATATTCCTAATAATGTTTTGCCATTAATAATTTGGGGGGGGGAATGATAGCCTTTTTTTTAGAAATGATTCTCATGAATATTAGGAGAGAAACTTTACCGTATTGTTCAAAAATTAAAAAGAAAAATAAATAAAGAAAAAAAAAACAATATTGAAAAAGAGATAGCCAAAATAAAATCAATGTGTTTTGATAATATTCGATAGTGAAAGAACTTGCCAATAGGTTAACTGTTTTAAATGACAAACTTGAAGTAATTAGGAAGAAATGAATTAGAAGGCCTACTTGTAAGAAACAACACGACTGCACGTTGGATAGAAATGGGCGAAAAACCTACTAGATATTTTTGTTAGTTTAGAAAAGAGGAACTATTTAAATAAAACAATTACTAAAGTGATTAATGACTAATGGTGAAGATAAATTATAAATCAAAATATGATATTTTAAAGGAAATTAGACTTTTTTTATGAAGAATTTGTATGATAATAAAAGATGACAATTTAGATGATGTTGATTTAAATTTAACTTCTGTCTGAATTTGATATTCCAGAAATTGAATGATATGTGCAAAAATTTAATCTTGATAAACCTTTAACAAAAGAGAAGGGAAATTCTAGAATCATTAAAAACTTGTAAAAATAACAAAAAAAATCCTGGTACATCAGGCTTTCACTTCAGAATTTTTTTAAATTTTTTTTGGTCGGATTTGGGGAGTTTTTTTATTAAGGTCTTAAAAATTGTGCATTTACACAAAGGCGAATTATCAATATCTCAGAAACCTTTGGTATAATATCACTTTTACCTAAGGGGGATAAACCTAGACAGTATCGTAAAGAACTGGCGACCTATTTCTCTATTGAAACGTGTCCTTATAAAATACTTTCAGGTGCAATAGCTAAACGAATAAAATCTGTCCTACCAAATATAATTCATGAAAATCAAAAGGGATTTCTATCTGTGTCGATTTATTGGGGAAAATACACGTCTTCTTTATGAATAAAATTCAAATTTGTAATGAAAAAAATAATCCAGGACTACTTCTATTGATTGATTTTGAGAAGGCATTTGATTCCTTATCATGGAAGTATTTGGTAAAGGTTCTCAAATTTTTCAATTTTGGTGATAATATAATTAGATGGATTAATTCATTTTTTGCAATGACTTCAAATTATGTGTTCTCTCAAGAATGGGTTTCTTCTCTAAGTTTCTTTTAAAATAGGACTGTTGGATGTAGACAAGGGTGATCCTGTCCTCATCATATATCTTTCTATTATGTGTTGAAGTTAGATTTTGTAACTCCATGAATATAAAGATTTTTACAATATGCAGATGATACTGCTTTTATTATTAGATGGATCTGAATATTCACTAGAAAATGCCCTTTCCTGATAGGTCAGTTTGCAAAATTCTCTGGTTTAAAAACCAAATTACAATAAAACAGTATGTATAAAAAATTGGTTCATTAAGAAATTCTAATGTAATACTTTGTAGGAATTATGATTTAACTTGGTCCCTCAGGGATCCTTTTAAATTTTCTGGGTATCATTTTTTCAGTTCATTTAGCCGAAATGGAAGAACTAAATTTTTTACCAAAAAAGTAAAGAAATATAAAACATTAATTAGAATCTTGGTCAAGACGTTTTATTAAGTACTAATGGTCCGAATTACTGTTGTTTAAAACAATTTATACTGCCTATAACTAACACATCTTTTTTATTGCGCTTCCAAATCCAAATGAAAATATTATAAAAGATTTAGAGCAACTATTTTTTACATATATTTGGATTTAAGAAAAATGATAGAATTGCTAGAAAAACTATAATTCAAGATTACAAATATGGTGGCTTACGTATGATCTGTATTAAGTCACTAATTAAAAAGTTTAAAAATTACATGGATCAGAAGAATTTTAAAGGCAAATGATGGACATTTCATGGTTTAAGTTATTCTATGACACTGTCCCTAAAAATTTTAAGATGTTTTTAAATTTTGGAAATGAATACCTTAAATATATTTCTAATAGATTCACAAAATAATTTTTGGAAGGAAGTTTTCCTATCATACTATGATCTTAGAAATTTAAATTGACATTAACAATCTTTTTTTATGAACCAATATGGTACAATAATACAATTTTAATAAATGGTAAAGTTTGTATGTTATAATGAATGGATAAAGAGGGGAATTTTTTTACGTTATGATATAATAAATGAAAATGGAAATTTTACAGAGTTATAATGAATTTTGTAACAGATTTAACTTCTTCCCACCGTTCACAAATTTTTATGGGATCAACTCAATGTATTATGGAAAAAGGATGGATCTTTGACTTTTGAAGCTTTTCTTAAAAATCAACCTTATTTTCCTTTACACATTAAAATTCTTCTTAAAAGTCAAAAAGGGGTCAAGAGATTTTTTATGATATATTTTATCAGGAAATTTTATTGTAAACCAAAAAAGTGAATCTTAAAATGGGAAGAAGAATTTCAAATAAGGGAAGACAAAGAGTTGGTGGAAAGAAGTTTATAATACTAATGTGAATAAATTTTCAAATGATTGTTATATTTAAAATGGTTTTCAGTATAGAATAATTCATAGAAATTCTATGGTACTAAATTCACTTCTTCACAAACTTGGCCTAATATGATTCAAATATTTGTACTTTTTGTACTTATACTTTCCAGAACCTATTTCCCATACTGTTTACCAACTGCAATTACTCAGTAACTCTTTGGAATTAATGTAAGCAAGACTGGTTACAAACTTGTTTAAATACTGATATCAGTTTAAGGTAAATATAAAAATAATATTTAATATTTCTGATATAAAAATAAAAATAATATGTGTTATTATCTGCCTAGTTAAACAGTACTTATATAGACAAAAACTGATTGAAATGCATACCAACCTTTAAAGGTGCAAAACCAAATATATAATTAAATATGCCAAGACAGATAAAAATATATATACATGACAAATTTACAAAGTGATTATTTTTTCAAAAAGTGGGGTTGGCTTAATAAAACTTGTAAAGATTTTTTTTTCTAGCCTTCTAAAAAGTATTAAATACCTACATGCACATGTAATTGTAGTGGTAGTGTGAATGGGTTGTTCTTTGTCAATTTGTGATTGTCATTGTTTCTTTTTATAGCTATATATCTAATCTTAGCTTGTCTATTTGTTTTTCTCACCCCCCCCCCTTTTTTTGTGTGTGATGTTTTTTTTTTTTTTTTTTTTTTTTTTAGTCTTTCATGTGAAAGTCGTGGTTTGTCATTGTCTTTTGTGTGATCTAAAAAAAAAAAATGGTACCCTCACAATTACAGAAATGATTAGCTCTCATTCTTTCTTCTTATTTTGTTTCAGTGCCCATTTATATATATAGAACGGCGCGTTCTATGTACGGGTGATGAACCCAAGGAGCAACTCAACTCTGGCATCATCTTGTATTATGTTGCCTGAGTACCAAATAAAAAAAAAAAAAAAAAAAAAAGTATGAAAATACAATCAATAGAATGTCCAGGACACAGATACAAATCCGATAAAAAATGGACAAACACGGACCTCTGAAAAACCAAGAGGTGGGATCAGGTGCCATGGAGGAGTAAGCATCCCCTGTCGACCGGTCACACATGCCGTGAGTCCACAGTCAAGTCCAGTGAAACACGTAATAGTTTATATATTTGTAGCTACAGGTCAGAAGAGAGAGAGAGAGAGAGAGAGAGAGAGAGAGAGAGAGAGAGAGAGAGAGAGAGAGAGAGAGAGAATAATACATGGCAAAATCTGTATCGCATGCCATATCAACCCAAGACTCCAATATCAGTCCGGGGGCGTGATAAAGGGAGGGCTGATACAGGGTATGTGTTAAAGGGCACGTGCTGGCTCCTGTATCAGAGATGAAAAAACTGTATTTTGTAGCAAGTATAAGATATATATATACTATATATATATATATATATAATATATTATATATATATATATTATATATATTATATATATATATATATATTATATATCTATCTATCTATATATATCTCGCTGGTGTGATATAAGAGTTGGGTAAAAAATGTCTATTTTCACAGAGTCCTTCTCTAATATCTATCTTAACCAGTGCAAAATTCGCTCATACAAATAAGGAGAAACCTACTGTTAGCAAGTGTAACAACACAAGATGTGGTACCTGCCCCTACTTGACAGAAGACTGTGAAGAAAATTACATTGGTCAGACGGGAGATACTTTACGCCACCGAATGACAGTGTACAGACAACAAATACGGGAACCCAAATACCATATTTACGCTTGGTTTTCCTTTTAAATGTAATGCCATCAGACACACTCTGTGTACCACAGAGCACAGAGGTATGCATTGTTTTCCATTCGATGACACGAAGAGTAAAGGTTGGATCGTCATTCAGTGAGAATGCTTACGATTAACTTGACAAAAGTATTGGATATTTCTTAGTTACATAATATTAGTTTCGTTATTATTAGTAATTGTTGACATACACAAATCACCCACGGTTCTTTTATCAGATCGTGTTTTCATCAACGTTCACTTTCTCCCAATTATCAGAAATGATTAAAAGCTAAATATAGCATTCAATTCTTCAATTTTAAAATCAAGCCGCCAATTTGCCAAGTGATGATATTAGTAGGTAGTGGCCAGGCTAAATTCAACATCCCAGTGTTCCAATGGTGGTGTCATACTACAACAAGTTAAGGGGAGGTAACAATCATTTTTTTATGATTAATAACATTACGTTAATATAATATTACGTCGACATCTGCTCTATTTGATGTAATTTCGTCGCATTCCAAAATATTGCAGATTTTCGTAATTGTTTTAGGTGAGGGTCGCGGAATGTAGCTTAATACTCTTGTAATTTGAAAGTCAGCTTTTTCCAACAACGTTTTACCAATTATTCTTTGGCAGCAAATTCACTACTAAAAATGAAGTTACATGTACCAAATCGAAAAAGTATTTAAAACATTATGTAAAATAGTTAATGTCTAAAATTTGGAAACATTTTATCGATGTATCGAAGTATCTTAATTCATTTTACCTACATTATTGAAAGCCTGATACAGGTTATTGTAGATTTCCCTGAAATGACATTTTTCTCTAAAATATTGATACTGAAATAGCTCTTGTTCCATGTCAGAAAATAGAGAAATTGAACTAAAGTAGCTGAGTTGATGGGTAAATCAGTAAATCATAGCTTGACTGCATATATATCAGTATTGTACACATGTGATGCAACCGTAATGTTTTCTCCATATAGTAATATGTCATAGACTCCCACGACTAAAGGCCTAAAACTGTCTTATTGTTTGTAAGACATATAAAACACAAAGAGAGGGAAATTGACATAATTATATTTTAAAGTGAAAAGTTGCTTTGACAAAACCCAACGATATAAAACTTTATGAACATTGCTTATGAAGAAAGTGCTAAGACGAATGGGGGCTCCAAAAGGGAGAAAAAAAGGACAAAACATTTAAAAAGTTCTTCTCGTGGCCCAATGATGAGATGAACTCATGGGATCAATAGGGGCTCCATATGGGTCTACGCATACAAATATTTATGCATCTTTAAATAATTTCTAATTTTTCGGACCTTATTGTGAAGGTGGTCAATTTATATCGAAATATATGTTTATAACAATTCTCCTGGAATATAAAAGCATATATGCAACATAGGTAGTTAACCTCTTTTGTTTTATTTTTTTGTAGACGACACTTCATGACACTAGACATGTTTACGTTATTATTGTATATGTTTTTCTATTTTCCTTTCTCGTATGATATTGTTTTTATCCAAGTAGATTTGAGAGAAATGACGAATGGATTTTCAAGACACCCTTTCCTTGATTTAGCATTGATAGTTCTCTTTTTTATATTATGAGGCTTACCATCCCATATGAACATTTATGTGTTTAATTTGTTTATGTTTTGAGGTTATTGTTGTTGGTTTGCTTTTTGTCATGATTAGATAGTAAAATAAATAATTCATTTGAGATATTAAATGAAATGTGAAAATTGATATTTTACCTAATTTTGTTTTAGACGTACAAGGTTTTGTCAGAGTTGAATGTAGATATACTGTGAAGACTTACATCGAAATATATGCTTGATAAACTGAACGTATTTCTGTGCCATTGTAATCTATATTCATGACACATTGTTCATTGTTGTTTAACGTCCCACTCAAGAATCTTTCACTCATATGGAGACGTCACCAAATGACGATGGAAGACTTCAAATTTTGGCCTATACTCGGCACTTACGGCTATTGAGCAGTGATGGTTCTTTAACATACCGACACCTACTGTGACACGGGACCTCGGTTTTTACTGTCTCATCCGAAAGACAGGAAATCAACCTGCCGCCGACTGGACTCGAACTCACGACCTCACGATCAAGAGTCGAGTGCGCTACCGACTGAGGAGATAGGCTAGCTCTGTTGTTTCATTACTACACTGTTTAATTTATCATTAATCTATTATTGTTATTATTAATCTGCTTTTCGTAAAATGTATATTATGTCCTGATAATATACCAAGTTCGATTGTATTTCATTGCAGCGTCAACTAATTTTTCAGTACCGTCTAAAATAATGGTATCGTCTGCCAATTGGGATATTTTTATTTCTTCATCATTTAGATCTATTCCTTTAATGTTATTTTTTCAAAAGATAAGATCTCTGTATCGACATCCGCGATGTGTATATTTTGGTTTTGAAAAACTACCCCTTATCAGTCTTATAATCGAAATTATTAAAAAATAATGCAGCAACCGTTGTACTATTTGGACAATATGAAGAAATATAGACATTATTCTATGGACTTACGCCAATAACGGGAGACTGTTTCGCTTACGGCAGTGAGATAACGAAATATAGACATTATTCTATGGACTTACGCCAAAAACGGGAGACTGTTTCGCTTACGGCAGTGAGATAACGAAATGTAGACATAATTCTATGGACTTACGCCAATAACGTGGGACTGTTTCGCTTACAGCAGTGAGATATACATATAGTTCATACGGTGACATGTAATATTTATGAAAAAACAGTATAAAATAAGCAGTAAATCAATTTATATTCAACTCATATCTGACTACGTCATATACTTTAAAAAATATTTTTTATAAAATATTTTCGGTATAATAAGTCCTTTAAAATTAGAGCAATTGTTGTGCGTGCAATGAAAAAATTCTTTTCAATAATTCGTCAATAAGTCTACTCGGTTACTGCAGTGAGATAAATTACATGTCATAACGAGAGACGATACTGCATAAAATCATATCAAATTGTATTCAAATCAACTCTGCTTATATCATGAACACATAAACCTAACTTTAATGATTGTTTTGTGCTGTTATTTAGCTATTGTAAATCTGTCTCGATTATGTTTGTTGTCGTGTGTACGATGGAAACCTCTGTTTCAATATTTCGTAATCTGAGTTAACGAGAACTACGTGAAATCACATTTAAATGTAAAAGTATAATAAACACCATCGTTTACTCAAATTACCGAAAACATGCTAATATTTTTCTGTATATTAATATTCATAGTTAAACCGCTATTTCATTAGACGATACTCTTCCTAGTGGTTTTTTTACAAAGCATCATTAATACACCCCTCTGAACATCATATTCTCCATTGATATTCACTTTTTTTAGATTTCCAAATATTTAACAGTCATGAGTTATCCCTCATAGTTAAATCCAGAGATTTCCGAAAATAATTTTCAAATCGAGCAGATGTAAACAAACAAATATGGCCGAGCGTACGAGTCAGTAGATTTCACAAGACAACAGTGGATGGAAATGCCGATGATTTGATAGGGTCAAAGGACTCTGTCAATGCTGCAAATTCAAGGAAATTAGCAGTATAACCGCAGGCCCAACGTGTCAGAAGAAAATCAGGAATTACGTTAAATATATACATTTTGCATATTGCAAGGCCGGTTTATGCTGTTACAGTGGTTGACTGAGTGAAATACTGAATTGTCAGTTCGAGAGTGGTTTTGATTCGTTTAGGAGTCAATTATTTCCTTTAGATTACACGTTGGACTGTCAACAGGGGATGATTGCTCCTCCATGACATCTGGTACCACCACCTCTAGATTTCCAGAAGTCCGCGTTTGTGCAATTTTCACTTGATATATATAATGTCTCATTAACCTGCTTTCGATTAATATTTTGTAATACTTTGTAATATGTAACTTAAACATATAAAATATCTCAGATACCAAAGTATAAATCATTAGGATGTCCAGAATATAATGAAAATGTCTTGACTCTCTTTCTCTTGGAATATACGTATCTATGTCGGTGTGTGTTTGTGTGTGAGAGAGAGAGAGAGAGAGAGAGAGAGAGAGAGAGAGAGAGAGAGAGAGAGAGAGAGAGAGAGAGAGAGAGAGAGAGAGAGAGAGAGAGAGAGAGAGCGGACTTAGACTTATACATGTGTATAACCAATTTTTCTACAATAAATGTATACAGTTATTTTACAAATTCCATTATATAATGGAACTGAAAAAGCTTTTCCTTCTTCGCGTAATCTGTCAATTATCGATCGCTTTCCATAATAGCCCGTTTTTTGTCACTGTATTAGAAGACATTGTGTACATTTCTGTTCATCGCTGCACCTATTGATTTGAATGCTAAACGATTATAGAGTAAGACATATACTGCGTACAAAGACCAACGTGACGATTTATATATATATATTTAGATATTTCAAACGTTCTATTTAACTAAAGTGCCATGCTGTGTATTTTTATCGCATTCAAAATTGGGTTCATACAGTTTCATTTAGTCGCTAATTAATGCAATTTTGTTGTTTCGAGCGTCCGTCCAGAAGTGACGAGGATTAGTTATTCTTTATTCTCGACCTGACGTTCTTTCGCCCTGGACACTAATTAGCGACCCTAAAATCGCATCACTTTGCATAGGAACGTCGACATTTCGTTTTTTCGACCCGAAAGGACGAACGCTAATTTTCTTCGTCCCGAAAGGATGGGGCTTTAGTCTTTGTTAAATGGTAACCTTTCGTTGTTCTTTTATTGTCGAAAAAATGAAATGGCACAAGTCAGCCACCGTAAATCGACGCTACCAAAATATGTTAAAGTATGAACACCGTTTCTTTTCATTTGAAGGGTCTAGGAACAATTTTTTATTTTAATTTTTGTTGTTATAATATTCGACCTTACTTTTTAGTTTTTACCGTCCTGGAATGTTTTGTTTTTGTTACCCTGTATAAAACTGCTTTGGACAATTGTATATGCTCTAATTAGCAAATATTATTTAAAACATTTTTCACTGCACATATTCCTATATGACACGGAACTACACCAGTTAACCAATATGAAATTTTCAGATACCAAATAATTAATCGTAAGACTGTTCTGGAGACAACAGAGAAATCTGGTGAACAATGGACAAACACGGACCTTCACTGTCGACTTTATAATGGGGAACAATGGACAAACACGGACCTTCACTGTCGACTTTATAATGGGGAACAATGGACAAACACGGACCTCCACTGTCGACTTTTTAAATTTTAATTTTATTATATCCGGGCCCGACTATGTATGTATATATATGCAAAGACAATTTTGTATTTTAGCTAAAATTAAAGTGAATCACTGAAACAACAATATTAATAGCAACAAGAGGATATATAATCACAACAAATTCATAGCGACAAGAAGATATACTCACAAGAACATTCATAGCGACAAGAAGATATATACTCACAACTTACATTGTTTATTGTCATGTTCCCATCAGTAAAATTGATATTGTTTTCTTTTCCTTAGCAGTCAGATATCAGATATTCTGTTTCCTTAATGTTAATTCCGTAACACAATTGTCAATTTCTATGGTAAACAGACGTTGGTTTTTATGACGGCAAGTTTGTCTATGATACACAAACATTGAATCTATTACACACTTGTATATTCTTTGTAAAGGACCCAATTTTCATTTCTTTGAACACCGTTGCTTCTAGATTATGTTTTACTTCCCGATGATATCTAAATATAGTCATACACATTTAAGCACCAAACCTGTTTTGCTGATAAATATATGTATATAAACAGTGTGGCAATTATAAATAACTTCCTTGTATCATTGGGTAGACTATGTAATTTACGTAAGTGATTTAAATGGTGCTATACATAGAAATATTACGCAATTATATTGCTTGCCTTTTCATATAAATATCTCTTTGCTTACACTGAATTAAATTTTGAAAATGACATCATTAGCAGTCAGATATCAGATATCAGATATTTTGTTTCCTTTATGTTGATTCCATAACACAAATGTCAATTTCTGTATTAAACAGACGTTGGCTTTTATTGTAAGCCAATTTTGCCTATGATACGAAAACGTTGTATCTATTACACACGATTATATTCATGTTTCTCCAAGTTGATGGAACATCAACGCAGTTATGTTATGGTATGTTTTTTTGGGTACAAGTCTAAGCCCATTTTGCAGTGTGTGGTTAATAACACATTATATGGACGGAAAATTACACATGTATGTGCATTTCAACAACATAAACTCCAAATCATATTACTTTTATTCGTACAGTTTAGCTTTTTAAAATGACAAAAATATAGTAACTTGTTGAAATATATGCTATTAAGGGTCAGTTTGGCGTCCTTTATGAATTTTAAGATATCACAATTATGCTTTAGAATGTTACTTTTCAATCTTTTTTTACCATTATACAATTATTGTGATAGAATTAACATTAAAAGCGATTGGCTGGACTATTAACAATTCTTGCGCACGATTAATATGCAAATGAGTTTTGGTCAAGTTTCCCTTACTGTGTATTGCCAAGATATCTGGTTGTGAAGTTGGACATAGAAGTTGCGTCGTTCCTTATTCACGTGATCTTAACTGATGAGAAACTCGCGGCAGTCGTTGAAGTTGGGAAAATGTTTGCTAATGGGTAATACTTGAAAAAGTTACATCGATGTATCGAAGTATCTTAATTAATTTTACTTACATTATTGAAAGCATAACACAGGTTATTGGAGATTTCCCTTGTGATTAATGTAAATGTCATAAGGAGATTTCCCTTGTGATTAATGTAAATATCATAACGATAATATCTTATTTGGACCATTGCGATGAGTTTGTAAGTAAAATTAAATCTGTACAAACTAGGATTGAAATGAAAAATGGTATTAACCAATCAAAATGTTTTATTTCTCTAAATATTAACCAATCAAAATGTTTTATTTCTCAAAATATTTACCAATCACAAACCCCCTTATCTTTAACCATCAAATGATTCCCCCCGTATGTAACTGCCTATATATTTGAGGGGACTTACATCACTTTTTATCTTACGACTTCAACATGTCAGGCGTAGTAAAAGAATATACATGTGACCAATGCGATAAAACATACACACTGAGAAATAGTTTAAAAGGCCATTCCAAAACACACGCTCCTAAAACACCTTATGTAAAGAAGATACCCACTAATAGTCCACTGATGTACAAAAAAGCAAAGGAGAAAACACCAGAAGAAAATAAAGAACCTAATGAAGCTGCCATAAAACCGGAAGAAGGTACTATAAAACCGGAAGAATCTGAAAACAACTCTGTGATATATGTTGAATTACTAGAAGAACAACACAACGCCCTGGGTCCTAATACCTATCAACGCCGATACGGTGATGACATTTTCTTTCTACAGAAATAACACGCAATTACTTAACCACGAACTCAAACAAATATTAGATCTGAAACCCACTATATTCACATGCACGAGGAACTGAAATATACGAGTAAAGGGGGATAAAAAACAATAAAAACAATTTTATATCAATGATTTACAATTATGATACAATCAAGCATACATACGGTACAATACACTAAAATAACAAAACATAAATTACACAAAAATATAAACAATCTCAGATACCAAAGTATAAATCAATAGAATGTCAAGGACATAGATACAAATCCGGTAAAAATGGACAAACACGGACCTCTGGAAACCAAGAGGTGGGATCAGGTGCTATGGAGGAGTAAGCATCCCCTGTCGACCGCTCACACCCGCCGTGAGTCCACAGTCCAGTACAATGAAATACGTTAGGGGTGTATCCTCGTCACAATTGGTACAGACGTCTCAACAACCGCCAACGAAAAGGCAACTCAACAAGTGAAACAGAGTAATCGCAAACAAGCCTATTATACCGACCGTAAAATTTGCGGAACGTTGACATAAAACGTGGTTTTCGATATCCCTGTGTCAATAATTTGTCAGTGAGTAGATTACCTCTGTATATGAAATCTTCATATGTTGTACACGGCCTGGCATATCAGATCATTTGTGAAATATATTAACTCCAGAAACATATAAATATACAAGAAATAGTTCATGAAAGACAGGCCAAGGTAAAATACACGTAATATACAAGGTAAAATACACAAAAAACAGACCACACGGTAAAATACACGTCATATACATGACACACAGACAACGGTAAGATACACAAAAATCTATGACGTCATACAAATGTCGTAATATGTGGTTGCAAAACAAACATACATGTTTCTTCTAACACTTAAATATATCTTCTCATTTTCGTTCAATAATTAGATAAAATATTAGTAAGACATGGGTAGATGAATGCATGGTGCAAAAATTTGTTAAAATCATCGCTGAATGTTTTGTTTTAGTCCCTCATACGACCTATGACGTCACATAAATGTGTATTGCAATGTAAACGAAACAAGTCAACTGATGAATACATAAATGTGTATTGTAAAACAAACACGTATATATTGTAAAGAAAAAATTTTTTTTTTCTACTAGTATATAGACCTACAAATATTTAAAGATGTTATTAAAATGGGGTGGATCTCTAATTTTTTAGTACTAAAGAAAAAATGTATACCATTTGTTATTTGTTATCCACATTAGATCTATACTTTTAGCATATTCTGTATAAGTATAAAACAAAAATATAGAATTTTAAATTTTAATTTTAAAAATATGACAAAAATAATTTTTTAAACAAAAATATAAAATTAAATAATCAACGTAAAACCCAATAGGCCCCTTAAATCACGAAAATACACATTCCGTATGTAAAAACCCGAAAATACATGAAACCTATAACATATTCATCACTTACGCATAATTCTTTACAGTATAAAATATCGCTTAAATTTTCATCAGAGGCTACAATTTTACGAAACATTTATCTTAAAGATAGTATTATTCGTAACAAGTTTGAAAATGTGACAAGCAAACCGGACATTCTCAGGGACAATATTTTGCAGGCAGGCTAGTGGCGTAGTCCATGGTGTGTATTGGCTAGATCACAGGAACCTGAAATTCTATCCGTATATTGATATACATATCATTTACATAGCTTGCCCTACGTCTTAAGGAGGTAAATAAGGGAAGGAGTTGTCTATGTTACGCTTGTACATTATTACTGGTGTGCTGTACTCTTGTACATTACTACTGGTGTGCGGTACTCTTGTACATTATTACTGGTGTGCGGTACTCTTGTACATTATTACTGGTGTGCGGTACTCTTGTATATTATTACTGGTGTGCGGTACTCTTGTATATTATTACTGGTGTGCGGTACTCTTGTACATTATTACTGGTGTGCTGTACTCTTGTACATTATTACTGGTGTGCGGTACTCTTGTATATTATTACTGGTGTGCGGTACTCTTGTACATTATTACTGGTGTGCGGTACTCTTGTACCTTTTTACTGGTGTGCTGTACTCTTGTACATTATTACTGGTGTGCGGTACTCTTGTACATTATTACTGGTGTGCGGTACTCTTGTATATTATTACTGGTGTGCGGTACTCTTGTATATTATTACTGGTGTGCGGTACTCTTGTACATTATTACTGGTGTGCGGTACTCTTGTATATTATTACTGGTGTGCGGTACTCTTGTACATTATTACTGGTGTGCTGTACTCTTGTACATTATTACTGGTGTGCGGTACTCTTGTATATTATTACTGGTGTGCGGTACTCTTGTACATTATTACTGGTGTGCTGTACTCTTGTATATTATTACTGGTGTGCGGTACTCTTGTACATTATTACTGGTGTGCGGTACTCTTGTATATTATTACTGGTGTGCGGTACTCTTGTACATTATTACTGGTGTGCGGTACTCTTGTATATTATTACTGGTGTGCGGTACTCTTGTACATTATTACTGGTGTGTGGTACTCTTGTACATTATTACTGGTGTGTGGTACTCTTGTACATTATTACTGGTGTGTGGTACTCTTGTACATTATTACTGGTGTGCTGTACTCTTGTACATTACTACTGGTGTGCTGTACTCTTGTACCTTTTTACTGGTGTGCTGTACTCTTGTACATTATTACTGGTGTGCTGTACTCTTGTATATTATTACTGGTGTGCGGTACTCTTGTATCTTTTTACTGGTGTGCGGTACTTTTGTACATTATTACTGGTGTGCGGTACTCTTGTACATTATTACTGGTGTGCTGTACTCTTGTATATTATTACTGGTGTGCGGTACTCTTGTACATTATTACTGGTGTGCGGTACTCTTGTACATTATTACTGGTGTGCTGTACTCTTGTATATTATTACTGGTGTGCTGTACTCTTGTACATTATTACTGGTGTGCGGTACTCTTGTACATTATTACTGGTGTGCGGTACTCTTGTATATTATTACTGGTGTGTGGTACTCTTGTACATTATTACTGGTGTGTGGTACTCTTGTATATTATTACTGGTGTGCTGTACTCTTGTTTATTATTACTGGTGTGCGGTACTCTTGTACATTATTACTGGTGTGCAGTACTCTTGTATATTATTACTGGTGTGCTGTACTCTTGTACATTATTACTGGTGTGCTGTACTCTTGTAAATTATTACTGGTGTGCGGTACTCTTGTACATTATTACTGGTGTGTGGTACTCTTGGACAAAATTACTGGTGTGCGGTACTCTTGTACATTATTACTGGTGTGTGGTACTCTTGTACATTACTACTGGTGTGCGGTTCTCTTGTACATTATTACTGGTGTGCGGTACTCTTGTACATTATTACTGGTGTGCGGTACTCTTGTATATTATCACTGGTGTGTGGTACTCATGTACCTTTTTACTGGTGTGCTGTACTCTTGTACATTATTACTGGTGTGCGGTACTCTTGTACATTATTACTGGTGTGTGGTACTCTTGTACATTATTACTGGTGTGTGGTACTCTTGTACATTATTACTGGTGTGCGGTACTCTTGTACATTATTACTGGTGTGCGGTACTCTTGTACATCAGTACTGGTGTGTGGTACTCTTGTACATTATTACTGGTGTGCTGTACTCTTGTTTATTATTACTGGTGTGTGGTACTCTTGTACATTATTACTGGTGTGCGGTACTCTTGTATATTATTACTGGTGTGCTGTACTCTTGTACATTATTACTGGTGTGCTGTACTCTTGTACATTATTACTGGTGTGCGGTACTTTTGTACATTATTACTGTTGTGTGGTACTCTTGTACATTATTACTGGTGTGCTGTACTCTTGTACATTATTACTGGTGTGCTGTACTCTTGTACATTATTATTGGTGTGTGGTACTTTTGTACATTATTACTGTGTGCTGTACTCTTGTACATTATTACTGGTCTGTAGTACTCTTGTACATTATTACTGGTGTGTGGTACTCTTGTATATTATTACTGGTGTGCTGTACTCTTGTTTATTATTACTGGTGTGCGGTACTCTTGTACATTATTACTGGTGTGCAGTACTCTTGTATATTATTACTGGTGTGCTGTACTCTTGTACATTATTACTGGTGTGCTGTACTCTTGTATATTATTACTGGTGTGCGGTACTCTTGTACATTATTACTGGTGTGTGGTACTCTTGTACAAAATTACTGGTGTGCGGTACTCTTGTACATTATTACTGGTGTGCTGTACTCTTGTACATTACTACTGGTGTGCGGTTCTCTTGTACATTATTACTGGTGTGCGGTACTCTTGTACATTATTACTGGTGTGCGGTACTCTTGTATATTATTACTGGTGTGTGGTACTCATGTACCTTTTTACTGGTGTGCTGTACTCTTGTACATTATTACTGGGTGTGCGGTACTCTTGTACATTATTACTGGTGTGTGGTACTCTTGTACATTATTACTGGTGTGTGGTACTCTTGTACATTATTACTGGTGTGTGGTACTCTTGTACATTATTACTGGTGTGCAGTACTCTTGTACATCATTACTGGTGTGCGGTACTCTTGTACATTATTACTGGTGTGCTGTACTCTTGTTTATTATTACTGGTGTGTGGTACTCTTGTACATTATTACTGGTGTGCGGTACTCTTGTTTATTATTACTGGTGTGTGGTACTCTTGTACATTATTACTGGTGTGCTGTATTATTGTACATTATTACTGGTGTGCGGTACTTTTGTACATTATTACTGTTGTGCGGTACTCTTGTACATTATTACTGGTGTGCTGTACTCTTGTACATTATTACTGGTGTGCTGTACTCTTGTACATTATTATTGGTGTGTGGTACTTTTGTACATTATTACCTTGTGCTGTACTCTTGTACATTATTACTGGTCTGTAGTACTCTTGTACATTATTACTGGTGTGTGGTACTCTTGTATATTATTACTGGTGTGCTGTACTCTTGTTTATTAATACTGGTGTGCGGTACTCTTGTACATTATTACTGGTGTGCGGTACTCTTGTATATTATTACTGGTGTGGTGTACTCTTGTACATTATTACTGGTGTGCTGTACTCTTGTACATTATTACTGGTGTGCGGTACTCTTGTATATTATTACTGGTGTGCTGTACTCTTGTACATTATTACTGGTGTGCGGTAGTCTTGTACATTATTACTGGTGTGTGGTACTCTTGTACATTATTACTGGTGTGCGGTACTCTTGTACATTATTACTGGTGTGCTGTACTCTTGTATATTACTACTGTTGTGCGGTACTCTTTTACATTATTACTGGTGTGCGGTACTCTTGTATATTATTACTGGTGTGCGGTACTCTTGCACATTATTACTGGTGTGCTGTACTCTTGTTTATTATTACTGGTGTGCGGTACTCTTGTACATTATTACTGGTGTGCTGTACTCTTGTTTATTATTACTGGTGTGCGGTACTCTTGTACATTATTACTGGTGTGCGGTACTCTTGTATATTATTACTGGTGTGCGGTACTCTTGTACATTATTACTGGTGTGCTGTACTCTTATATATCATTACTGGTGTGCGGTACTCTTGTACATTATTACTGGTGTGTGGTACTCTTGTATATTATTACTGGTGTGCTGTACTCTTGTACATTATTACTGGTGTGCGGTACTCTTGTATATTATTACTGGTGTGCGGTACTCTTGTATCATCCCTGTGTGATGTCCCGCTTTTAGTTATGCTCCTAAGTAAGTACTTATTATATAAGCGCATGTATATTGATGAGTGCGTGCTAGGGTGCTCTATGTGCATGACGTAATTTTACATGTATGATGTGTAGGAATATGCCTCCTGGTTGGAGTGGGAATTAAAGATGTCGAAGTGAATAGACGTTGACTCAAACTAACATACCAATAACTTGGTATATGTCACCAGTTTAGCGGTACTCTTGTGTCATTACTGAATTGTCATACTCTTTTATCATCACTGTTTAACTAAGATTTTATCTGATAATCTAGATACATAAGCTGGGAATATTTGCACATGTAAGATGTAAAATGTCAAAGATGTTAAGTACCTAAAAACGGTACCAAATGACAGTGTATTTCGATCTCGGAGATGCCATTTCCCGAAATGAAAAAAAGTTACGTCAAATTTATGTCACCGATATTTACCAAACAAAAATATTTTAAATCGAGCTATTATGGGAGTAAGGAGTAGAGATGCTTATTTTGGAATGTTAAAAAATATGTGAATAGACTATGTCCGAATCTAGTGTACAAACTTTTGTCCGGATCTAGTGTACAAACTTTTGTCCGGATCTAGTGTGCAAACTTTTGTCCGGATCTAGTGTACAGACTTTTGTCCGGATCTAGTGTACAAACTTTTGTCCGGATCTAGTGTACAAACTTTTGTCCGGATCTCGTGTACAAACTTTTGTTGTGATGAAAATATGTCACGCTAGCGTCATTGCATTACTAATTAAACGAAACAAGGCCTGTGATTTGTTAATTTCATCACGTACGTTCATATCGTAAATCTCCAGTTCTAACGCTTAAAAACTTGTTTTGCATTCATAAACTTAAAAATCAAGATTAAAGCGTTGAAATAACCTCTATCACGTTAAAAATCAGTACTTGCATGCAAAAAGTATGTTTTAACGCGTCGCGTTAAAATTGAATTTTAACTGAAAGTGGTCATCGCGTAAGTCCATCCCGTTTGTGACCTAAATGGTCTTTCATATAACTGTGTAAACTATAGATAGTATAGGAAATGACAGAGAGAGAGAGAGAGAGAGAGAGAGAGAGAGAGAGAGAGAGAGAGAGAGAGAGAGAGAGAGAGAGAGAGAGAGAGAGAGAGAGAGAGAGAGAGAGAGAGAGAGAGAGAGTATCGCCAAAGATGACCAAAGTATTCTCAGGCATAACATTGCTCTCTGCTTTTATTGCAAATAAATCTCAATGTGTTAGTTAGAGAGGATAATAATGACAGAACAGTGATGCATTGTACGTCATAAGTAAAGACAATATCACGTGACAGGAAATACAAGGTTTACAATCTATATTAATGTTCATTGTCTTACAGCTGCTATAAGGAAAAGCCTGTATCACACTTTTGTATACTTGGGTGTAAAATGTATATAATTCTGTGTGTTCTCACAGCGTTGACCTCCGTATATATTTCATATGGGCAGTCATTAATTCCAAATACTTATGAGAATGACTTGAGAGCTGACGATGAAAAGATGATAGAAATAGCAGAGATTAGATTAAATGAACTAAGAGAAATTTACGAGGATTTACTCTATAAGGAATGTCTACGTGGTAAGTGTTGTACAAGATATAAGAGAAACATGTACATACATAATTCTTCCTTTGATACGGACGCCCGTTAAAGATATATAATAACAATTTTTATTTTTTATGATGACCCCCATTTCTATCATTGTCATCTGGCCACATTATTAACTTGTGCGCGATAAGTATAAATACTATATCTATATCTATCTATCTATCTATCTATCTATCTATCTATCTATATATCTATATATATATATATATATATATATATATATATATATATATATATATATATATATATATATATATATATATGGAAATGCCATAAAATCATTAATCTTCATTTAGAGCTCAGTTTTGTTACTTTCGTGGGTAACCATAATCGACGAAAATTAATCCAAAACCTAAATTTGTACCTCAATGACGGACAATGGGATAGCTCATAATGAGCAGACCAGGACATATGGTTGACAATATACTGTATAGTTGTTTAATTATGAGAAAATCTCGCGTTTCCTTTTTAAAAATGATAAAATTCACGGGTATTAAATATTGCGCAGAATAGTAGAGTAATAGGAGTTCGTATTTATGACGTCTGGTCATATATGAATACATTTGGATTGAAAACAAGTTTTATAATCTTGATTGATAAAGTATTGTCTTCTTGATATTTCATAAGTATAAGTGTTATATTCATAGTATCTAATTTCACGGTATTTTATTTGACCCCGAATAAAGCAAAATAAAATTTCCGCGAATAAAAGCAACTATACAGAAAATAATTATTGATGCTTGTGTATCATACAAAATAATCCATGCGATGCTCTACTGTTACCTCAAACATCCAAAATAGAACTAAGACTTATATACCATGCATTTATTCCGAGAACCCAGGCTGGGTGTTATGAAGATTGCAGTTTCACCGACTAAAACAATCAATATTTATATCATTAATAATTAAATGACTTCACAGCATGTTAATTCTGGAGACCGTCAAAAAATTTGTGGCGGGTTCGACATCATTATCTGGCGGCCACCATTACGAATTGTAGTGTCTATTTCATGTGTGGAATATGATGCTACATGTTAAAACTATGGTAACATTTTTTGAAAGAGAGAACAGTAAATTCTGTTTTTTTCATACAATTACCTAATATTATTAATAAATAAAAGTTTGGAGGTGGTCTGTTACAGAGTCAAATTTCATTTTTTTCATAATGCATTTAGTTTCAAAATTTCAACAGGTTTTCTGTTTTAAAACTTGCATCTTGACGCATAGGATTGAATATTATAGAGCTGATTGACTTTTATTGTTTCGGGTTAATATTATAAACGGCCCATCATTTTGTTACTAAAATCTTTTATTGAAACACAAAGAATTAATTATCCGGTAATCTGTATAAACTTCTATTATGGATAGATGGAGTGACAATTTTTATTGAAGAACCACATGCAAAATGCATATAGGAACATCCAAATGACATATATTAAAAGAACCGTGAAAAAGTGTGTGTGTGTGTGTGGCTTTAAATACATTTCTATTTGAATGTTTACTGACCGTTTAATTTATAGTAATACTAATTTTAATGCACTCCATTCCAGATCAAAAGATATGTTCAACAGATTCACCAGTTTCCGTTGCCTTTCATGCTCAACTTACAAAAAGGAAAGAAGGCCCAGGAAAAGTAGTATTCGACTTTGTACATATACCAATGTTGGATGTAGTTACCATAGGATAAATGGCAGTCTACGTATCCCTGGAGATGCAATTTATTTCTTTACCTGGACAATTGAATCAATGTCGACAAGGACAATGTCGTCTTTAAGAATTAATGGTAACAACGTTATCGGGACTCTTAGAACTGACCCACTTTTCAACAATGCAACTGACAGCAGTACAAACTTCGTCGCTGTTTCTTTGAAGAAAGGAGACGACATTGGAGTCTTCCTGGAAGAAGGAAATGCACAGCCCATATGTTCTACGTTTTCAGGATGGAAAATAGATTCCGAAAGTAATTTTTTATTCTGATATATTATCTGACAATCAATTACATTTATTTATATATTTTGTAAATTCTGTCAAGTACAGTGCAAATACCGTCCAAACTGACCAAGCGGACCAAAATCAAATTAGGTACATAACCGTCCTCTAACTTCCGGGGTAGTGATGAATTGTATTTCGACATCTGCTTTCTCATCTCCTCAGGGTTTTTAATAAATCATTCATATATTTGCTTTAGAAAACTTGTTTTCCATTTTTCGTTGTTTAAACTTCGAGATTTATTAGTCAACACGATTAAATCCTGAAATCATTTGATGACCATTTGTTGTGTGTGTTACGTATTGTTGCGGGTGTAGGTATTGATAATTACACGTGTAGCGAATTTCCACGTGCCTTCTAACGCAAACGTACACTTAGTATAATCCATTGTACTCTGTAGCTGTGGTGTACACAGTATACATAGTATATTTTGCGTGAAATATTATCCAATTCACTTAACTTAGCTCGGATTCACTTAAAATAGTTGGGATTCACTTAACTTAGCTTAATAATAATAATAATAATAATAATAATAATAATAATAATAATAATAAAAAAAAAAAAAAAAAAATAATAATAATAATAATAAGTTATAGCTATATTTGTCATTAAATAATTAGCTTTTATATATCTTTAGAGAGTCTTGCTGTTTTTCATGCGAAGCTGACAATACCAGATCGTTCAAAATCCATCATCAAATTCAATGACGTACAACTCAACACTGACGGTGGTTATAGTAACATAACGGGGAAATTTACAGCAACTACGCCTGGGGTGTACCTATTTTGTACATCGGCTGAAGCCTATCCTCGTCAGAGAATTGTACTTAAGGTCGTATCAAGAGAGTCTTACTTCCTTGCTGATGCTGGAGGAGCAAACGTATATGATACAGCAAGCATATGTGTAACTGACGATGTGAACCCTAGATCTTTATTTTATTCCGGAGATTATGGAAAATATGTGTCAACAAACCAGACAACAATTACTGGTATTTCATTTCCAGGTGAGACACATAGTATGTAGTAGTATGTAGTATGCACCTCAGATCGAGGCTTGTGGTGTTATTGCTTCTGATATTTTTCTTTTGAGATTTCAGTCTATTCAATCAAAGTTAAGTTTAATGCACAAAATGTACAAGAGAAAGTTTACTTTCCTTATTTGAAATCTGATAAATTTTGGCCATTGAACTTTGAATGATAAAGGTAATGCATGTCTATAATGAGAAAAAACGTATTCAGAAGTGAAATCCTCACACGTCTTTATTGAGGAGGTATGTCCCTTTTTATAGTTTAACGTTTAATTTGGCATTCACTTTCTCCATGATAAAACAAATACAATCGTTATTTCGAATTTGATGATTCCTTAAAGTAATTTTGTTTCGAGCATTAACTCGAAGCTACTGGTCAGTTTATTCTTAAAAAGTCTGTCGTTGTGCAAAATATGAACAAGCAGTCGTCTATAAGGACAACTACTTAGATTAACTTAGGCAAGTGGTTCAAGTTCAGTAGTCCATTGATTCCCTTATACTGACATCTTTGAGACTCGGAAATGATACGTACCCCACCTCTAACAAGTTTATTGTCAAAATTCATATTGCCCGAAAAGAGCTTGAAAACTGTGTAGAAATATTAATACCTTTATAAACAAAATACCATACACTGGATCCCTAATAGGATAAAGGCAAATGTTTTCAAGAATAGCAGCCATTTATAAGGTTTATATATCGCGCTATGAAGAGAACATTGATTTTAACAAGAATAAAAATATATATCGTAATGCTACTGGTACCAGTTAGTGTAGTGTGGGTTTGGTATTCGTCGTATCTCTTGTACTTCATCGTAATATCAATCAGAACATGAATTGATTCAGTTGAACATTGATGAGATTTACCTTTGTTTTCAAGTCTGTTCTGCCCCGTTGTAAGCCTTGTATTAAACTGTTTATAGATTACGTTTTAAACTTACGTTTTATAATTCGATACATTTATATGTGTATTTTACCAATGCCATGACGTTCATTAAGTCGAGTTCAAAATTGTTTTGTTCTCATTTCCTGAGTGATGCATTGCAATAGAATGTAAAGTCAAATATAACGTATTAAGGAATTTCCCGGACTTTTCATATATTTTAAATTATATTCAAACTACCTAAGGGAGATGGCACATTTCATGGGTAGAGATAAACATTTTCACGTTTACACAGAGTCAAGCAAATGATTTTAAAAGCCATCAGAATTACATTTGCAATAGGTAAGTTTCGGATTTGAATCTTTTATATTTATAATTAATACAAAAATTTACTTTGATTTATCTGTCTTCAGAGCCACGCTTTTTACCTGAATACAGAAGGCTATTGCATCTCTTTACATAGGTGTAATGTAGCCTTCATTAGGCACTTAAAAATATCATTTTATTTTAAAAAATTGTCCGTATTACGCTCATTTGATATACCTACAACGGATACCGATTTTGAGCTACCATATTGATAATGGATACCTAAACTTTTTAAAACCGCATATAAACTAAGATACATAGCAGGATCCAGCAAATGTTCGGCCGAATATTTATCTTTACTCCTTACCAAGATATTGAAAGGCGTTCAGGAGAAACTTCAACAATACTGTACAGTTTCTTATACCAGAAGCGATGTAAATCAGATGTGGATACTAAAAAATTCTATACATCTTTTAGATAATTTGATGGCACCCAATTTGTCTCGAATTCACAATATCAAAATATATGATATCTCTACTATTTACAAAACTATTCCACGTAAACATTTAAAAAGAAAGACTTTTTAGCATCATAGACAACTGTTTTTTGTTTGTTAGCAAAGGTGGAACCCGAAAATTTAAATATCTAGTGATTGGCTATCAGGATACTTTTTTGTTTAACACCACTCTGATTCTACACATAAATACACTGAAGGTGATATAAAAAGATGCTGGAATATCTAATAGACAATTTATATATATATATATATATATATATATATATATATATATATATATATATATATATATATATATATATATATATATATATATATATATGTGTGTGTGTGTGTGTATATATATATATATATATGTAATGTTCGGAGACGTGGTCTTTCAACAAACTGTAGGCATTCCTATGGGAACCTATTGTGCTATTTATTGGCCGACCTGTTCCTTTATTTATACGAAGCAGACTTCATTCAGAAAGTGCTGAATCAGAAGAAAAAAAAGTAAGCGGTGTCCTTTAATTTCACATTTAGATATATCGACGACGGTTTGTCAATTTTCATACATATGTCAGTGCGATATATCCCAGGGAACTTGAAATCAAAGATACAACAGAATCAAGCACACACTCTTCATACTTAGATATACGACAAACGCGAGGATTTCGGCTTCCCCGTCGTAAATTTTCCACATTTAAGTAGTAATATCCCTCGGTCACCCAAATATTGAGTTTATATTTTACAAATGATCCGATATCATGGCGTGTACAACATATGGAGTTTTCATATACAGAGGTAAACTACTCAATGACAAATTATTGACACAGGGATATCGAAATAATAGTCTTGTTTGCGATTACTCTGTTTCACTAAGTGTAATGTTGAGTTGCCTTTTCGTTGGCAGTTGTTGAGTCGTCTGTACCTATTGTGACGAGAATTCACTCCTCTCGTATTTGTGGACTCAAGCTGGTGTGACCGGTCGACAGGGGATGCTTACTCCTCCATGGCACCTGATCCCACCTCTCTTGGTTTCCAGAGGTCCGTGTTTGTCAATTTTTACCGGACTTGTATCTATATTCTGGACATTCTGTTGATTTATACTATGGTATCTGAGATCTTTTATATCTTTATAGTCAACACAGATGCTTTCACAGTTAGTCTCAAGAAAACCTATCAACAAGGTCCGTTATTCTATGATGAAGTCAAGAACAATCTAGGATATATTTTTAACCATCAGAGAAGTGATGTGATGATAAAAACGAGTGGTATTTATATGTTTTCCTGGAACACTAAGTCAACAGATTCTACGGAAGGGGTAATAACTGAAATTATCGTTAATGGCATGCCTAAAGGTCAGACGTACTCGGAGCCAGAGGATGGAACGATTGAAGTTAGCACCGGAGTTGTGGTACTGCAGCTGTATAAGGGAGATAAGATATGGATATATGTTAGATCTGGTACTCCAAACAGTTGGGCAACACATTTCACCGGAATTCTTTTAAGTAATAATTAAGTCCTTGTATATTACGATCCAAAATCTACATTTCTTGCGTAAAATGGTGAAAGAAGCATATTCGTGTAATTCTAAAATTGGAGCTCAACTGATGAAGTCAAATGGACAGAAATCATATTGAGCATTATAACTTTGGTATCATGTTTATAATATTTATAATCAATAAGTCGTTGCCACTGCTGGTGGACTGTTTGAGTCCCCGGGATATACATAAATCTAGTATCAGGTATTTGGTAGCATTAGCTGTATTTATTTTTTGCATGCTACTTAGATTGATATATTAAACACTTGCAATTGATTAACTCAGCCTTACTATTTGTATATGAATACGATACTGGACGTAACCTGATCTTAACAAAATATATAGGAAGATATTTTATACCTGTGTATACCTTTTGTCAGATCCAAATAACGACCAATATCACGTGTGGTATTTATAAATACATAGTAAGGTTGAGTTCATCAATTGCAAATATATAAATGCTAAAGACAGTCATTTCTTTCAATAAAACTTCATAGGATGGGCTCGAATTTGATATAAATGTATATTTCCAAAATAAAAAGGAGGTATTACACGACGCCAAATAATAAACCTATATATTATGTCTCATTTTTATAAGAATGACCTGATTGGATTGAAGTTGATCACATGACATTGTATATGTGAGGTATTTCACTGGAATTGCAACGTGGAGGAAATAACTCCAGTAAATAACCCTATACCACAGGATGTGTCGTTAATGTTAATGTCATTGTGAACAAAAGAAAAAAATGTGTATTTTTAAAAACATTTATTCATGTTCATATTGATTTAAATTCTGTTCTGTATAATAAAATAATTATTTCCCTCTGTGTCGGGATACATCTAGAATTGTCTCCCTGGGACGGTATATTTTCTCACGGGCTTCGACTCGAGAAAATAACCTTCAAGTGAATAATTGCCAAACCTGGTTTTCTCAAGCAATGTCATCTAAGTGTTACGAAAGGAAAGATAAACACTCACCTAATGTCCGTTCAATTTTTATTCATATTAGTACTCGTATTAACGTGAAGCATCACTATTTCCAGTTTTCAAATTCCATTTCTTTCACATTCTCAAGTGTCTCAACTTTTACTTCTTTGAAAATTTCAACAGTTGTACACGGTCTATATGAAGCCATTCTTCGTAATGGATAATGTACGAATATCTATTCGGAATTATTTTAAATATCAATTTTCACTTCTATACAACGCCCTTCACCAATGCCCCTTTCTAATATTTTGTAAACTGTTGAGATTTGTAGTAAATTTCTATACTAATTTTAAATATTATCCGATCAACCTTAAGTCATAACTTTCAGTTCAAATTTACTTAGATGAGAGGTTTTGGGGAAATCGCATTTGAAACGAAGATTTCTTAATTATATGCCTAAACTTAAATGCATAAAGCTTAGATCTATATTTCATTGAATAATCCTTCAGTTAAAGAACCTTTACTTATTACTTCTGTTCCCTGACATTTATCATATGTTGTTTTTTTCAAATAAAAATATGAAATAACGACCAATATCACTTGGATAACGCTTAAATATACATGCCAAATAGAACTCGGAAGTTCATGGGTACCCCTGATTGTGCATAGTTATCATTTTATTCATATTTTGGGTTTTCTGGTTCAAACTGATTTAATCTGAATTATTATCATCGATAATACAACTATCTAAGATTTCTAATTAATATCTAAAGAGCCGTATTTACTTTTAGTTTTACAAGCAACTTGCATTTCACTCTCTGACTTTTATCCTACAATTCAAATATTGCCGTTACTTCCTTCGACACACATTGTGACGAAGATTTTTTAAAAGATGTTACCGGAAATTACATTTTTCGATACTTTTAGATAGATGGAAAGAAGAGAGAGTTAAGGCAAACATTTTGAAACTTCTCAATCGAATTCCCATTAGGATTTTTCATTCCTATTATTCTCGTCAAACAAAACGCATTTTATATTTTAGATTCAATGTCAGCATTACACTACTCGTTTAAAGTTTATTTCGTATAGCTACTGTATTTCGAATTTAACCCGGTAATCGAACTAGAAATGTTGCCAAGGAACATTTGCGACGGGTTTGGCATGCCAACAGAGGGCACTGACTTCTTCCGGACACCTGGCCCTATCCACTTTTGGATTCAGAATTGTTCTTCATATTGAGGCCATTTACACATCCAATTCGTCGTGTTCTAATGGACTTTCGATTATCTATTGGTACTTTGTCATTTTTACGAATATTCCTGAAATGCAGGTATGTATCTTTATATTACTGTCTTCTGATTTTCCATGCTTTCATTGGTATGTTGAAGAAGCACATCCAACCGTAGGTTCCCTGATTAAGCAATATAAATATATATATAAGCCGTGTCTCACGCCTGCTGCACATGCACTAATTCTGTGACATCATGCGGTTGTCAAGCGACGCCATATAATTATAAATGTTTAAAGGCCCAAATAACTGTCATTGAATGGAGTTTTTCTGTTGCAGTGACAGGGTTAATTATATTACTTGAGCTAAGCGTGCGGCATTTTGTAATTTTCAATGTTGATATAACTATTATGTTATCAAGAATGATGGAATAAACTCCAGCAAACAAAGTCGTTATTAAGAGAAATTGCCTGAAAATTGTTGAACTGTTATTGGCAGCGTAACTCGATTTGATATGGTCATACGAAGGGAGTATAAATGTGAACAGTCAACATTGTAACCTTGATGGATCTTTTGTCTGATAACATAATATTTTCATTAAAAATGCTTGAGTTGTCTGCAGTATTATGTTATTTCGTATTGATAGAATTTGTAGTATATCTAAGGTTGTGGTAAAAATAAGCAATATATTTAACCCCTCAAAATATACTATAATAAAATATTAATATTCATTTATAAATCTGACCTTTTCCAATATAACGAGGAAACCGACAATATATAATCATATTATTTTTAATTCTAACGTAAGACGTAAACGAAGTCACGGACATCGTTCATACAACCGACCCTACATACATGATGTCACTTTTTCATCTCCTTTACCTCACGTTAACAAAAAATTGGGTCTTCATCACATTCGCAGCAAACTTTATTCTGTCCCTTTTAGAAATCTCAATAAACTTTTTCAAAAAGCAAACATGAACCCCTACACGGATTCTTCAACCCCAGAATACATACTAAACTCCATTATAATGGACATCGCTTATCACAGACTGTTTAAGCCTGCACGCGTGACAAACGATGACTGTTCTGAACAGAAACGTCTTTTCCTTAAACTTAAATTTACAAATAAAGGCATAGACGCTTAAACATAGGCAAATGTTCTAAATCACAAAAAAGTTCATTCCTGTACTCCACCATATTTTAAACTGAAGACCACGCCTTGCATTTCATATAGCTATACACCTAGCATCGCATCCAAGCTATTCAATTACTAACAGGTTTTGCAGTGCCTACACATCAACCATCTTCTACACAACACTGTCACATGTTCATGTGCTTCATCTCCTTTCAAATACAATCCTATCGGGCATGTCATTACCGGCGATGTTTCTATTGTTGAAAATGAAAACCTCAAAAATCTTATTTTAATGGCCCCTAAATACCGGGAAGCCCGTTCCTTTCAATTGGCGTCAGAATTTCAGTTTAGTTATGAATTCTGTCGAAGATTATGCCAGACGATGTGCCAAAAATGAAGACGTAGAACCAGACTCTTTGTCTGAATGGCCGAAAGCCATACGATGGTTGATAAAATCTCGTATTCGAAAACTTAAAGGGGCTATGAAAACACATTATCCCTCTGTATTTAATGATCCAGAAGTTAGTAATGAAACTGGATAGATTACATGACCAATATGTACTGGTACCAGCAGACAAAGCATCAAATAATATAGTTTTTATTTGTAAGGCACATTACTATAATTGTTAATTAGTAGAACTTGGGTTTAATACGAATTCTGGAAATCCTACATACACAAGTAGCTCACTTTCAAAGGACGAGATCCTTCAAAATCACGTGTCCGTGTTACGCTCATTTGATATACCTACAATGGATACCGATTTCGAGCTACCACATTTATATTGGATACCTAAACTTCATAAAACCCCATATAACCAAAGATACATAACAGGATCCAGCAAATGTTCTACCAAACCTTTATCTTTACTCCTTACCAAGATATTGACAGCCGTTAAGGAGAAACTTCAACAATACTGTACAGTTGCTTATTCCAGAAGCGGTGTAAATCAGATGTGGATACTTAAAAATTCTAAACAGCTTTTAGAAAATTTGAAGGCACACAATTTTTCTCGAATTCACAGTATCAAAACATGACTTCTCTACTCTTTACACAACTATTCCACAGAAAAAAATTAAAAGAAAGACCTTTCAGCACCATAGATAACTGTTTTTTCACTAAAGGTGGTACCCGAAAATTTAAATATCTAGTGATTGGCTATCAGGATACTTATTTCGTCAAACACCACTCTGATTCTACACATAAATATACTGAAGTTGATATAAAAAACATGCTGGAATTTCTAATCGACAATATATTTGTAATGTTCGGAGACGTGGTCTTTCAACAAACGGTCGGCATTCCTATGGTAACCAAATGTGCTCCTTTATTGGCCGACCTGTTCCTTTATTCATAGGAAGCAGACTTCATTCAGAAACTGCTGAATCAAAAGAAGAAAAAGTTAGCAGTGTCCTTTAATTTCACATTTAGATATATCGACTACGTTTTGTCAATTAATAATGACAATTTTCATACATATGTCAATGCGATATATACCAGCGAACTAGAAATTAAAGATACAACAGAATCAAGCACACATGCTTCATACTCAGACATTTTACTTAATACAAATACAGACGGGAAATTAGCAACTGAGCTATACGACAAACGCGACGATTTCGGCTTTCCCATCGTCAATTTTCAATATTTAAGTAGTAATATCCCTCAGTCACCCGCATATGGAGTTTATATTTCACAAATGATCCGATATGCCAGGGCGTGTACAACATATGAAGATTTCATATACAGAGGTAAACTACTCAATGACAAATTATTGACACAGGGATATAGAAAACCGCGTCTAATGTCAACGTTCCGCAAATTTTACGGTCGGTATAATAGGCTTGTTTGCGGCTACTCTGTTTCACCAAGTGAAATGCTGAGTTGCCATTTCGTTGGCGGTTGTTGAGACGTCTGTACCAATTGTGACGAGGATACACTCCTCACGTGTTTCATTGGACTTGATTGTGGACTTACGGCTGGTGTGACCGGTCGACAGGGGATGCTTACTCCTCCATGGCACCTGATCCCACCTCTCTTGGTTTCCAGAGGTCCGTGTTTGTCCATTTTTACCGGATTTGTATCTATGTCCTGTACATTCTATTGATGTATACTTCGGTATATGAACATGATTTTATATTATCATAAAATGCATACTAACGTTCCTTCCATTCACATGAATAGCAATGTTTATTGCCAACTTTATTGTTGTTAACATAACAGGAGTTACAGTGAAAATGACACTATATTGATTTAAAACCACATGCCATTTGTATGTATTATGAATATTTGTTTATTATCAGAGCAGGGATTCTACATGTGTATTCAAATTTTAACTTTGCGTCTCTAATAGAGTTTTGTGGATAAAACATGAAAGAAAAAAACCCAGCAGCAATATTACTACTCCCATTCTCCTACTTCATCGTCTTCCCTTTTTTCTGTCATAAAACATCCTAATGTGTAAAACAGGAAGCAGCGATGAAATCACACCCACCTCTCGCATGATAATGAATAGTTGTTGCAAGGAAGGAAAGAGCGATGAAAGCTATCAGGCTTTAGTGGATTATATCAAATATTCTTTGTAGAATATACACAATAAAAATTGTTGATATGGCGATATCTACATGGCTGGAACACACACACACACACACACACACACACACACACACACACACACACACACACACACACACACACACACATGCGTTTTCAATATATATGTCTATAATGGAGTTATTTACGCATTTAAATTAAAACAAAACTGTAATACGAACTAATGATACATTTTCTGAAATATTTATCTAACAATAACAGATGTAAAAGTTGCCGCAATTAGAGAGCAATGGGTTTCAAGCCTAAGCCATTCAACCAGGATCCGATCTAACTCAGTCCGTAGCGCGATCGACTTTTGATCGTGAGGTCGTGAGTTAGAGTCCAGCCGGCGGCAGGTTGGTTTCCTGTCCTTCGGATTGAGACAGTACAAACCGAGGTCCCGTGTCACAGTAGGTGTCTGCACGTTAAAGAACCCTCACTGCTCAATGGCCGTAAGTGCCGCGCATAGGCTAAGATTTGAAGCCCTTCACCGGCATTTGGTGACGTCTCGATATGAGTGAAAGATTCTTTAGTGGGACGTTAAAGAATAACAAATAAACAAAAAAGATATTCAGCATTGTTCCATTACTCCGAAAACAATTGCTGTCCAAACCAAAATCACTCTATCCAACACAGTGGGATCCTCAATATGTCAATAACAAAGTTTAATAACAACTGTTCTAGTCATTAATAACAGGCTCGCAAGGCTGCCGAGACTTACATTCATATGTAAAAAAATCCCTTTTGACAAATTTGTTTTAACTACCATATTTATTGATCTAGTAACATTAAGTGTAAAAGAAACCCTGTTTGCATTATACATCCTGTTACGTGCCGAGCGCATCACATCAGATTGTCACCCATCCAGATGCTGACCGCGCTCGCCGTTGCTTAACTTCAGTATATGAATATAAACGGTAACCGTCCAGCCACAACACCTAGCTGATGGGCTAGACAGTTAATCTGTCTATATACATGACTGTTATACTACCAACACTAACCGTCCAGCCACAACACCTAGCTGATGGATTGGACAGTTAATCTGCCTATATACATGACTGTTACACTACCAACACTAACCGTCCAGCAACAACACCTAGCTGATGGACTAGACAGTTAATCTGTCTATATACATGACTGTTACACAACCAACACTAACCATCCAGCCACAACACCTAGCTGATGGACTAGACAGTTGATCTGTCTATATACATGACTATTACACTACCAACACTAACCGTCCAAAACACCTAGCTGATGGACTAGACAGTTAATCTGTCTATATACATGACTGTTACACTACCAACACTAACCGTCCAGCCACAACACCTAGCTGATGGACTAGACAGTTAATCTGTCTATATACATGACTGTTACACTACCAACACTGACCGTCCAGCCACAACACCTAGCTGATGGACTAGACAGTTGATCTGCCTATATACATGACTGTTTCATTCCTAACTACGCTACCCTGAAATTGTGTGTGAACGAAAAGTAAAATTGTATTTTTATTTATTCAGCTATTTTATCAGTATACGGAATATATATTCTAACCATTAATTTAACGTAAGAATCATGTTCAGTGATTTCAGATCTTCCGATACTAATCCACAGGGGATGCTGACTCCTCCATGGAATCACATTACAGCTTTTAGTTTCCAGATGTTCATGTTTGTCCATTTTTACGAGATCTATATCCTGGACATCATAAAAAATTATACTTTGGTATCTGAGAAGTTTTATATCTTATCAACAATATGCACTTATTGACAAAACTACGGAGACAATTGATATGAGTAATTTGTTAGCAGGTTTATTAAATTTCGGGAAAATTCTCTTATAAATAAAGCTAGGGATGTGATCTAAATGAGCAAAGTATTCAACAAGTATTACATATATTTTGATCAAGGTCCGAGAATTCAATATGAACTTTCCTTTATAAGTAAACAGGATGCTCATTTTG
This sequence comes from Atrina japonica, assembly GCA_030159075.1. Taxonomy (NCBI): domain Eukaryota; kingdom Metazoa; phylum Mollusca; class Bivalvia; order Pterioida; family Pinnidae; genus Atrina; species Atrina japonica. The sequence goes on from BROG01000653.1 coordinate 188,883, forward strand.
ACAAGGATGACTATTATCATGACAGTAAATAATTGTTTTAATGAAGGAAACATCGGTGAAAGAGAGAATTCTATAAAAGATTATACCACGCATCCGTAAATACCTTAGATATTACACATTGTAAATACATCAACAAAGCATAGATTGTGCAGGCAATAAGTTGTTTTCACACAAACACACACAGAGAGAGAGAGAGAGAGAGGAGAGAGAGAAGAGAGAGAGAGGAGAGAGAGAGTAGAGAGAGAGAGAGAGAGAGAGAGAGAGAGAGAGAGAGAGAGAGAGAGAGAGAGAGACATAGACAGAGACAGAGAGACAGAGACAGAGAGACAGAGACAGAGAGAGAAAGAGAGAGAGCATTCTTGCACTTAATGATAACATTTGATGATGTAGTAAGTTTTTGATGTAGATGACAAAGTTTGCTGTTATAAATGGAACTTAAATTGCTAGTAAATATGTTGGAGGATGTGGATGTAGCACTGCAATGTAGTGCACGTATCAGGTAAATATAATACCACGTGACAGGTAGTGCGGGTTATAATGTATCAACACGTAATATCTGACATCATATAAAAAGGAGCAGGAAATGATGGGGGTGTGGATTATATAGATTTTTGTTTTTGTTGCCAGTTTTTGCTTACATAAATTTTGTACATGGGCAGTCATTATTTAATGAAGATGCATTAAAATCTGCAGCAAATCGTGGAGCCCATGTTTTAAATAGCACTACAGCTAAGAATCATGCAAAATGTGGAAATAGTAGTTTATGAGGTTAAATATCTGATGATGAATAGTTGATGGATACTAACGTGATATTAAATAAAAAAGAAATCATGTTGAAATTTCAAGATCATGAACCACGTTCAAAATATCATGTCAACATTATGTTAATGTCCTAAGAAAGGTGTTTTTACTATATAACCCTTTGTACAGAGAGTCCAATTTTCTACTTTTACGAAACGCATATGGCTTAAGTCTTATATCATCGAAAAGAATACAATTTTATCTAAAAAAATATCAAAAAATAAAATATGTAGCCTACCACGGTTTTAAACTATTTATTATTTAATTCTGTCCTCACGGTATGATGTTCAAGGGAAGTAACTCGTACGAGTACCAAACACTTCTCAAAATACAAATGTGAATTGATGAAGTGGCCCCCACCACACCATTTATATGATATATTTAATCAATTATCTCATTTTGTAATATTTCCGATACCTGTGACTACTTTTGAGACAGATACAATTAAATGTACTAAATATCTACAATATTTCTTTATTCACTGTGGAACTGAGTTGACATTAGTTACATTTCCTGTTTTACGAAATTCTGTAAAGGTGATTTATCGAAGTGGAATCGTTTGCTGATATATATTTCTGTATATGTTACCGGAAAATGCAGTGACAACAACGAGACTCATTAGCGATGTTTTGCATTATTCTTCTGGTAATGTACCGTGATTTGTAAATCTATTCTATGTAGATATAAACACGAGCAGAGCGGACGAAACACCGTGTCAAGTTACACGCCTATGCATCAACTGATAATGTTAGTTTTTTGAAAATAACGAAATCCTTTGTCTAATTATACTGCTGATTCATGATGTGTGTGTGTGTGTGTGTGTGTGTGTGTGTGTGTGTGTGTGTGTGTGTGTGTGTGTGTGTGTGTGTGTGTGTGTGTGTGTGTGTGTGTGTGTGCACATGATGACATTTTTTGTGGCTTACCTGGTATACAGATGTATGTGTAGAGAATGATTCTGGACCTGTCCACTGAATACATACATTACTGGTATGTTTATGGGATTAACTTAACACCAAACAGGAATAATGCAAAGGAGATTAGAGGATTATCATCAGTGCATGTTAAAGTATATATTGGAGGACTCTGGAATTCCAAATTATTTCGAAGTTATGTATTTTGTTACTTGAGACACAGTTTTCAAATTTTCACATTTCATACCACACTCATTATAGACTTATAAGGTTAACTGCATTGGTAAATCATATATATATAACAACATGCTCCTGCTTACGTAAGCAAATCTTATAGATAAAAAAGTTTCCAAAATACGTGTATTAAAACATTCTGAAAATTCCTAGTAGGTGTACGCCATTGCACTTTAAGTTTACCTTGATACATTTTAGGATTGGTATCATTTATACATCAAAATACAGAATGACTACCGACTTATTTTCACACAATGATTATTTGCACAGACAAGAACCAATAACAACACAAATTATACATTTGTATATACACCGGTAAATAAATCCTCAGTTTTCTTTAACCGTATTGATCTGTTAAATTACCTAAATAATTCGAAAATATCTTTATCATGAACTATATATAAATTTTTAATTCTAAAGAGTCAGTGGTTCAATTTTAACTAAATTTGACAGGAAATATCAACATGTCAAATTGCATAGTATTTGTGTACAGAAAGAGGTTAGAAACCACAGGGGCTGAAAAGGTGCCAAAACTGGGTATGATTTAACTCTGGTGACGGGTAAAGCTTGTTGGGGGCCCTTGTTTTATTTCTGAGAGAGAGAGAGAGAGAGAGAGAGAGAGAGAGAGAGAGAGAGAGAGAGAGAGAGAGAGAGAGAGAGAGAGAGAGAGAGTCATGTTAATTCATTATATTTTCAGATCATGTTGTTGGATGCTGTTGAGCATTATGTGTCCATGCAGAGCTTTCAGACAACAACTCTACATCATATGGAAGTACTGGACTTTCCAGGATTAGCTGTATCCATATTCATTTCAGATGGATCCAAATACAAATTTAAAATCTATAGCATTAAGCATTTGTGTGTATTATATTAATTCTTCAAACGCAGGCTGCTTTTCCACCATGATCGTTCTAGGTCCTTAAACACAAGGCATCTACTATTCTGCCGCAAATTAGGCTCTTCCAGAAAAGGCATCTACAAGGTAGGTCGTTCTAGGGTGAGGTCACGAAAGGCCAACTCAGCCGCCTACACACAATAACCGCTACAACGCCGGATCATTTTTAAAAGTAGGTAAAAAGCGTTCCTCCACTAAAATTAAATTTTTCCATAAAAGGGGCATATAAAAGTCACTCCACTTAAATTTTGTCCTTATGATTTAATCGATAATTTTGTTAAAAAAATGAGAAATAGTTTAAAGAAATACTCGTCAATACAAAAATCATGACATTTCTTTTAAAATTGAAATCTCTTTATAGTTAGGGGATATGGGCAATGAAACAAATTTACGGAATAGTTTCGAACTATATACAAGGAACGACGAGCGAAGAACAGATTAAGAAAGATTTAGATTTGATAAGATTTAAATTTGGTCAAGTGATGAGCGAACTGAAAGAACGATAGAAGGGGTGGCTGGAGATTTGACGAAAAACAAATTTGATGAAGTTATGAATGAGTTTACAGAGGATATGTAGAAGGATTACAATATTGTTCATAGTTTACAGACTATTATAGATCGGGAAAGAGAAACGTGGATACATTCGGGGATCATAATAAGAAGTTCGAACGGTTGAGGAATTTCATCGTCGAGATTAAAAACGAGTTCGAAAGAGTTGGTTCTATAAAATGTTAGATCGCACTCACGATGCAGTTTGAGGAGGATGGAAAAAATCATCAACATCAAAAATAAAGATGATAAATGTGTCGTCTATTCTATACTTTGTTCATTATATTACGAGAAAATTAAACGAAAATATTAACGAGTCACCCAATATACTAAATACATGGGTAAACTTAAGTTGAAGGACATACCCTTCCCCACACCAGTCACCGAATTTTGAAAAATCGAAGAACAAAATGATCTTTCGATCAACGTTAATGGTTGAGAGAAGGATACGTTTGTTCAATGCCAACAACAGATGGCATAAAAGAAATCGATTTAAAGTTAAAAATGGACGGCAGGCAAACATGACACTATTGCTGATTTAGGAGACTGTAAGCATTAGCTCGCAGAGGAATTACGAATAAATACCTCTTTTGCAGAAGATGTCTCCATTCTTATTCCAGGGAGGCTTGTTTATTGAGGCATAAAGAAGATTATCAAAAGTGTGAATAACACGTTTGTCATCCCTTAGATGCGAAGACCTGGAAATAACGCTTCAAAGTTTAGGGATCTTCCGTGTTATCTTCGCGGATTTCGAATGTAATCAAGAAAGCCAAAACTGGCAACAAAAACAAAAATCTATATAATCCACACCCCCATCAAGTCCTTCGACAAACAGGAGGGTGAAAGAACCCACATTAATTCGATCCACGAAGATTGTAGGTATGGTTATCAAGTTGTATGGGTAAACTATAAGGAAAATCCCGTCATTTTTCGTGGTAAGGAAGCAGTACTCAAGTTTTTAAAGGCTTTACAAAAAGAGGAGAATAGGATAAATACAGTATTCGATAGCAAGGTTCCCATAAAATGGGGAAGTGAAGATAGGGATAGATTCGAGACGGCAACGGAAAATAGAAATAAAAAGGAAAATAATGAGGATCAAAAAACGGAAACTCTCCGAATTGCAACATTCATTGTTGATGTGAATGAGTTGAAATATGTGAAAAGGATCTAGGAAAGAAGGATATGAAAAAGGATTTAAGGAAACAAGGGTATCACACTGATTTACAAATTTGTCAGAAAGATAAAGGTGAAAAAGTACGCGATCATTGCCATATGACAGGAAAGTACCGTGGAGCCGCCCACAAAAAGTGTAATTTGAAGATGATAATTAAAAAGAACATGTCTCAAATTCCAGTCATTTTTCATAACTTGAAAGGTGCAATTCACATTTAATCATTCAAAAAATGACAAGGTATCAGGAAAAATGTGTTACATCCCGATTAACGGTGAAACATTTATGTCGTTCACTCTTGGTCAATTACGAGTTTAGGTTAGTTACCAATCCATGAACGTTGTCGGAGGTAGTAGCTAATAACGAAAACTTTCCCATTCTAGAGAAAATATTCGAAGAAAAATTAGAGTTACTTAAAAAGATAAAAAATTGTGCCACTATCACAATTTATATCTGAAGGCCGACGTAGTATTGATGAGCGACGTGTTCAAGAATTCTCGAGCTACGAGTATGGAACACTACGGATTTCATTTTTTCTAATGTTTCTCTGACACTTTTAATCTCATCTCGTTTTTTTTTTGTCGTCTAGAACAAATATCATGCCTATTGAAATTGTATGAATCGTCTCCAAACTTTTATAACATTCAAGTACATCATAGTCCGCATAACTCTCTAAATCATTTTGAGCTCATTTAAATAACAACCAAATTTTATGAATGTATAAGAACATATTATACCCCTGTTCTTATTGAAAAAATCCAAATACCAGTCGATTATAGTAGAAACCGTATATTTACGAAGAATGGGATATATTTCACATAATAAATCATTAACATGAACAGTATCCAAAAAAGACTCAACAGCTCTTCTTTAAAAAACTCTTTTTTCTCTATATTTCATTTAAAACACGATAGTATATCACCATATAAATCTATAGAATTATAATAGTAGAAATTGTCATATTGTTGATTATCAGCAATAGTCAGATTGTTTCTAAGCAAAATCATATAATCCGTACATGTATGATCATTACCTTTGTAGACCTCTTGCCAATCAATTTTTGATATACCATCTCACCATTTCTACCCAATGTACTTTTTCACCCCATGGAAATGAATTATAAATGTAATTATTATATTCGCGTAATACTTCTCAAGAGTTTCTACATTAGAGAGATACCATCCAATCTTTATAGTCGCCCCATTTTTGGCAGGCTCCTTTAAGGTTGTAAATACTCCACGTGTCTTTATTATGAAGATCTAATTCTTTCAAAATTTCCAACTTTCGGACAAAGGTTGGTAAGTTTCTGTCATTTTTTAAAAAAAATATTTATTCTTATTTTAACATTTAGTATCCTAAAATTTATCGATTAAATAACGAGGGGAAAAATTGCGGACGTTTTAATGAATTTTAGTGGATGGGATGTTTTTAACCTCCTTTTATGGTGTAAAGTGATCCTGTGTTGGAGCGGTTATTGTGTGTAGGTAGGTTGAGTTCACTTTGGCCCTAGAACGGTTTTAGTGTGTAGGGGGGGGGGGTTGAGTTTATCTTTCGTGACCTTACCCTAGAACGACCTAATTTGACTAGAAGGGACTTCCTTGCGCCAAAATAATAAATGCCTTGACTAGAAAGACCTAGAACCATCATGGTGGAAAACCAACCTTCGTTTAATCATGTAATATACAACACATAGTTCACATACACTGGAAAAAATCTTTATTTCAATATATACTTAAAAGTGTTAAACTATACCTATATTGGCGACTTTCACTAGAGCCTACCTGCAGATATAAGCAGTTGAAATCCTAGTGGTAAACAAATGTTGATAATATTAGACGATTTACTACTAAAAGTCACTTCTTCGGAAGAGTGTGTACATTTGTTTTGGGTTATCTCTCACCATAGCAACATGTCGGACATTTTTATATCTCAATCTCTATTTCCACCGGGGAAATATTCTACCATTTTAACCAGGCAGATGCGTTATTTGCTGTTGTTCAAAATTCTTAGAGATGCGAAACTATTTTAGGTGTGCAAAATATTTCCAGGAAACTCGCAAATATTAAAAGACACTTACTATAGAGCATTAAAAGAGTGAGATGATCTTTTTCTTAATTTAAATATAGTTAAGACAGATTGAGACTAAGGACGAGTATATTTCGAGGTCAACTTCCACTGATTTTTCGTACCCCAAAACTTTTATAGATAGAAGATGATTAGCTATTTTTTATTCTTAGTGATGTAAGAAAAATGTACCTATTTAAAATTATTATTAAAAGACTCACACTTGATAAAAGAAGACGATAGAAAATATATTCATGTATTGAGTGAAACAGCCTATAACATAATTTTGAATAACGTTACTTTAATCCCCAGTGAGAAAAAGACACTTACTAAGACATAAAAAAGTTCTTAAGAGATTAATATTAGAAAAAATAACATTTAATCCGCAGAAAAAATTACATATAAAACATTTTCCTCTGTTACCTGCCTAGCTGAAACCCATTTCACACATGTTAATATGACATATGAAATGGTATTGGTTTTAAGACATACCTACGACTATTTAAACGAATTTAAAGCCAGAGAAATAAAAGAAACGCCAAAAATGACTACCAAATTGGTCATGAAATAAACACATGATGGAAAAATGGATGTCTCTATTGACATTTTACTCAAAAAATTACGTAACAGAACAAAATGTTTATTATATTTCATACAGGAAAACGGGGAAATAAAATACATAAATACAAGGATTTGTATATATAAAAGCAATGAGATACGGCCACGCACTAGATTTCATTCGACATGCAATTAGTTCTTACCCTCTAAAATCTAAACCGGAAGTAATGAACGTTTTTCTGTCCATACTAAAATATTTAAAAGTTTGAATTACCCAGTAAGAGACAAGTCAAACAATGGACCAAGATCTCCAAAAAGTTATAGATATAAGTTCAAACCTTTCTAAAGAAATTTCTTATCTTTGTACATTTTATCCTTGCGCATTGGTCTATATTGAAAAGAAATCTTAAATGGAATCAAGTGTTACAAGATATTCGGACTCCCGATGAATATGTACAAATGATAGATGTCATCTTTTCAGATAATAAGTTCACAAAAAAAGCAGACTGACTACATTGAAATGTTTTACATGTGATTAATGTGTAAATATCATAACAATAATACTTTATTGGGACCATTGCGATTGCGATTATTTCTCTATATATACAACGATGAAAATGATTTATTTCTCAAAATATTTACCAATAACAACCTCTTATCTTTAACCATCAAATGACCCCCGCTGTATGTAACTGCCTATATATTTGAGGGTACTTACCTCACGTTTGATCTTACGTGTCAGACGTAGTAAAAGAATATACATGTGACCAATGCGATAAAACTTACACACTGAGAAATAGATCTAAAGGCCATTCCAAAACACACGCTTCTAAAACACCTTATGTAAAGAAGATACTCACTAATAGTCCACTAATGTGCAAAAAAGCAAAGGAGAAAACGCTAGAAGAAAATAAAGAACCTAATGACGCTGCCATAAAACCGGAAGAAGTACCATAAAACCGGAAGAAGGTATCATAAAACCGGAAGAATCTGAAGACAACACTGTGATATATGTTGAATTACAAGAAGAACAACACAACGCAGTGGGTCCCAATACCTATCAACGCCGATACGTTGATGACATTTTCTTACTACAGAAAATTTCGGATCATACCTGGTACGTAACAGTTAAATCCTACCAAGATTGGAATACCATTGAACTTTACAGAATACTTCAACTTTATGAATGTATTGGTAGAAAAACTATTCCCAGAGGACTCAAAAGAAATATATATATAAAAAAACACTGTAAAATGTAATTGTATTATTTGTACATATCAAGTGTCCCAAACGATCAATCTAGGACAAAAGCTTACGTTATTTTGCTCCGTGTTGTACTGACAAGATGAACTATAGTAGTGAGACTATGTATAGTTCATTATTATAATAATAATTATTACTTTGTTGATATTCTTCTTGTTGTTGTTATTGTTACTGTTGTTGTTAGAAATAAAGTGCATTAAAAAAAAAATCTGCAAGTCCACTGAGGGTGTAGTCTGGCTGGGTACCGGTTGAGAGATATAGCAACCTTTTCTGTTGTTGATTAAAAATCAATGAAATAAAAATATCTAAATAAATATTTTAAAAAATGTAGATTTATACTTTAATTGATATTTTAAAAAGTTAAACTCTTAATTAAAATGTCATACTTTAATATTTTAAAAAAAAACTTTAATCAAATTTACTATTATAATTTTAAAAATCGTAACATAAAATTGAAATAAGATATCTAGTATTTTTAAAATTAAAACTTTTAACATACATTTTTTATATATTTAAAAAAAATTTACATGAACTATTTAAAAATTTCAAATTCAAAATAAAAAATTTATGATTTATTGATCAGGTCATTATTCATGCAAAACACTACATTATACTGAAATATAAGAAAGGGGGATTAGAAAAACAATAAAAACAATTTCTATATCAATGATTTACAATTATGATACAACCAAGTATACATTCTGTACAATACACTAAAATAACAATTTGTTATTTGTTATCCACATTAGATCTATACTTTTAGCAAATTCGGTATAAGTATAAAACAAATATATAGAATTTTAAATTTTAATTTTATGACAAAAATATAAAATCATTATCTTACAAAAATAATTTCTAAAACAAAAAAATATTTCTTTTGTCAAGAAAAAAAATTCTTTTTGTAAATAACAATTAATATTTATGAAAAAAAAATATTTTCTAAATAAAAAATAAAAAGAAATTCGTAATAAAAATATTTTTTCTACAAATATTTTGTTAAGAAATGGACATAAGTCATCTAAAATGCACAAAAATAGTGAAGTCATCAAAAATATGCTAAATATGCAAATGTGCTAGGCAATATACTCAAACAAAAACTAAAAGGTGCGAAAATACACATACCTTATGTAAAAGTCCTAAAATGAACGAAAAGGTGCGAAAATACACGTATCTTAGGTAAAAACTCAAAAAAGTAAAATGTAAAAAAACGATATGCCCCTTAAATCACAAAAAAAACATTCCGTACGTAAAAAACACGAAAGTACAAGAAGCCTATAATATATTCATCACTTATGTATAATTCTTTACAGTATGAGATATCGCTTAAATTTTTATCAGAGGCTACAATTTTACGAAACATTTATCTTAAAGATAGAATTATTCGTAACAATTTTGAAAATATAGCAGGCAAACCGGAAATTCTCAGGGACAATACATTGCAGGCAGGCTAGTGGCGAAATGCATGGTGCACATTGGCTAGATCTCAGGAACCTGAAATTCTGGCTGTATATTGATATACAAATCATTTACATAGCTTGCCCTACGTATTAAGGAGGTAAATAAGGGAAGGAGTTGTCTATGTTACGCTTGTACATTATTACTGGTGTGCGGTACTCTTGTACATTATTACTGGTGTGCGGTACTCTTGTACATTATAACTGGTCTGCGGTACTCTTGTATCATCCCTGTTGTGATGTCCTACTTTTAGTTATGCTCCTAAGTAAGTACTTGTGATATGAGTGCATGCATATTTATGAGTGCGTGCTAGGGTGCTCTATGTGCATGACGTAATTTTACATGTTTGAGGTGTAGGAATATGCCTCGTGGTTGGAGTGGGAATTAAAGATGTCGAAGGGAATACTCGTTGACTGTTGTTTCTCAAACAACCATACCAATAACTTGATATATGTCACCTGATTAGCGGTACTCTTGTGTCATTACTAATTGGTCATTCTCTTGTATCATCCCTGTTTAACGTAGATCTTATCTGATAACCTAGATACATAAGCTGGGAATATTTGCACATGTAAGGTGTAAAATACCAACGATGTTTAGTACCTAAAAACGTCACCAAATGACAGCGTATTTCGATCTCGGAGATGTAATTTCCTGAACTGAAAAAAGTTACGTCAAATTTATGTCATCGATATTTACTAACAAAAAATATTTTAAATCGAGCTATTATGGGAGTAAGGAGTAGAAATGCATATTTAGAATGTTAAAAAATATGTGAATTAATAGACTATGTCCGTATTTAGTGTACAAACTTTTGTTGTGATGAAAATATGTCACGCTAGCGTTATTGCATTACTAATTAAACGAAACAAGGCCTGTGATTGGTTAATTTCATCACGTTCGTACATATCGTAATTTTCCAGTTCTAACGCTTAAAAACCTGTTTTGCATTCATAAACGTAAAAATAAAGATTAAAGCGTTGAAATAACCTCTATCACGTTAAAAATCACAAAAAGTATGTTTTAACGCGTCGTGTTAAAAGTGAATTTTAACTGAAAGTGGTCATCGCGTAAGTCCATCCCGTTGTGACCTAAATAGTCTTTCATATAACTGTATAAACAAAAGATAGTATAGGAAATGAGAGAGAGAGAGAGAGAGAGAGAGAGAGAGAGAGAGAGAGAGAGAGAGAGAGAGAGCTTTTATTGCAAATAAATCTCAATGTGTTAGTTACAGAGAATAATAATGGCAGAACAGTGATGCATTGTACGTCGTAAATAAAGTCAATATCACGTGACAGAAAATACAAAGTTTACAATCTATATCAATGTTCATTGTCTTACAGCTGCTATAAGGAAAAGCCTGTATCACACTTTTGTATACTTGGGTGTAAAATGTATATAATTCTGTGTGTTCTCACAGCGTTGACCTCCGTATATATTTCACATGGACAGTCATTAATTCCAAATAATTATCAGAATGACTTGAGAGCTGACGATGAAAAGATGATAGAAATAGCAGAGATTAGATTAAATGAACTGAGAGAAATTTACGAGGATTTACTCTATAAGGAATGTCTACGTGGTAAGTGTTGTACAAGATATAAGAGAAACATGTACATACATAATTCTTCCTTTGATACGGACGCCCGTTAAAGATATATAATAACAATTTTTATTTTTTATGATGACCCCCATTTCTATCATTGTCATCTGGCCACATTATTAACTTGTGCGCGATAAGTATAAATACTAGATCAAAATTATATATGTTTATATATATATATATATATATATATATGTGTGTGTGTGTGTGTGTGTGTGTGTGTGTGTGTGTGTGTGAAAATGTCATAAAATCATTAATGTTCATTTAGAGTTCAGTTTGGTTACTTTCGTGAGTAACCATAATCGACGAAAATTAATCCAAAACCTAAATTTATACCTGAATGACGGACAATGGGATAGCTGATAAGGAGCAGACCAGGACATATGATTGACAATATACTGTATAGTAATTTAATTATGAGAAAATCTCGCGTTTTCTTTTTAAAAATGATAAAAATTCACGGGTATTAAATATTGCGCAGAATAGACGAGTAATAGAAGTTCGTATTTATGACGTCTGGTCATATATGAATACATTTTGATTGACAAAAAGTTTTATAATCTTGATTGATAAAGTATTGTCTTCTTGATATCTCATAAGTATAAGTGTTATATTCATGGTATTTAATTTCACGGTATTTTATTTGACCCCGAATAAAGCAAAATAAAATTTCCTCGAACAAAAGCAACTATACAGAAAATAATTACTGATGCTTGTGTATCATACAAAATAATCCATACGATGCTCTACTGTTACTTCAAACATCCAAAACAGAACTAAGACTTATAAACCATGCATTTATTCCGAGAACCCAGGCTGGGTGTTACAAAGATTGCAGTTTCACTGACTAAAACAATCAATATTTATATCAACGAATTTATTATAGGTAAATAATCCACGGAAATTCAAATCCACGAAATTAAATGACTTCACAGCATGTTAATTCTGGAGACCGTCAAAAAATATATAATTAAGTGGCGGGTTCCACATCATTATCTGGCGGTCACCATTACGAATTGTAGTGTTTATTTCATGTGTGGAATGTGATGTTGCATGTTGAAACTATGGTAACAGTTTTTGAAAGAGAGAACAGTAAATTCTGTTTGGTTTTTCATACAATTACCAAATATAATTAATAAATAAAAGTTTGGTCTTTCAACAAGTTTTCTGTTTTAAAACTTGCATCTTGACGCATAGGATTGAATATAATAGAGCTGATTGACTTTTATTGTTTCGGGTTAATATTATATACGACCCATCATTTTATGGAAACACAGAAGATTTTGGCCTAATTATGCGGTAATCTGTATAAACTTTTATTATGGATGGATGGAGTGACAATATTTATTGAAACACCACATGCAAAATGCATATAGGAACATCCAAATGACATATATCAAAAGAACAGTGAATAAGTGTGTGTGTGTGTGTGTGTGTGTATGTGTGTGTGTGTATGTGTGTGTGTGTGTGTGTGTGTGTGTGTGTGGCTTCAAATACATTTCTATTTGAATGTTTTCTGACCGTTTAATTTATAGTAATACTCATTTTAATGCACTCCATTCCAGATCAAAAGATATGTTCAACAGATTCACCAGTTTCCGTTGCCTTTCATGCTCAACTTACAAAAAGGAAAGAAGGCCCAGGAAAAGTAGTATTCGACTTTGTACATACCAATGTTGGATGTAGTTACCATAGGATAAATGGCAGTCTACGTATCCCTGGAGATGCAATTTATTTCTTTACCTGGACAATTGAATCAATGTCGACAAGAACAATGTCGTCTTTAAGAATTAATGGTAACAATGTTATCGGGACTCTTAGAACTGACCCACTTTTCAACAATGCAACTGACAGCAGTACAAACTTCGTCGCTGTTTCTGTGAAGAAAGGAGACGACATCGGTGTCTTCCTGGAAGATGGAAATGCACAGCCCATACGTTCTACGTTTTCAGGATGGAAAATAGATTCCGAAAGTAAGTTGTTATTCTGATATATTATCTGACAATCAATTACATTTATTTATATATTTTGTAAATTTTGTCAAGTACAGTGCAAATACCGTCCAAACTGACCAAGCGGACCAAAATCAAATTAGGTATATAACCGTCCTCTGACTTCCGTGGTAGTGCTCAATTGTATTTCGACATCTGCTTTCTCATCTCCTCCGGAATTTTAATAAATCATTCATATATTTGCTTTAGAAAACTTGTTTTCCATTTTTCGTTGTTTAAACTTCAAAATTTATTACTCAACACGATTAAATCCTGACATCATTTAAAGACCAATTGTTGTGTGTGTTACGTATTGTTGCGGGTGTACGTATCGATAATTACACGTGTAGCGAATTTCCACGTGCCTTGTAACGCAAACGCACACTTAGTATAATCCATTGTACTATAACCACGGTAAATTTGTGGTATTTAAAAGAAAGGCGCTGAAGGTTTCTTAAAACATAAAGATGATTTTAATTTCTAACTGATGGTTGGCGGATTCAGGAAATTCCTAAATCACACCAGTGCTTCCATACAAAGGCCTAAATCTTAACTGACTAAAATACCAATGTACAAAATATATAGTACTGTGATTATCGCGTGTAATTGTTCTTTAATCTCTTGAGCAATTAAACAAAGTATTCTCACCTGTCCACACAGGAAGTATTAACCTGTGGTGACAGGTGACACTCATGGTCGCTCTCTATTGAAGATATTAAATGTGTTGTTTCATAGATTACAGTCACAATAGATGCTAATGGAATTTCTCACTTTGAAATTTAAATGGAAAAAACAATAATATTATGTACACTTATTTGAAATTACTTTTAGATAAAAAGTCCAAATATCACAAATTATAATTTTCAGCCTAAAATGTCAATTTAGCACGGTGATATTACTCTGTAGCTGTGGTGTACACAGTATACAGAGTATATTTTGCGTGAAATATTATCCAATTCACTTAACTTAGCTGGGATTCACTAAAACATACCTGGGATTTACTTAATATAGCTGGGATTCACTTAACTTAGCTTAATAATAATAATAATAATAATAATAATAATGAAAATAATAAGTTACAGCTATATTTGTCATTAAATCAATTAGCTTTTATATATCTTTAGAGAGTCTTGCTGTTTTTCATGCGAAGCTGACAATACCAGATCGTTCAAACTTCATCATCAAATTCAATGACGTACAACTCAACACTGACGGTGGTTATAGTAACATTACGGGAATATTTACAGCAGCTACGACTGGGGTGTATCTATTTTGTACATCGGCTGAAGCCTATCCTCGTCAGAGAACTGTACTTAAGGTCGTATCAAGATCGGGTTACTTCTATGCTGATGCTGGAGGTGCAAACGTATATGATACAGCAAGCATATGTGTAACTGACGATGTGAAACCTAGATCTTTATTTTATGCTGGATATCTTGTAAAGTATGTTTCAACAAACCAGACAACAATTACAGGTATTTCATTTCCAGGTGAGACACATAGTATGTAGTATGCACCTCAGATCGAGGCTTGTGGTGTTATTGCTTCTGATATTTCTCGTTTGAGATTTCAGTCTATTCAATCAAAGTTAAGTTTAATGCACAAAATGTACAAGAGAAAGTTTACGTTCCTTATTTGAAATCTGATGAATTTTGGCCATAAAACTTTGAATGATAAAGGTGATGCATGTTTATAATGAGACAAACGTATTCAAAGTGAAATCCTCACACATCTTTATTGACGAGTTATGTCCCTTTTTATAGTTTAACGTTTAATTTGCCTTCCACTTTCTCCATGATAAAACTAAATCAATCGCTACAATTTGATGATGCCTTAAAGTAATTTTGTTTCGAGCATTAACTCGACGCTACTGGTCAGTTTATTCTTAAAAACTCTGTCGTTGTGCAAAATATGAATAAGCAGTCGTCTATAAAGACAACTACTTAGATTATCTTAGGCAAGTGGTTCAAGTTCAGTAGTCCATTAATTCCCTTATACTGACGTCTTACGTCTAACAAGTTTATTGTCAAAATTTATATTGCCCAAATAAGAGCTTGAAAACTGTGTAGAAATATTAATACCTCTATTAACAAAATACCATACACTTGATCCCTAATAGGATAAAGGCAAATGTTTTCAAGAATAGCAGCCATTTATAAGGTTTATATATCGCGCTATGAAAAGAACATTGATTTTAACAAGAATCAAGAAAATATATATATCGTAGTAAATCTAAAGTTAGAGTAATGTGGGTTCGGTATTCGTCGTATCTCTTGTGCTTCATCGTAATATCAATCAGAACATGAATTGATTCTGTTGAACATTGATGAAATTTACCTTTGTTTTCAAGTCTGTTCTGCCCCGTTGTAAGCCTTGTATTAAACTGTTATAGATTACGTTTTAAACGTACGTTTTATAATTCGATACATTTATATGTGTATTTAACCAATGCCATGACGTTTATTCAGTCGGGTTATAAATTGTTTTGTTCTCATTTCCTGAGTGATGCATTGCAATAGAATGTAAAGTCAAATATAACGTATTAAGGAATTTCCGGGACTTTTTATATATTTTAAATTATATTCAAACTACCTAAGGGAGATGGCACATTTCATGGGTAGAGATAAACATTTTCACGTTTACACAGAGTCAAGCAAATGATTTTAAAAGCCATCAGAATTACATTTGCAAGAGGTAAGTTTCGGATTTGAATCTTTATTCATATATTTATTTTATTTATAATAAATACAAACATTTACTTTGATTTCTCAAGATATATCAACGACGGTTTGTCAAATTTCATACATATGTCAGTGCGATATATCCAAGGGAACTAGAAATTAAAGATACGACTGAATCAAGCACACACTCTTCATACTTAGACATTTTACTTAATATAGATACAGACGGGAAATTGACAACTAAGCTATACGACAAACGCGAGGATTTCGGCTTCCCCGTCGTAAATTTTCCACATTTAGGTAGTAATATCCCTCGGTCACCCAAATATTGAGTTTATTTTTTACAAATGATCCGATATCATGGCGTGTACAACATATGAAGTTTTCATATACAGAGGTAAACTACTCAATGACAAATTATTGACACAGGGATATCGAAATAATAGTCTTGTTTGCGATCACTAAGTGAAATGTTGAGTTGCCTTTTCGTTGACAGTTGTTGAGTCGTACCAATTGTGACGAGAATTCACTCCTCTCGTATTTTATTGAACTTGATTGTGGACTCACGGCTTGTGTGACCGGTCGACAGGGGATGTTTACTCCTCCATGGCACCTGATCCCACCTCTCTTGGTTTCCAGAGGTCCGTGTTTGTCCATTTTTACCGGACTTGTATCTATATCCTGGACATTCTGTTGATTTATGCTATGATATCTGAGATCTTTTATATATTTATAGTCAACACATATGCTTTCACAGTTAGTCTCAAGAAAACCTATCAACAAGGTCCGTTATTCTATGATGAAGTCAAGAACAATCAAGGATATATTTTCAACAAGCAGACAAGTGATGTGGTGATAAAAACGAGTGGTATTTATATATTTTCCTGGAACACTAAGTCAACAGATTCTACGGAAGGGGTAATAACTGAAATTATCGTTAATGGCATGCCTAAAGGTCAGACATACTCGGAGCCAGTGGATGGAACGATAGAAATTAGCACCGGAGTTGTGGTACTGCACCTATATAAGGGAGATAAGATATTGATATATGTTAGATCTGGTACTCCAATCAGTTGGGCAACACATTTCACCGGAATTCTTTTAAGTAATTATTAAGTCCTTGTATATCACGATCCAAAATCTACATTTCTTGCGTGAAATATTAAAAGAAGCATATTCGTGTAATTCTAAAATTGGAGCTCAACTGATGAAGTCAAATGGACAGAAATCATATTGAGCATTATAACTTTGGTATCATGTTTATAATATTTATAATAAATAGGTCGTTGCCACTGCTGGCGGACTGTTTGAGTCCCCGGGATATACATAAATCTAGTACCAGGTATTTGGCAGCATCTGATAATCTTTTACTGAATTAATATTTGGCACTGATAGCACCATTTAAAATTCTAAATTCTTCTAAATCTTAAATTATTGTCGTTTTACAGTGGTTACTTTTAGACGGATTTTGGCTGTGTCTTTAGATTTATTATTTGGTCTTGCCTGACAAAAAAAACCTCTCTCTTTAAAAAATCTATTTAAAATTGGACATCAACAGATGAAGTCTAATTTACAGAAACGATAGTCGTCGTGAACTTTAATATTTGTCTTATAATCGCAATATATATGCTATACTTCTAATGGTAATGTGTACCCTTTAGTTGTATAGAGGCTCAAATGTATAAGTAATGGAATTAATGGTCATCAGTAAAAAATTATACCTTTTAAAGAATTGATGGTCATCTTCAAGAAATATCAACCATGCGGTTTGACAGGAACCCATAGTCCACTTTGTCTCTGACAACTAAGGTATTGTCCATTTGACTTTTGTGTTGACGTTTGGTTATTATACAGAACGAATGTAAAAGACGTGGATGAGAGTTTCTGCAACTGCAATGGAAATATTGTTATACTCCGATGAACCTAGCCTACAATTATTTGCTGTGAGACCAATTTCTTTTACATTTGCTTGTGTGTTTGTCTATTGTTGTTTATTGTGACTTTCAGCAATATATTTCAGTTATAACGTTTCGATCGTATACATCTGTAATCACCTTAAAGAGGCATTAGCTGTATTTTTTCAAAATCTGTTTCTTCCTGTTTTACTACTTAGATTATTGGTATTTGGTAGCATTAGCTGTATTTATTTTTTGCATGCTACTTAGATTGATATATTAAACACTTGCAATTGATTAACTCAACCTTACTATTTATATATGAATACGACACTGGACGTAACCTGATCTTAACAAAATATATAGGAAGATATTTTATACCTGTGTATACCTTTTGTCAGATCCAAATAACGACCAATATCACGTGTGGTATTTATAAATAAATAGTAAGGTTGAATTCATCAATTGCAAATATATAAATGCTAAAGACAGTCATTACTTTCAATAAAACTTCATAGGATGGGCTCGACTTTGATATAAATGTATATTTCCAAAATAAGAAGGAGGTATTAAACGACGCCAAATAATAAACCTAAATATTATGTCTCTGACCTGATTGGATTGAAGTTGATCACATGACATTGTATATGTGAGGTATTTCCTGGAATTGCAACGTGGAGGAAATAACTCCAGTAAATAACCATCGAGGGAAATAACCCCAGGGAAATAACACTATACCACAGGATGTGTCGTTAATGTCAATGTCATTGTGAAGAAAAGAAAAAAATGTGTATTTTTAAAAACATTTATTCATGTTCATATTGATTTAAATTCTGTTCTGTATAAAAATATAATTATTTCCCTCTGTGTCGGGATACATCTAGAATTGTCGCCCTGGGACGGATTATTTTCTCACGGGCTTCGACTCGAGAAAATAACCTTTCAAAGGAAACAATTCTAGACGTATCTTTCCACAGATAGCCATAATTGTATAATGTGTTGCCAAATACGCCTAAGAAATCTCACGTAACCCTAAAAGTTGTAACTCAAATAACTTCAAGTGAATAATTGCCAAACCTGGTTTTCTCAAGCAATGTTCACAAAATATATAGATATTTCAGAATGTTTATGCCTGTGTATATCTCAGTTTTATGGTATATCTATCTAAGTGTTACGAAAGAAAGGATAAACACTTACCTAATGTCCGTTCAATTTTTATTCATATTAGTTCTCGTATTAACGTGGAATTATGCTGTCGTTACCATGGTAATGCGGATGACGTTGTTGTTAGTGTGAACAATTTTTGATGTTTTCACTTCGATTATATTTTGTGAGTTAAGTACCCGGAATCGGTTCCAACTCAAATATTAGAATAGTATGAAGCATCACTATTTCCGGTTTTCAAATTTCATTTCTTTCATATTTTCAAGTGTCTCAACTTTTACTTATTTGAAAAATTTCAACAGTTTTACACGGTCTATTGGTTTTGGGGAAATCGCATTTGAAACGAAGATTTCTTAATTATATGCCTAAACTTTTATGCATAAAGATTAGATCTAAATTTCATTGAATAATCCTTCGGTTAAAGAACCTTTACTTATTACTTCTGTTCCCTGACATTTATCATATGTTATTTTTTTCAAAATAAAATATGAAATAACGACCAATATCACTTGGGTACCCCTGATTGTGCATAGTTATCATTTTATTCATATTTGGGTCTTCAGGTTCAAACTGGTTTAATCTGAATTATTAGCATCGATAATACAACTATCCAAGATTTCTAATTGATATCTAAAAAGCCGTATTTACGTTTAGTTTTACAAGCGACTTGCATGTCACTCTCTGACTTTTATCCTACAATTCAAATATTGCCGTTAGTTCCTTCGACACACATTGTAACGAAGATTCTTAAAAGGATTTTACCGGAAATTACATTTTTCGATACTTTTAGATAGATGGAAAGAATAGAGAGTTGAGGCAAATATTTTGAAACTTCTCAATCGAATTTCCATTGGGATTTTTCATTCCTATTATTCTCGTCAAACAAAACACATTTTTGATTTTAGATTCAATGTCAACATTACACTACTCGTTTAAAGTTTATTTCGTATAGCTACTGTCTTTCGAAATTAACCCGGTAATCGAACTAGAAATGTTGCCATGGAACATTTGCGACGGGTTTTGCATGCCAACAGAGGGCGCTGACGTCTCCCGGACACCTGACCCTATCCACTTTTGGATTCAGAATTGTTCTTCATATTGAGGCCATTTACACATACTAATGGACTTGCGATTATCTATTGGTACTTTTTCATTTTTACGAATATTCCTGTATTGAAGGTATGTATCTGTATATAACTCTCTTCTGATTTTCCTTGCTTTCATTGGTCACTTGACGAAGAACATCCAACCGTAGGTTCCCTGATTAAGCAATATAAATATATATATTAGCCGTGTCTCACACCTGTTGCACGTGCACTAATACTGTGACATCATGCGGTTGTCAAGCGACGCCATATAATTATAAATGTTTAAAGGCCCAAATACCTGTCATTGGATGGAGGTTTTCTGTTGCAGTGACAGGGTTAATTATATTACTTGAGTTAAGCGTGCGGCATTTTGTAATTTTCAATGTTGATATAGCTATTATGTTATCAAGAATGATGGATTAAACTCCAGCAAACAAAGTCGTTATTAAGAGAAATTGCCTGGAAATTGTTGATATTGGCAGAGAAACTCGATTTGATTTGGTCATACGAAGGGAGTATAAATGTGAACAGTCAACATTGTAACCTTGATGGATCTTTTGTCTGAAAACAGAATATTTTCATTAAAATTGCTTGTCTGCAGTATTATATTATTTCGTATTTATAGAATTTGTGGTATATTTAAGGTTGTGGTAAAAATAAGCAATTTATTTAGCCCCTCAGAATATACTATGATAAAGGTTATATAATAAAATATTAATATTCATTTATAAATCTGACCTTTTCCAATAATACGAGGAAACCGACAATATATAATCATATTATTTTTAATTCTAACGTAAGAAGTAAATGAAGTCACGGACATCGTTCATACAACCGACCCTACATACATGATGTCACTTTTTCATCTCTTTTACTCTACGTTGACAAAAAATGGGTCTCCATCACATTCGCAGCAAACTTTTTTCTGTTCCTTTTACAAATCTTAATAAACTTTTTCAAGAAGCAAAAATGAACACCTACACGGATTCTTCAACCCCAGAATACATACTGAACTCCGTTATAATGGACATCGTTTATCACAGACTGTTTAATCCTGCACGCGTTACAAACGATGACTGTTCTGAACAGAAACGTCTTTTCCTTAAACTTAAATTTATAAATAAAAGGCATAGACGCTTTAAACATTGGCAATGTTCTAAATCACAAAAATGTTCAGTCCTGTATTCCACCATATTTTAAACTGAAGACCACGCCTTATATTTCATATAGCTATACACCTAGCATCGCATCCAAGCTATTCAATTACAAACAGGTTTTGCAGTGCCTAGACATCAACCATCTTCTACACAACACTGTCACATGTTCATGTGCTTCATCTTTTTTCAAATACAATCTTATCGGACATGTCATTACCGGCGACATTTCTATTGATTGAAACGATGGGCCAAACATGAAGACGTAGAACCAGACACTTTATCTGAATGGCTGAAATCCATACGATGGTTGATAAAATCTCGTATTCGAAAACTTAAAGGGGCTATGAAAACACGTGATCCAGAAGTAGTAACTGAACTGGATAGATTACATGACCAATATGTACTGGTACTAGCAGACAAAGCCTCAAATAATATAGTTTTTATTTGTAAGGCACATTACTATAATTGTTTTATAGAAGAACTTGGGTTTAATACGAATTCTGGAAATCCTACATACACACTTAGCTCACTTTCAAAGGACGAGATCCTTCAAAATCACGTGTCCGTGTTACGCTCATTTGATATATCTACAACGAATACCTATTTCGAGCTACCACATTTATATTGGATACCGAAACTTCATATAACCCCATATAAGCAAAGATACATAGCAGGATCCAGCAAATGTTCTACCAAACCTGTATCTTTACTCCTTAGCAAGATATTGACAGCCATTAAGGAGTAACTTCAACAATACTGTACAGTTGCTTATTCCAGAAGCGGTGTAAATCAGATGTGGATACTTAAAAATTCTAAACAGCTTTTAGAAAATTTGAAGGCACACAATTTTTCTCGAATTCACAGTATCAAAACTTATGACTTCTTTACTCTTTACACAACTATTCCACATAAAAATTAAAAGAAAGAATTTTCAGCATCATAGCCCATTTGTTTTAGGTGGTACCCGAAAATTTAAATATCTAGTGGTTGGCTATCAGGATACTCATTCGTCAAACACCACTCTGAATCTACACATAAATACACTGAAGTTGATATAAAAACATGCTGGAAATTCTAATAGACAATATATTTGTAATGTTCGGAGACGTGGTCTTTCAACAAACGGTCGGCATTCCTATGGGGACCAATTGTGCTCCTTTATTGGCCGACCTGTTCCTTTAACATGACTTCAATCAGAAACTGCTGAATCAAAAGAAGAAAAAGTTAGCGGTGTCCTTTAATTTGACATTTAGATATATCGACGACGTTTTGTCAATTAATAATGACAATTTTCATACATATGTCAATGCGACATATCCCAGCGAACTAGAAATTAAAGATACAACAGAATCAAGCACACACGCTTCATACTTAGACATTTTACTTAATATTAATACAGACGGGAAATTAGCAACTAAGCTTTACGACAAACGCGACGATTTGAAGAAGATTTCATATACAGAGGTAAACTACTAACTGACAAATTATTGACACAGGGATATAAAAAACCGCGTTTAATGTCAACGTTCCGCAAATTTTACGGTCGGTATAATAGGCTTATTAGCGACTACTCTATTTCACCAAGTGAAATGCTGGTTTGCCTTTTCGTTGGCGGTTGTTGAGACGTCTGTACCGATTGTGACGAGGATACACTCCTCACGTGTTTCATTGGACTTGACTGTGGACTCACGGCGGGTGTGACCGGTCGACAGGGGATGCCTACTCCTCCATGGCACCTGATCCCACCTTTTGGTTTCCAGAGGTCCGTGTTTGTCCATTTTTACCGGATTTGTATCTATGTCCTGGACATTCTATTGATTTATACTTTGGTATCTGAATTTGTTTTTTACATTATCATAAAATGCCTACTAACGTGCCTTCCATTCACATGAATAGCAATGTTAATTGCCAACTTTATTGTTGTTAACATAACAGGAGTTACCGTGAAAATGAAACTATATTGATTTAAAACCGCATGACGCATTTATGTATTAAGAATATTTGTTTATTATCAGCGCAGGGTTTCTACATGTGTATTCAAATTTGAACTTTACGTCTCTAATTGAGTTTTGTAGATAAAACATGAAAGAAAAACAGCAGCAATATTACTACTTCCATTCTCCTACTTCATCGTCTTCCCTTTTTTCTCTCATAAAATATCCTAATGTGTAAAACAAGAAGCAGCGATGACACTCACCTCTCGCATAATAGTGAATAGTTCTTGCAAGGAAGGAAACAGGGATGAAAGCTATCAGTCTAAAGTGGATTATATAAAATATTCTTTGTAGAATATACACAATAAAAGATTGTTGACAAGGCGATATTTACACGGCTGGAACACAGAGAGAGAGAGAGAGAGAGAGAGAGAGAGAGAGAGAGAGAGAGAGAGAGAGAGAGAGAGAGAGAGAGAGAGAGAGAGAGAGAGAGAGAAAATAGAGAGAGAGTAATTTTGTTCAATTAAACTTATAAAAGACCTATATTAATCTTAGATGACTTTAAATTCATTCTATTCATTTACGATTTTGTAACGTGCCGAGCGCATCACATCAGATTGACACTGATGAAGATGCTGACCGCTCTCGCAGTTGCTGAACTTCTGTACATGGTTATAAACGCTAACCGTCCAGCCACAAGAGCTACCTGATGGACTAGACAATTAATCTGCCTTTATACATGACTGTTACACATTCATGATATTTGGTATGTTTACAAGATAAGCTTGTGTGCATGTCGGCGTCGTTTTTATAAGTATAATGATGAGGTATACACAGCAAATCGTGCAGACCATGCTTTGATTACGTATAAAATATTTGTAGATTATATCTAACGTAAGTAATACGCATGTTGAGAAATACATGTGTTTCACGGCTGTTTTATTTTACACTTGAAACAAAAACGTCAGGGTATAATATAACATCTGTAAAAATTCGTTTGAAACGCCTGTAAATTTCATTTTTTCGCGTATTTTACATGCGTTTTAAATATATATGTATATAATGGAGTTATTTACGCATTATATTAAAACAAAACTGTAATACGAACTAATGATACAATTTCTGACATATTCAATTGAATAAAGACTTTCAGTTATCTAAAAGTAAGAGATGTAAAAGTTCCCGCAATTAGAACGCAATGAGTATCAAGCCTAAGCCATTCAACCAGAATCCGAACTAACTCAGTCGGTAGCGCGCTCGACTTTTGATCGTGAGGTCGTGAGTTAGAGTCCAGCCGGCGGCAGGTTGGTTCCCTGTCCTTCGGATTGATACAGTAAAAACCGAGGTCCCGTTTCACAGTAGGTGTCTGCACGTTAAAGAACCCTCACTGCTCAATGGCCGTAAGTGCCGAGCATAGGCTAAGATTTGAAGCCCTACACCGGCATTTGGTGACGTCTCGATATGAGTGAAAGATTCTTTAGTGGGACGTTAAACAATAACAAATAAACAAACAAGCCATTCAGCCAGATATTCAGCATTGTTCTCTTACTCGGAAAACTGGCTGTCCAAACCAAAATCACTCTATCCGACACAGTTGGATCCTCAAGATGTCAATAACAAAGTTTAATAACAACTGTTTTACTCATTAATAACAGGCTCGCAAGGCTGCCGAGACTTACATTCATATGTAAAAAAAGTTCCCTTTTGACAACATTGTTTTAAGTACCATATATATTGATCTAGTAACATTAAGTGTAAAAGAAAACCAGTTTGCATTATACATCCTGTTACGTGCCGAGCGCATCACATCAGATTGTCACCCATCCAGATGCTGACCGCGCTCGCCGTTGCTTAACTTCAGTACATGAATATAAACGGTAACCGTCCAGCCACAACACCTAGCTGATGGGCTAGAAGTTAATCTGTCTATATACATGACTGTTACACTACCAACACTAACTGTCCAACCACAACACCTAGCTGATGGACTAGACAGCTAATCTGTCTATATACATGACTGTTACACTACCAACACTAACCGTCCAGCCACAACACCTAGCTGATGGACTAGACAGCTAATCTGTCTATATACATGACTGTTACACTACCAACACTAACCGTCCAGCCACAACACCTAGCTGATGGACTAGACAGCTAATCTGTCTATGTACATGACTGTTACACTACCAACACTAACCGTCCAGCCACAACACCTAGCTGATGGACTAGACAGCTAATCTGTCTATATACATGACTGTTACACTACCAACACTAACCGTCCAGCCACAACACCTAGCTGATGGACTAGACAGTTAATCTGCCTATATCCATGACTGTTACAATCCTTACTACGCTACCCTGAAATTGTGTGTGAACGAAAAGTAAAATTGTATTTTCATTTAATCAGCTATTTTATCACTATACGGAATATACATTCTAATCTTTAATTTAATGTAAGAATCATGTCCAGTGATTTCAGATCTTCCGATACTAATCAACAGGGGATGCTGGCTCCTCCGTTGAACCTGATTCCACCTCTTAGTTTCCAGATGTCCGTGTTTGTCCATTTTTACCAGATTTGTATCTATATCCTGGATATCCATAAGATTTATATTTTGGTATCTGAGAAGTTTTATATCTTAACAACAATATATACTTATTGACAAAACTACGGAGACAATTGATATGCATAATTTGCTAGCAGTATTATTATATTCCGTGAAAATTTTATTTTAAATAGAGGTAGGGATGTGATCTAAAAGAGCAAAATGTTCAATAAGTATTACATATATTTTGATCAAGGTCAGAGAATTCAATATGAACTTTCCTTTATAAGTCTAACGGATGCTCATTTTGACAAGGATGACTATTATCATGACAGTAAATAATTGTTTTAATGAAAGAAACATCGGTAAAAGGGAGAATTCTATAAAAGATTATATCACACATCCGTAAATACTTTAGATATTACACGATGTAAATACATCCACAAAGCATAGATTGTGCAGGCAATAAGTTGTTTTCACACAAACACACACACAGAAAGAGAGAGAGAGAGATAGAGAGAGAGAGAGAGAGAAAGAGAGAGAGAGAGAGAGAGAGAAAGAGAGAGAGAGATCATTCTTGCACTTAATGATAAAATTTGATGATGTAGTCAGATTTTGATGCAGATGACAAAGTTTGCTGTTGTAAATGCAACTTAAATTGCTAGTAAATAAGTTGGAGGATGTTGATGTAGCACTGTAATGTATTGTACGTATCAGGTAAATATAATACCACGTGACAGGTAGTGCGGCCTATTATGTATCAACACGTAATATCTGACATCCTATAACGCGGAGCAGGAAATGATGGGGTGTGGATTATATAGATTTTTGTTTTTTGTTGCCAGTTTTGGCTTACATAAATTTTGCACATGGGCAGTCATTATTTTATGAAGATGCATTAAAATCTGCAGCAAATCGTGGAGCCCATGTTTTAAATAGCACTACAGCTAAGAATCATGCAAAATGTGGAAATAGTAGTTTATGACCTTAAATAGTTGATGATGAATAGTTGATGGATACTAACGTGATATTAAATAAAAAAGAAATCATGTTGAAATTTCAAGATCATGAACCACGTTCAAAATATCATGTTAATGTCCTAAGAAAGGGGTTTTTACTATATAACCCTTTGTACAGAAAGTCCAATTTTCTACTTTTACGAAACGCATATGGCTTAAGTGTTATATCATCGAAAAGAATACAATTTTATTTAAAAAATATCAAAAAATAAAGTATGTAGCCTACTACGGTTTTTAATTATTTATTATTTAATTGTCCTCACGGCATGCTATTCAAGGGAGGTAACTCGTACGAGTACCAAACACTTCTCAAAATACAAATGTGAATTGATGAAGTGGTCCACATCACACCATTTAGATAACATATTTAATCAATTATCTCATTTTGTAATATTTTCGATACGCGTAACTACTTTTGAGACAGATACAATTAAATGTACTAAATATCTACAATATTTATTTATTCACTGTGGAACTGAGTTTACATTAGTTTCATTTCCTGTTTTACGAAATTCTGTGCATGTGTTTTATCGAAGTGGAAGCGCGTTTGCCGATATATATTTCTATATATGTTACCGGAAAATGCGGTGACAACAACGTGACTCATTAGCGATGTTTTGCATTATTCTTCTGATAATGTACCGTTGATTTGTAGATCTATTCTATGTAGATATAAACACGAGCGAAGCGGACGAAACACCGTGTCAAGTTACACGCCTATGCATCAAATGATAATGTTCCTTTTTTGAAAATAACGAAATCCTTTGTCTAATTATACTGCTGATTCATGGTGTGTGTGTGTGTGTGTGTGTGTGTGTGTGTGTGTGTGTGTGTGTGTGTGTGTGTGTGTGTGTGTGCACATGATGGTATTATTTTTGTGGCTGAGCTGGTATACAGATGTATGTGTAGAGAATGATTCTGAACCTGTCCACTGAATACATACATTACTGGTATGTTTATGGGATTAACTTAACACCAAACAGGAATAATGCAAAGGAGATTAGAGGATTATCATCACTGCATGATAAAGTATATATTGGAGGACTCTGGTGTTTTGGTTCGTGTTGGATATGGTCATTATATGACTTTGTATGTTTGATCAATTTTACTTCAATAAAATCACTTGGCACTTTTTCATTGACTTAAAATTAGAATGTCCATACCAATAATGGTACTGGTAATGACTTTTTGAGTGGAAATTTACTGCATTGATTAATAACATATAAATAAACTGAATATAATTTTAGAATTTTAATGTAAAGACCTAGGAGTATTTTAGGAATCTGAACATTCTGACACATGTAGGTCATTCCAGCTCCTACATGTGTAATGTTAAGCGTTATTGAATTTTTTGAATATCAACATGTCAAATTGCATAGTATTTGTGTACAGAAAGAGGCTAGAAACCACAGGGGCTGAAAAGGTGCCAAAATTGGGTATGATTTGACTCTGGTGACGGGTAAGGCTTGTTGGGGCCCTTGTTTTATTTCTGAGAGAGAGAGAGTCATGTCCATTTATTATAGTTACAGATCATGTTGTTGGATGCTGTTGAGCATTATGTGTCCATGCAGAGCTTTCAGACAACAACTCTATATCATATGGAAGGACGACTAGACTTTCCAGGATTAGCTCTCTCCATATTTATTTTAGATGGACCAAAATACAAATTAAAAATCTATAGCATTAAACATTTTATATATACGATTTTTAAAATGTTGAATGAAAAGTCCAATAATTAAAACAATCTAACTATCGTCAGACATTATTTTACATAATTACAATGCAAGTCTGAGGGTAACATATAATACAGCAAGTTTAAGCATCTAATCCTGATAACTATTCTCTTGCAGGGAACTTCATTGTGACCACGTAAACAAATATGGAAAATCCATTTAATGAATCAACAATTCCATATGTACAATGTACAGTGACATTTGCACTGAACCACGCACTTTCCATATACGCTTTTGTACTTCATTGCCTTGACATACTTGAAAAGTAGATAATGAAATTCTTCTAACTTCCAAAGTAATGTAAATTATATGACACTTTCGTGTATTTAGAATAAATGGTATTGCATTAATACATTTATTGTCCTAATTGTAGGGAGACACGAGGATTTGTTTATCCATGAAAAGTCATATTTCCTAAGGGCGAAGTCCGAGGGGAATATGAATTGCCGCAGGTAAACAAATCATCATGTCTCCCTCCAACCAGGTCAATACCTTGTTTATTATAGCGAAATACAGAATCAATAAAGACTGTCAAGTAAGCTGCAAGGGTTTTTGCATGCGGGAGACATGACGCACGCGAGGGAAATATGACGCAAGTGAAGGAGATAAAATGCACGCGACAGAGACATGGAGTGTAGTCTCCCTGACACGTGACGGCTCTCAACCATTCCATGACTATGAAAATATTGAGTAGTATGAAACAAAACAATATAGACTCTAGAAAAATAGAATTTTGTAAGCATTAATGGGTAAATGGTAAAGATTGTAATGAAAATGAAAATGAATGAAAAATAACTTTGGTATTTTTTAAAATGACTTTGCAATACATTATTTTTTAAAATGTGGTTTTATATGACATATAAAGAAAAATTAAAGGTTGCCTCGCTTTTTGGCAGCCTGTTGTACATGTAGTTGTGTCGCTTTCTTGTTCATACTCGTATACACACACACTGGAAACATACACCCCGTAATCACGGTTTTGCAATTATTTCAGTATATCGGAGTTGCCTCGCTTTTGTCAGCCTGTCGTACATGTACAGATCTACCAAGGTAAAGTGGCACATCCTGGTTCATTTAGAAACAACAACAATAACAACAACAACAAAAAATTACGGTTTACTTTCCAAAAATAGGTTGCACAGGTAAAACATATTGCCTTGCACGGACTACATGCATTACTGAATCAGTAATACTTTTGTGATGACATGTAGCTTGTCACCTCTGTTTTGATTTGATTTAGACTCTTTGTGGTTGTAAACATGCGCATACATTGGTAGACCTGTAGGGTTTTGTTCATATATGTTCTTATACAATGTTATGGGGATTGATGCTTGTTTACTTATCATTAATACTTGATGAAATTATTACATCTGGACTTTCAGGAAAATTAGTCGTTATAGTTTTATTTCAAAATCTTTCTAAATATACCATCATGTTACTATATTTAGCCATAGGGAATTTTCATGTAAACACATGAATATACCAGACAGGTCATTTTTTCGTATTCCCGATCTAGTGTTTTCTGGAACTGTACTAGGGTATATATACAGGTAGACGGTCAGATATCTACGAAGTTTAGAAGTTTAGAACATCTAAGAACAAGAGAGAGTACCTGAGACTATTTTAAAAACCAAGTTATACGAGAGCAGACCACATCTTATTTAAAGTTATACGAAGTAGTACACATCAATATTACATACTACAGTCAAACCTCGTTATCTCGGAGTCGTCAGGACCAAGCTAAAAGTTCGAGATAAACGGGTCCTCGAGTTAAAAGGTCTGTCACTAAATATAATCCTGATTACTCTCGTGAACATTTCAGTACTTGCCTAAATACTTGTAGACCTAAATGTATATCGTTTGTCTCTTATCCTATCGTCAGTATAAGTGCAAGCTAACAGCCACACAAACCGGGTGTTTTGTCCAACAATCATAGTAAAGCAAAATAAAACGCAAAAGCAAAGTAAATAAAACTGAATTAATTATATTTGAGTGTGTATTGGCAAATAAACTTCACTCACATTTTAATAGGAGCATCCCATGCTGCTTTCTAGATCACAGAAGTGACACTATCATTATACATTAAAAAAGAAAAGTCTAAAACGAATTATAGAATTAAAAGAAATAATAGTAACCATATAAATTTAAGATCGGAGAGCAACAAATAACGAGATTTTTGTGAATATTTTTATTTCTTGTATGTACTAAAAACGATACAATAAACATATTTGTTCAGCACTAGTCTTGTAATCACATTGACTAAATGACGATGTACAAAAATTAACTTCGTCATAATTGGTCAATCTCACATTAAAACTTAACATCGGGACAATGTTTTAACATCGACATTAGCGGTTTTTCGACTTTTCCGATCTCGAGTCACAGGTCTTTTTACAGTAAGATATAGACGGAATATTGCCGGGACCTTCGTTTGATCTCGAGATAACAGGGTAAATCGAGATTACCGATCTCGACATAACGAGGTTTGACTGTAATTGGAATTTATTGTGTATTCGAGTGGGTCTCTTTTGATTTACGTTCGTATTGGAATTTATATGTGTATTCGAATGGATATCTGGCTATTGGAACTGAACAACAACCAGCATTAATATCAATGCTGGTTGTTGTTCAGGTTTTTGTCTCTGAAATCATCATTTAGATTAGGTTTTTTATTTTGTTTTTGTTAATAAAAGTTATCAATTTACTTTACTGTGTTCTTGATTTTTCTGAATACTTTAGGGTAATTCCGAT
Source organism: Atrina japonica (assembly GCA_030159075.1). Taxonomy (NCBI): domain Eukaryota; kingdom Metazoa; phylum Mollusca; class Bivalvia; order Pterioida; family Pinnidae; genus Atrina; species Atrina japonica. Next base: position 220,346 of record BROG01000653.1, read on the forward strand.
CCATAACAACACACACTCGAAACAAATAACTCGGTTTATTTGGTTATTGTTGTTTAACGTCCCATTCAAGGATATTTCACTCATATGGAGACGTCACCAAATGCCAGTGAAAGGCGCCTATGCTCGGCGCTTATGGTGATTGAGCAGTGAGGGTTCTTTAACATGCCGACACCTACTGTGACACGGGACCTCGAGTTTTACTGTTCCATCCGAAAGACAGGAAACCAACCTGCCGTTGGCGGGACTCGAACTTACGACCTCACGATTCAGAGTCGAGCGCGCTACCGACTGTGCCAGGCCGGCTCACATAACTCGATAACCAGGATTTAGCAATTATTTCAGTATATCAGAATTGTCTCGCTTTTGTCAGCCTGCTGTACATGCAGTTATGTCGCCATCTTGTTCATTTTATATTCTTACACAAACACTGGTAACATACCCCGTAATCATAATCAGTATATCAGAGTTGCCTCGCTTTTGTCAGCCTGCTGTACATGCAGTTGTGTCGCTTTCTTATTCATTTTATACTCATATACACACACACTGGAAACACGTTCTCCGGTAACCAGGATCATAAAATTATATCAAAATATCTTAACTTAATTGGTATTCATTTGTTTTGATATAACAGTGAGTATTTTAAAAACGTTTATATAGTGAAAGTAACCAGCGTTCTTCCGAATCAATGCAAACTAATTGGATTAACCATAAAGACTAGCTATTGTTTTTGAGGGGTTGATGAGTTCGATCAGAATTCTAGTGGGGATTGATTTAGTTACATATGTCCTGTGTTAGAAATTGTAGGTTTAACGTTAATCACAGCCGCCTGCGTTCACTTTCAAAACATAAGAGTAATCAAAGTTTGCAAAGTTCACATCACACCTGTATATTTCATCTCCCAACCCCCTCCCCTCAGCCGATATTATAACCGATGTTCATAGCAATGACAATAAGTCATGGTCATCATGTCTGCAATTTCACGTCGGAACTGAGTACCAATGCCAGTTCACATCCAACTCCATAGGGAAGAGCTAAAAGCAATAAGATATTTACTGTAGTTGTACTTTTTACTAATATTAACGCATTTCGCACTCTATTCATTGCGCTAATTCAAGAGCAGGGCTAAAATGTCCCCATCTTGTCATTCTTTATACACGACAGAACTAATAGAATTAATTGCGCTAATAGATCTATTCCCTCGAGAGTGCGCTAACATAAATACGTATACAACATTTACCCTTTCTGGAATGTTTTAATACAGTTCAGGATAAATGACTGTTAACATAAATAAATTAATCAATTGCAGTGATAAAAACAAACTCTATGTATTCAAACAAATACATGTTTAGTTGATTAAAGGGTTAAAAAAACAATGTTCAACTGCATGTTTATTCCCAAACGAAGAGCACCCCTAATCAAAATACTATTGTTATTTGTAAAAAAAGTTGTTAATAATGAACGCTGAATTTCATCACCACAACTCATTGATAAAAGCATTTTACAAGTCAGTGTAAATACAATCACATTTATTTACACAATACTAAAATGTGTGAATCAAAATCACCACTCAAGAGGAATGATTTATTATCTTCCATCCGATCACCAGATTGGTGTCTAAACTTTGGCATATATCATGGCTAATTAGGAACGAGAAAGAAATCAACAATTTCCACCGTTTTCCACAAAAACAAAAATTAGCTACTCATACAACAGTCATGAATCTATGGACTCTTTATTATTATTCACAGAAATCTACAAATGTATTTTATCATTGACAGTTGTTTTTTTTCAACACAGACATGCGTTTAGCCTGTATAATGTCAACTTCTTCTTTAAATCAGTAACAACGTTTTAAATGCCATCTATCAACTATTGATAAGCAATCTATTAAAAGAACTAGGGATTAAAACTAAATTTGGTATTCCTACATACTCGTGTATCCCACTCGCAATGTTCATAAAACCAATATTGATTTTGTGCCACCATATGAAAATTGAATGTATACACTTCATAAAACCATATACACAAGTAAACAATGTTTTCTATACGTCTTACCAAAAAAAAACCCCAAAACAAACAAACAAACAAAAACCGAAAGACAAACAGAAGAAAAAAAAATACATTTGCTTATTCTCGAAGTTGTGTAAATCAGAGTTTTACTAAAGGTCGTAAATACCGACGTAGGAGTAGAGTTTATGACTGATTTCCCGTGTGCGCAGACTGCGTTTTACGAGAGAGTGTAACTTTTCTCGTAACGTAGTTTTAAACGTAAGTTCAGACGTAAGTTACGGCCGGAGGTCATCAGTTGGAGATAAATAAACATAGTAACAGACTTGTATTTACTTTTATCTTCAAATTTGTGCCAATCACAATGAGATCGTAGACGCATTGGTATCGAGGAAAATAATAACGAGGAGAAAAACTGTAAACCGCATGGGACAGAAGCTAATGTGAAATTATTTGTAGACGAGTATGTAAAAGCAAAGGGAAATTAGAAATAAATTGATGACTAAAAAACTGAATTTGATCTAGTCATTAAGCAACTGTTAAAATATGTGAATATGTGAAATATTGTGTTTGTTTTTGAAATTATGTCTGTGTTCATAGTTAAAAATTCTAAATTACTTCCACATTAATATTTCCCTGGTGTTACTTGTGTTTAGTCTTAAACGAGGATACTGTGGTATGTAATATTACTGAATATGAAATAAAATAATTGCATTTAGCAATTTGCATTTGAGTTTGTTATTTCATCTACATATATATATAATATTTGTTTGCATAAAAAGATATTAGAAGCGAAGTGGATTTTGCTGGCTGTACATGTATGTCCTTCGATCAGTTTAAATCAAAATAAAGTTATAAAATTTAATTATACTAATTGTTATGGTATTGGCAACCCGTCTCAGAGCATATTAAAAATCTTAAACATTTTATTAAGTAAATAGATTGATGTTTTATTATTTTTCAAATTATTTTCTAAATGAGAAATAAAAAGGAAATTTAAACTCATTTTTATTTGCTATAGATTTATTAAGTGATGATGGAAGATTTGTAATATTAGAATCAACATTTCACCCTTTACTATAATTCAAAGTTCTGTTTCTGTGACTTCTGTTTCACTCCCGGACCGACCAGTATTTTTTCACTTTAGAAATCCTCATTGCTATGGAACTTTGTTTGAGTAAACATGCATGTGGAGAGTGAAATTGGTCTTATATAGCCGATCTAAACCTACTGATGCTGTGATGGGGATTGATGTCAGCAAAAATTATGTACACGTTCTTTGAATAAATCGAGTCTTCTTTCAAAACAATAGGTCTGTATTTTTTTTTAATTAGATGTGAATATAATTGACAACATTTTCGGACGTTACGCCGATCTTGAAAATAGCCTTCTTGATTCTGTGCACGTTTTCTCTCTCAGATGAGAAGCAATTTAAATAATTATAAGATACGATGTCGCGCATTAAATCGTAGGTGTGAATTTACGCCTACCCAATGGCACACGTAGGTTTTCACTTAAATCTTCACGTAAACGTAACTTACGACATTTAGTAAAACGCAAAATACTCGTAAGTTATGACTGCGTCTACGTGTGGATTTATGACCTTTAGTAAAACTCGCTACAGATGTGGCGATTAAAAGAACCCAAACAATCTTTAGAAAATAGACTAAAATAGTAGTTCTGATGTTAATGGTAACGAATATGTATTCCTTGATTAACCTTTAGAAAGATCGTGACCACTCTTGAACAAGTACAATGTTGTGATTGTGTCTTGCGTACGGAATGGATTTGCGGAAAAATGGAATTGTACATCTCTATGGTACTTGATGCCACTTCTGGATCTTCAGAGGTTCGCGCGTTCTCCCAATATTCAGTAGCTGGGTTCATTTATTTTTTCAAGAGCTGGCAATCAAAACACAGTCCTGCAAAATCACAATAAGAATGATAAGTACAAATAAGATAAAAACATTATTACAAAATGAAAGTATTTAACACGTATTTGATGATGTGGCACAATGAAACTTTCTGTATATTATTAACAATATCACAGTGATAATTTTATAAAAAGCCAAAATAAATGAAGACGGTTGTTTCTGTCAATAAGACTTTATCAGTTGAGCTAGAATCCAATATTAAAGTATTTTTCCGAAAGAAAAAAATTGATCCCCTGTTGATCGGTTACACCCGCCTTCAGTTCACAATATAATACAAAAGCATCTGACAAGGAAAAATGTCGTCAAAACGGACAGAAATCAATTTATGTATATCCCGTTCCCTTACTTCTTGATAAGCTGTAACAGGTCAATTGATATACAGAGAATGATAGGAATACGTTAATGTCCGGTAATGTTATGTGGGGTAATCATGCAGAAATAAAAACATTAGATTATATGACGTAATGTAAATAACAATATGACTGATTTATATATTTGGCCAAGTTGTTGATATCTGAGATATATATATATATATATAAATGTATATATATATTTTTATGACATGATTTCTATACAATATTAGATATTTGTTAACATAATATAATCAATATTGATTGATATAATGATTAGATGGCATTTATTACATCACATTACTTATAAGTCTAAGTTATAGTCATATACACACATTACATTAGTTATCGTATTACAGTACACAACATTGTATCAGATTATTATTAATCAGGTTTTATTTTACAGTAATTCAGTAATTTTGATTCAACATATACTAGTACAAATGAACTTTGTTTGTTACCGTACTTGTTATTATATCACGTTATAAATTACTTAATACATTTGATACATGGAATTACATTGTCTTGTATGACATATTAGGCAAGGTTGTCAGAGTATATTGTAAAGTGAGGGGTATAATTACATTGTCTTGTATGACATATTAGGCAAGGTTGTCAGAGTATATCGTAAAGTGAGGGGTATAATTACATTGTCTTCTATGACATATTAGGCAAGGTTGTCAGAGTATATTGTAAAGTGAGGGGTATAATTACATTGTCTTCTATGACATATTAGGCAAGGTTGTCAGAGTATATTGTAAAGTGAGGGGTATTTACATTGTCTTGTATGACATATTAGGCAAGGTTGTCAGAGTATATTGTAAAGTGAGGGGTATAATTACATTGTCTTGTATGACATATTAGGCAAGGTTGTCAGAGTATATTGTAAAGTGAGGGGTATAATTACATTGTCTTGTATGACATATTAGGCAAGGTTGTCAGAGTATATTGTAAAGTGAGGGGTATAATTACATTGTCTTGTATGACATATTAGGCAAGGTTGTCAGAGTATATTGTAAAGTGAGGGATATAATAACATTGTCTTGTATGACATATTAGGCAAGGTTGTCAGAGTATATTGTAAAGTGAGGGGTATAATTACATTGTCTTGTATGACATATTAGGCAAGGTTGTCAGAGTATATTGTAAAGTGAGGGGTATAATAACATTGTCTTCTATGACATATTAGGCAAGGTTGTCAGAGTATATTGTAAAGTGAGGGGTATAATAACATTGTCTTCTATGACATATTAGGCAAGGTTGTCAGAGTATATTGTAAAGTGAGGGGTATAATAACATTGTCTTGTATGAGATATTAGGCAAGGTTGTCAGAGTACACTGTAAAGTGAGGGGTATAATTACATTGTCTTGTATGACATATTAGGCAAGGTTGTCAGAGTATATTGTAAAGTGAAGGATATAATAACATTGTCTTGTATGACATATTAGGCAAGGTTGTCAGAGTATATTGTAAAGTGAGGGGTATAATTACATTGTCTTGTATGACATATTAGGCAAGGTTGTCAGAGTATATTGTAAAGTGAGGGGTATAATAACATTGTCTTGTATGACATATTAGGCAAGGTTGTCAGAGTATATTGTAAAGTGAGGGGTATAATTACATTGTCTTGTATGACATATTAGGCAAGGTTGTCAGAGTATATCGTAAAGTGAGGGGTATAATTACATTGTCTTCCATGACATATTAGGCAAGGTTGTCAGAGTATATTGTAAAGTGAGGGGTATAATTACATTGTCTTCTATGACATATTAGGCAAGGTTGTCAGAGTATATTGTAAAGTGAGGGGTATAATTACATTGTCTTGTATGACATATTAGGCAAGGTTGTCAGAGTATATTGTAAAGTGAGGGGTATAATTACATTGTCTTGTATGACATATTAGGCAAGGTTGTCAGAGTATATCGTAAAGTGAGGGGTATAATTACATTGTCTTGTATGACATATTAGGCAAGGTTGTCAGAGTATATTGTAAAGTGAGGGGTATAATTACATTGTCTTGTATGACATATTAGGCAAGGTTGTCAGAGTATATTGTAAAGTGAGGGATATAATAACATTGTCTTGTATGACATATTAGGCAAGGTTGTCAGAGTATATTGTAAAGTGAGGGGTATAATTACATTGTCTTGTATGACATATTAGGCAAGGTTGTCAGAGTATATTGTAAAGTGAGGGGTATAATAACATTGTCTTCTATGACAATATTAGGCAAGGTTGTCAGAGTATATTGTAAAGTGAGGGGTATAATAACATTGTCTTGTATGACATATTAGGCAAGGTTGTCAGAGTATATTGTAAAGTGAGGGGTATAATTACATTGTCTTGTATGACATATTAGGCAAGGTTGTCAGAGTATATTGTAAAGTGAGGGGTATAATTACATTGTCTTCTATGACATATTAGGCAAGGTTGTCAGAGTATATTGTAAAGTGAGGGGTATAATAACATTGTCTTGTATGACATATTAGGCAAGGTTGTCAGAGTATATTGTAAAGTGAAGGATATAATAACATGGTCTTGTATGACATATTAGGCAAGGTTGTCAGAGTATATTGTAAAGTGAGGGGTATAATTACATTGTCTTGTATGACATATTAGGCAAGGTTGTCAGAGTATATTGTAAAGTGAGGGGTATAATAACATTGTCTTCTATGACATATTAGGCAAGGTTGTCAGAGTATATTGTAAAGTGAGGGGTATAATAACATTGTCTTGTATGACATATTAGGCAAGGTTGTCAGAGTACACTGTAAAGTGAGGGGTATAATTACATTGTCTTGTATGACATATTAGGCAAGGTTGTCAGAGTACACTGTAAAGTGAGGGGTATAATTACATTGTCTTGTATGACATATTAGGCAAGGTTGTCAGAGTACACTGTAAAGTGAGGGGTATAATTACATTGTCTTGTATGACATATTAGGCAAGGTTGTCAGAGTATATTGTAAAGTGAGGGGTATAATTACATTGTCTTCTATGACATATTAGGCAAGGTTGTCAGAGTATATTGTAAAGTGAGGGGTATAATTACATTGTCTTGTATGACATATTAGGCAAGGTTGTCAGAGTACACTGTAAAGTGAGGGGTATAATTACATTGTCTTCTATGACATATTAGGCAAGGTTGTCAGAGTATATTGTAAAGTGAGGGGTATAATAACATTGTCTTCTATGACATATTAGGCAAGGTTGTCAGAGTACACTGTAAAGTGAGGGGTATAATTACATTGTCTTGTATGACATATTAGGCAAGGTTGTCAGAGTATATTGTAAAGTGAGGGGTATAATAACATTGTCTTCTATGACATATTAGGCAAGGTTGTCAGAGTATATTGTAAAGTGAGGGGTATAATTACATTGTCTTGTATGACATATTAGGCAAGGTTGTCAGAGTACACTGTAAAGTGAGGGGTATAATTACATTGTCTTGTATGACATATTAGGCAAGGTTGTCAGAGTATATTGTAAAGTGAGGGGTATAATAACATTGTCTTCTATGACATATTAGGCAAGGTTGTCAGAGTGAGGGGTATATTGTAAAGTGAGGGGTATAATTACATTGTCTTGTATGACATATTAGGCAAGGTTGTCAGAGTACACTGTAAAGTGAGGGGTATAATTACATTGTCTTCTATGACCATATTAGGCAAGGTTGTCAGAGTATATTGTAAAGTGAGGGGTATAATTACATTGTCTTGTATGACATATTAGGCAAGGTTGTCAGAGTACACTGTAAAGTGAGGGGTATAATTACATTGTCTTGTATGACATATTAGGCAAGGTTGTCAGAGTATATTGTAAAGTGAGGGGTATAATTACATTGTCTTGTATGACATATTAGGCAAGGTTGTCAGAGTACACTGTAAAGTGAGGGGGTATAATTACATTGTCTTGTATGACATATTAGGGAAGGTTGTCAGAGTATATTGTAAAGTGAGGGGTATAATTACATTGTCTTGTATGACATATTAGGCAAGGTTGTCAGAGTATATTGTAAAGTGAGGGGTATAATTACATTGTCTTGTATGACATATTAGGCAAGGTTGTCAGAGTACACTGTAAAGTGAGGGGTATAATTACATTGTCTTGTATGACATATTAGGCAAGGTTGTCAGAGTATATTGTAAAGTGAGGGGTATAATTACATTGTCTTGTATGACATATTAGGCAAGGGTGTCAGAGTATATTGTAAAGTGAGGGGTATAATTACATTACATGACATAGTATTTGGTAAATATGATATGATAATTGTAATCACATTATATGGCATTGTATTATGCCATTCTGCAGATTCATTGTATAACATGATATATTATATAGTAAATGTTCTGATTTGATATTACACAGTACATTTAATGTTGCACAGTTCATATTGATATAATATATGGTATTACATTACATTACAATACAGAATACCTGTTGCATAACATGATACATTATACAGTAAATATTATAATTTTATATTACACATAATAGTTTTTATATGATATATGATATCACAGTACATAATATAGTATACCAGTTGTAGACATTCTATTGATTTATACTTTGGTATCTGAAATTTGTTTATAGTAAATATTATAATTTTATATTTTATAATACATGAAAAAAATGATTGAATGTATGGTTTTACATTACATGATATAATATTCGGTGTACAAAATGGTGTATGGTAAACATATGCTTTTATTTTGTGCAGTATGTGATAAGTTTGATGTAATATATTTTTTAAAAAAATATTTAATTTTATATTGCACAGTAAATGATGTTTGATATAATATATGGTATTACATTACATTACAATTGTTATTGTCTTATTACATTTATCAGATCTTATATATATATATATATATATATATATATATATATATTATATATATATATATATATATATATATATATATATATATATATATATATAATATATATATAGATAAGAATTTCACGGATTATAATACTGTCCATTAATCCGCGCTTATTCTGTCTTATACATGTATTTAAAATCTATATTTAAACCTTTTTTCTATACATCATTAATTCAATATATCTATACATACATATCCATTAATCCATTGATATGAATTTGCTGTGAAATGTTTTTATATCTTTAAAATATGTATGATAATAAGAAATATAATGTTTTAATACATATTTGAAAAAAACTTATAATTGGCATTGACGAAGAACCCACAGACATTAATTTCTTCGTTTTACAATACACAATCTAGCAACAGACAGTAAACCATTTATAAAGAATACATTTATGTTTTTAAATTGTTTATCGCAACCAAACATAATCGATTGGTTATATTCTATGTCGGGTTGAGATATGCTTTTGTCCAAAAGGACTTCTATTAAATCTGAAATATATTTATGAAATTCAATTAATTCTTTACATGTACATATGAAATAAATCTTCATCTTTCATCTTTCACCTTTACATACATCAGAAATATCATTATCACACATGTAAAATTTAAACAGTTTATCTTTTGTAAATAAAACATTATGTATCAGTTTATAATAATTTTCAATTATATCCGTTGGTTTAAAAACATTTGAGATGTTACTCCAAACACGCTTGAAGTTAATACAGTCAAAACCGAACTTATCGGCCCAGTAACTTTCTGCGACAGGTAATGCTGTGCACTTGTCAACAAGACAATTGTAAAAATCACGAGAATTGTGTTGCAGAATGTCGACGCTCTTTATGTCACACACTGGAAAGTTAATAAAAGTATTAATTGTTTCCGTCCATGATTCTAGTATGGCTAAATATGGAAACTTATCGTGAATAAAATCAATCACAGAATGTGCAGGTAGGTAACCAGTTTTCACTTTTATTTGTACTATACCTGCTAATACAAAATATTTCCAGTATAGAGGTTGACTCTTTTCATTTGTAATGTTTGAATAAAAAACAAAGACTGATTATAAATAAATGTATAATCATGATTAAACAATGTATCATTTTAAATATTTTTCCAAGCTGTAAACATGCTTTGATAAAAATCAGGTAAACAACATATGCTTTCTTTTTTTTAGTTCTAGACTGAATAATTCATAATCAATATGTAAAGAACATACTTTTTTAAGATATATTTTGAAAATATCTTTCCATATTGATACATGATCTGTATCAAAAAACTTTTTTATAAACTTTAGTCTAAATGACATCATGTTGATTCAATTCATCACATTTTTTTTATTTTTTATAACTAAGTAAACATTAAGTACTTTTATATAATCAGATGCTGCCTGTAAACCATAAAAATAAATTTCATTCTGTGTTAATTCACTATTACCTGGAAGAAATATTTCAGATTTTTGTTTGTTTATTTTAGCACCTAAAGAATCAGAATATAGCTGTAATACATCAAATACTTCATTGATGGATGATTTATTACCAAGTGTTAAAATCGTCAGCATGTTGAAAAATTAATGCTTTGCTGTTAGTATTAGGTAAGTGTATACCTTCAATATTTTTGTTATTTACGATTGCTTTATTTAGAACTTCAGCGGTCAATACATATAATAATGCACTGATTGGACAGCCTTGTCTAATTCCGTTTTTAAAAGGATAATATTTGGTAAAAACCCATTACATTTTACAGAACTACTAATATCTGTATAACATATTTTTATCCAGTTTTAAGATTTATCCCCAAATCCAAATTTTTCTAATGTTTTTGTAAGAATAAATGACTTACACGATCAAAACCTTTCTCTTGATCTATTGTTATTAAATAACCTTCTATTTGATCAGTATCACATTATACTGCATATATTATCAGCAATGTCTCTGCCAACAATACAACAAGACTGATTATTTGAAACAATAGATGGTAAAACTACTTTAGATTTATTTGACATTACTCTTTTTTGTCGTTTACCTGTAAAAGAGAAATAGGCCTATAATTTTTAAGTGATCTCTTATCTCCTTTATTTTTATAAATTAAACTTATCACACCACTTCTCATTGACCTGCACAGTATACCTTCATTTTCAATTTGTTTGAAAAGTTTTAGTAAATTAAACTTTAATTCATTAAAAATGTACAATAAAATTCAACTGTAAGTCCATCTGAACCAGGGCTTTTATTTTTTGACATTTTATTTAAAGCTTTTTTCTATGTCATCAATATTGATCTCATCATCACAATTTTCTTTTGAATCTTCATCAATTTCAACATTAGCATTTTGTAATATTCATTTATTTTATTTTCATTTATGGAAATACAGTCATATAATTCTTTATAAAATTCATATTTAGTATCTAGAATATCATCAGTTGTTTGAATCACCATTTTTATTGTAAACTAACTTAATTGAATTCAATTCCTGTTTATGTTTTTATTAATTTAAAAAATATTTTGTATTTTTATCTTGTTCTATTGTCCAGAACGCTTTGGATCTCAATATTGCACCTTTGTATTTGGTTTCCTCATAATTTTTTTATTCAAGTGTTAAACTTTCATATTTAGCATTATTTACATTAAAGCTATTTGCTTTGCAAAAAAAGTTTTGTATTTCATTTTGTATATCATAATATTCTTTTTGTCTATTTTCTGACATATTTTTGCTGTATATTTGGGAAAGCTTTTTTATTTTATATTTTAAATTGCCCCATGCTATTATTATATTATCATTGAAAAAGTCAATTTCTATTTCTTTTTTAATTAAATCTTTTATTTCTTCTACATACATTTTATCTTTTAAAAGAGTATTATTTAATATCCAGACACCTGGACCTCTTTCAACATTAGAAAAAGTCCATTTCAAATATATAAAACTATGGTCACTGAAACTAGTATCATTATAGTACACATTTTGTATGTTTACAGACAATTCTCTAGAAATTAATATATAATCAATTCTACTTTGTTGAAAAGTATCATTTGACAAACGTTTGAATGAAAAAATATTTTGTTAGGATACCTATCCCTGTAAATATCTAATAAATTATTTTAATTCATAAGTTTTTTTTAACTCATTATAAGCAGAGTTTTGTTTTTCCATTTCTATCTAAACTTGATAGAGTACCATTAAAATCACCCATGCATATAATATTCCTATAACCTTTAATTTTATTATTTATATATTTGGAAAATTTTAACTTTTCGATTCTATTATTTGTAAAATAAATATTTATAATATTATATATCTAATTTTCTATTTCAATAGATATATGTATAAATCTACCATGGTTATCTTTTTGTATCAATTTAGCATTATTAGTATGTTTTTTATTTACACAAATTGCTGCCACGTCTTTTATTTACTCCATTATTGTAAAATAATTCACAATTTATTTCACTTTTGACTTGTTCTACAGTCTCATCATTTCAGTTGGTCTCCTGTAAACATAGTATATGTATTCTTCTGTAATCTATAACAGAATTATATTTTTTAATTTTATCAATACATGTTAAACCATTACCATTATTGAAACATAATAAAATATTTCCAGACATGATGATTACCGTAATTGTTATGTGTGAAATAAAGATTCTTATTCTTATATTTTATACATTCTATTTTTTGAACTTAATTGTTTTTCTTTTTGACTTCAAATTTGGAATAAATCTCATGTTTTCCCTTCTTTTCATTTCAACCTCAACACATCCATCAACAGGTTTACCCGATGGAGTCATTCTGTTTTCACCAATATTACTACATTGTTCTACAATCTCATACACATCTAAATGATCATTACAAGCTTGTTTTCATTTTTTTGAAAAACAATTTCCATTTTTGTGTCACTTGGATCACATCTACACACTTCTTTGTATTCGTCACAATTATCACATAATTCATAATTGTATTTGCATATTTCAATTTCTTGGTTGCACATATGTGTGTGATGTAATGGGGGTCCGATCGCACTTTGCACTCGATGACCTCAAAACTCCTTATTCTGTACTCGATGACCTCTAGAACATGACCTGCACTCGATGACCTCCCCATTAAAAACGACCCTTCGCGGTCGTTTTATATGGGGGAATCCCCCCATTCCGATCGGTTTAGTGTTTCCCCTTTTTCCCCATCTCTCTCCCCCCATTCCCGCGATATCGATTGGTTTTTTTAATACCATATATGTATATGGTACATTAATTTTGTGTGTATTAATCGTCCCCCCTCCTCGTCATCGTTTCGACGAATTAAAAAAAGTTTGATCGTCATATAAAAAGAAAAGTTATCTATTTTAAATAGTAATGAACTTCTTGAGAGGTATAAAACGATTATACCACATTGGAAAATGGGGATATAAGAAAGTCTCCGAAACCGTTTGGGACTATGTGAGGGGTGAGTCGACCGAAGCTCAAACGAGAGAGATCGTCAGACGTAATCTGCGAGAGGCTCTGAACAAGGAACTCGAGGAAGCTTCTACAGGGATGCAACGCAAGTTAATTAAATCTCGGTATAAAGAAGTTTTACGGGCGGATATTCCCAAAGGCGCTGCCCGAGTTGAAGACATGCGAAGCGTCAGACGGAATCTCCGTCGTGCACTAAACGACAATCTTGAAGAAGGTGTCACCCGAGTGGATAGAAAACGAAGGCAACGTCGCGAACTCGAATGGGGGGATAGTTTTAAGCATTACTATACCAGTTATAAAAAGGATGTTAGTCAGCATATCCATCGATATAATCTCAGAGTGTTGTTAGAGTATTTTAAAGAAGACTTCATCGCGAAGATGATCCAGGAACTGAGAAAGGGTCCTATCAAGATCCAACTTCAAGTGGTGCAGAGATTCAAGCGCGACATCTTGGGAGAGACTTGGCAATTCATCACGCAAACCCACAAGACTCGTCAAAACGCGATCATGCGAGAAGACTAGATCGAAGACGTCTTCAAGAGAATGATCGAAGATTTGCTCGACTCTCTCGACAGAACCGTCCAAGCGGGGTCTGGATGGATCATCGCCGACGCTCTAATGATCTATTTGAATATCGCTAAATACCACCCTCCTCTAGGCTCTTCGTATTTTCCGCTACCCAAGCATATTATGGGAAAACAAGCCATCATCAATGTTCAAAACAAGGATCAGAGATGTTTCATGTATAGCGTGTTGGCGTGTTTGTATCACGACAAAATTAAAAGGGATCATGATAGACCGCAAAAGTATGAAAACTTCAAACAGTTGCACGACTTCGATTGCATCGATTATCCGACGCATCCGAAGCAGATTCCCACATTCGAACGTCGCAACCAACTCACCGTCAACGTCTTTGGGTGGACGGAGAAGGCTGGATTTAGCATTCATTACATATCAGAGTTTACATACGATCGCGTGGTCAATCTTATGCTTTTAGAGGATGGGAAGGGGAACGGACATTATTCGTGGATCAAGAACACGTCCAGATTGTTTTCTAATCATTCGAAACATAGAACCAAATGCTTTCCGTGCCTTCGCTGTCTCAAGATCTTATCCAGTGAGAAGGTTTATAATCAGCACATAGTCGATTGTCGTGGTATCAACAACCCTCCCATGAAACAGATCATGCCCGAGGAAGGGAAGAATATTCTCGAGTATAAGAACGAGGCTCACAAGCAGCCAGTCCACTCCGTGATCTACGCCGACTTCGAGTGTATCGTATCGCCTCTTAACGAAAAGGCTGGAGACAAGACGACGAGGACGTCTCGTCACATTCCGTCGGGTTACTGCTACGTCGTCGTCTGGAGATCGAAGAAGGGTGTCGAGAAGATCGAAGATCCCGTGCTCTATCGCGGCGACGACGTCGTGAGACATTTCTTGGACGATATGAGGCGAGAGGAACAGAAGATTAAAGGATTCGAGAAAAAGAAGATCGAGATGACTGAGAAGGATAAGGAGAGGTTTGACTTGACGACTCGATGTCATATTTGCAAAGGTGAATTTTCCGGAGATGATAGAAAAAGGCAAGTGCTGTGGAATCGAAGAAGGAAACTCCTTTTGGAACGGGACGGTTTACCCTCGGTGTCCGATCTGGAACGCGACATCGCCGCCGCGTCGAATCAAGAGGTGTTGGAGGATTTGCAATGTTCTCTCGAAACTCACGAGATCATAAACGGTGAAATCGCCGACGTCATGAAAGAGATTAATTCCGAGCGGTACGATCTCGTCAAGGTCAGAGATCATTGTCACGTCTCCGGTAAATTTCGTGGAGCCGCGCACAACAAGTGCAACAGGTTGTGGAGAATGGCCAAACACATCCCGGTGGTCTTTCACAATTTGCGAGGATACGATTCGCATCTGATCCTGTCCGAGATGGTGTTGAGGGAAGGTGAAAAGGTTACCTGCATTCCGATGAATCAGGAAAAGTTCATCAGTTTTTCTATCGGTTCCCTGCGTTTCATCGACAGTTTCCAGTTCATGTCGCGCGGTCTCGGAGAGTTGGTGAATAATTTAAACCGTCATCCCATCACCGAAAGAGTACTTGGAGATCACGTCGATTTGCTCAAGACGAAGGGGATCTATCCGTACGAGTACATGGATTCGTTCGCCAGGTTCCAGGAGACGTCCCTACCTCCGAAGGAAGCTTTTTACAGTACGTTGTCGGACTCTAACATCTCGACCGAGGAGTACGAGCACGCTCTGACCGTCTGGCGTGAAACGGGATGTCGGAACCTGGGCGAGTATCACGATCTGTACCTGAAGACGGACGTGGTGTTATTGGCCGACGTGTTCGAAGAGTTCCGCAAGATTTCGCTGAAGCACTACAAGTTGGATCCCGCCCACTACTACACGGCCCCGGGTCTGGCGTGGGACGCGGCACTGCTCACCTCCGGAGTGAAATTGGAGCTGTTGACCGACCCCGACATGCATCTGTTCGCGGAAAAGGGGATTCGAGGGGGGATCACCTACGTCCCTCAACGTCATTCTCGAGCGAATAACAAGTATATGAAGGACTACGATCCTGATAGTCTGTCTCAGTACATCATGTATCTGGACGCCAACGCTCTGTACAGCGAAGCCATGTCTCACCCCCTCCCCGTCGGTAACTTCGAATGGGTCAAGAATGACGACATGTTCGATCCGTGTCGTCCTCCGAAAGGAAAGGGCTACATCCTGGAAGTCGATCTGGAGTATCCGACCGACCTCCACGACGCGCACAACAACTATCCGCTGGCTCCCGAGACGACGAAAGTCGATTACGACGATCTGTCCGACTATCAGAAGGGGTTGATGAAGGAGTACGAGATGCGCGACACGGGATTTAAGAAACTCATTCCCAATCTCCGCGACAAGAAAGAGTACGTCGTGTATTACGAGACGTTGAAACTCTACCTGGAACTGGGGATGAAGTTGACGCGAGTGCATCGAGTTCTACGGTTCGACGAGGAACCGTGGCTCAAGAGCTACATCGATAAGAACACCGAATTGCGTAAAGGTAATAAGAACGATTTCGAGAAGGACTTCTTCAAGCTCATGAACAACGCCGTCTTCGGCAAGACCATGGAAAACAAACGGAATAGAACGAAGATGAAGATCGTCACCGGTACGGATGTTGAGAACAGGATCCAAAAATGATTGCGAATCCCGCATTCGACGGGTTGACCAAGATCAGCGACGATACGGCCTTCATCCACTTCACTCCGACCGAGGTTAAGTTAGACAAGCCCATCTACTGCGGTCAGGTGATCTTGGATATGTCTAAACGTTTTATGTACAACTGGTATTACAATCATTTGAAAGTTAGGTACGGAGAAAACTGCACTCTTCTGTATACGGACACGGATTCGTTGGTCGTGGAGATCCAGACGGAGGACGTGTACAGAGACATGGTGGAAGACGAAGACGAGTACGACTTTTCCAATTTCCAAGACGATCATCCCTACGTTCCCGCGAACAAGAACAAGAACAAGAAGGTGATCGGCAAGTTCAAGGACGAGTGTGGAGGGAAACCCATCAGAGCGTTCGTGGGGCTGAGACCCAAGATGTACGCCACGTTGATGGACGACGACAGCGTTTCCAAACGAGCGAAAGGCGTGAGACGATGCGTCTTAAAAAATATGATAGACTTCGACGATTACGAGGACTCTCTCTTTCACGACGGTCGGATGACGCACACGATGCACAGTCTGCAATCGCACAAACAGATCATCTACGGGATCCGACAGGAAAAGACGACGTTGGATCCCCCGGACACTAAATTGCGCATTCTGGAGGATCGCGTTCACACTCGCGCTTTCGATTAATTTATAATTTCTATATCATTATAAATTATTATTATTCCACGATCAGCAATTCTTCGCGCACGAACCCTCTCGTGGGCGTCTTGGGATTTCTGCCGGGAGTGTCCCTCAGGTAGTAGACGTCGATGCCCTGCATGTTGAACTGTCGTTCGATTTCGTGTTTGTCCACCGACCAGATGGGATCGGTGGCCCTGCGCTTCTGCGGAAGGTAATTTCTCACGGTGTCGTCCTTGTTCGCCTCGGCGGGCAGGTAGAGGAATCGGACTCTGTTGAACGGTCCTATCGGCGATCGGGCGGGAGAGTGTTGTTCTTCCGGTTCGGTGGGAGAGTGCGTCTCGTCGTTGAGCGTCTTGACGACGTCTTCCAGTCGATTCACCCATTCCGTCACCACCTTCTTGGCGGTCTTGCCCTTCCCCATCTTGTTCGCCTTCATCTCTTCGGCGTACTGATGGGCGAAGAGCCGTTCTCCCAACGTCTTGTTGAATCGTTCGACGATGGCCTGGTCGCGATGGACGTCCACTCGCCCCGTCCTGATCTTCGCGTCGTGTTTAGTCATGAGCGCGCGGACCTTTCCCATGAATTCTTTCCCGGGATCGACCTGTAGCAACTTGGGATAGGTCAGTCGTCGTTCGTAGATGCGTTCGAAGGCTTCCGCCACGGCCTCGCTGCTTCGGGCCGTCAACGCTTCGGCCTCCTTGTACCGCGTGCCCACGTCGGCTACCGTCAACGCGTATTTGTACGTCTTTCCATCCACCCTATCGTGCGGCAGGTACAGGAGATCGGCTTGGTGGATGTCGTTTTCTTGGACGTTTTCGAATCGGGGTCTCACGATCTTCTTGGGAGCGGGTAAGTATATCTGCCAGACGTCTTGTTTTTTCAAGAAGTCGAAGGCTTCCTTCTCGCCGACTTTAGCCGCCTTGGCCAATTTCTTGACGGCGGTCCATCCCTTCCAGTATCCTTTGGGACTGTAATAGATCTCTTCCATTTTTTTTATTTTATGTCGTTAATTTTTTAACGCCGTAGAACACGAGTCCCGTTCCCACGATCACGAAGAGGAGTTCCTTGTCTTTTTGTTCTTCCGAGGGCTGATAGAAATCGCTCAACTTCGGTTCGGGCGGCATCGCCGCTTCTTCCGTCATCCGGGAGTAGAGTGACATGGCGGCATCCACTTCTTTGTAAGTGTACAGGGAATGTCCTTCCTTCCTGAGTCTCTCGTTGAGAAAATCTAATCGTTTCGTGCGTTCGTGATTCCACCGATCTCTAGCCTTGCTTAATTTTTCCATCGCTTCGTCGTGCCTCTTCTGTTCTTCGTGATTCGAGAATAGAAATTGCGATCCCGAGAAGGCGAGAGCATTGACTACTGCCCCGCCTATCATCATCGCGATCGTTGCCATTTTTTTTTTTAAATAGAATTTTTAGTTTATTTCATGATATCGGCGGGAATGACGCCCTTCTTGACCAGCATGTCTTTGGTGTACTCGGCTAAAACGTAGTCGACGAAGACCATCCCGAGATCCTTCGGATCTAGATCTAGCTTTGGCGATGTCGTCTTGAGGAACTTCTTGGAAAGTTGTGCGTACCCGGTGGCGATTCCCGTCACGACGGCCGCGTGATATGCGGTGTTGACCAAATCCTTTTCACTCATTTTTTTATATGAAAAAGATTTTTATTTATCGGGTTTTACCTCTTCTTCTTCGTCTTCGTCTTCATCTTCGGTACTGTCGTGGTGGTGGTGGTGGATGTGGTGGACGTTAGCTTCCACTACTTGTGCGATCATGACAACAAATAGACTCGTGGTGATGATTCCCGACGCCATCAACATCGCCGTGTTCACGAACGTTCTCAGTGTCTCGTTACACATTTTTATAGTGAAAAAGATTTTTATTTAATACATTTCGTGGGGATTGGATTTGGAGTCGTCTTCTTTAGGTTCTGGAAGAGGAGTCGGTGTCGGCGGCGGCGTCGGTTGGTTTTTCCTGTACAACAACACCACCACTCCGACTGCCGCGAGTCCGCCGCCGACCGCTAGCCATTTCCAACTATCCTGGCTATTAGCATTGCTATTAGCATTGCCATCCTGGCCATTAGCATTGCCATTAGCATTGCCATCCTGGCCATTAGCATTGCTGTCCTGACCTTTTCGACTCCACCTCTTTTGCGCTCCCTTCTTCCCCGCTTCTTGACGTTTCGGATTCTTTTTCGCTAGGAGTTCTTCCGGATTCATCGTCTTTTTCTATTCCCTCCGATTTTTTAAATCCCGTTATATAGCGACTGGACGTGGCGGCGAGGATGAGAGGGGCCAGGTAGGAACCGAAGTAGTGGAACAGGCTGCAGCACGCTTCGCTGATGGCCGCGTCCAGGAAGGGATCTTCGCTCAGTTCTTCGATCAGTCGAGGCTCGTTCTGCAGATCGAAAAAATATTTTAGACTCTGGGCGTACAGCGTGATGATGGAATTAGCGATGGATTTACTCATGCGCATGCCGAGTCGCGCGTTGAGCAGACGATTTAGATTGTCCAGTTCCTTGTCGTTCATCTTGTTCAGATCGGCGACGGTCACGTCTTTTCCTAGGAAGTGACGTGCTCGTCCCGATCCGACGATGGTCGATAACCTGTCCTTGATCGACTCGTCTACCGTCGTCGTCGTCTCGGCGGCAGCGACCTTCGTTAGTATCTCGTCCACGTTCATGATTTCTTTTTATAAAATTTTTTTTTTTTATAAAGCATGCAACAGTCTTCTCAACGCGCGTTCCGTGCGACGATGCCGTTCCAAACGTAATAGATGTAGAATTAAGAAGAGGACGATCAGGGAACCGAACGCGACGAACGCGAGCAGTGCCAAGACGAGCATTTCGGTGAAGCGTTTCATCGTTTTATACAGCTCAGACTTAACGAGATGTCGATTTGTCGCCAAGAAGGGTGCGGAGCTGTTCGCGCAGATCGTCCGTCTCTTGAGCCGATACTTTTTTTACGACGTCGTCGGCTTTGTATTTGGCGTACAGCTTGTCCTTCATCTCGCGATACTTGGTCAGTTCGTGGGACACGGTGGCGAATTCTTCGTCCGTGATCTTCCCGTCCTCCAGCGCGCGACTCACCAGATCCGCGACGGAATTCAGTTTGCTCTCCGCCAGTTTGACGATCTTCAGGTGCTTCTCCGATTTCTTCAGCAACACCCGTCGGATTCCCTTCGCGATCAGTCCCACGGATCCCACGGTCACGGCCACGATCTGCAGGGGTAAAACCGCGATGGGCACGGCGAATCCCAGTCCTCCACAAACTAAACTTCCCGCGATCAGCGCGCCGTCTATCCCGTCCGCGGTGTTGACGATTCGCTTGTATTTCTTGTGCACGCTCTTCCGCGTCTCGATCTCTCGTCTGAACGTCTGCTCGATCTCTCCGATCCGTCGGAGACGATACTCTTGCGGATCGGGTTCTAACGTCGGGTACAACGCCTCTTTGTTGTTGTTACTCATCTTTTGTTTTTAATTAAAAAAGTTTTTTATACGTCGAGAACGACGACGCCGTTGACGGAGCCCGATTTCGATCCTTTGTTCACGGCGAAGTTGAGGACGTCGCCCGCCGTCACTCGCAACGGCGGATTCAGCGGGACGATCTCACCGGTCTGGGTCCGGAAGGTCCTGTATTCCACGTCGTTCAGGACCAGCGTCACGTCCAGTTCGCCCAAGAGGCCCAGACGGATGACGTGACCGTCGAACAACATCGTCGTGCCCAGTACGGGTCGGAGTCTTCCGCTTTTATTCACTTCGAATTGGAAGGTGTTCATGATGCGACGGTTTTTTTGGCTAACGCGGTGATCTCCTCTTTGGCGTCGTTGAGGTCTTTGAGACGTTTCTCGTTTAAGTCCTCCACCAGTTCTTCCCTTTCCCAATAGAATCCCGATCTAGACATTTTCCTTTTTATTTTAGAATTTCTTAAATTCCAATAGAACGTGAACGGATTGACCATGATTGTCGACGGGATTACCTTTCTCGTCCTTGAGACGTATCGTCACTTCCGAGATGAGACCCCGTCTCAACGACAGGAACATGGGATTGCCTAAATCTTTTTCGTACAACTCGGAAAATTTCACGTTGGGACAGGGTAGGGACGCGAGAATGTCCGTCGCCGTGCCGTCTCTCACACCCTCATCCAACACGTCGAGATGAACGTTGAGGAGTTCCACCGGCTGCAGGTTGATGCTCCGGCTCGGGTAGATGGTGCCGTGGAGATACGCGTTCTCGTCGATGCCTAGAATCTTACCGAGTTCCGACGGAAGCGCCACCGCCATGTCTTTCTTACCGTCGAATCTCACCCTCATGGTGGGCTTGTCCAGGAACACCTTGTCGAAGGCTTTCAAGTTCGTGAGAATTCGTCGTAGGTCGGTGAAGGTGTACGACCCGGCGTGCACGCTTTGGACTTTGGGAATCTTGCCGCGTGTGGCGTAGCGTATCTCCACGTCTTTCTTGACGTTGTACAACCCGTTGTAAAGACGGATGGACTTGACGCCCACGCACCATCCGCCGTTCGCGTTATCGATGTAACGAGAGAGTTGGACGGGTTTTTCGATATCCGTCACGAGATAGAACATTATTTTTATATAAAATTTTTTACTTTTATATAAAATATATACATACGATGAACGTCTATGAGTACAAGAAGAATCTAAATCTATCGTCGTTCGACGTCTACGTCAACGAAGAAGAAAAGTTTCGGGCGTCGTTCGAGAACGTTTTCGACGAGTATAGTAATCGGATGACCCTCGAGTATAATAGCGATTATTATCGCGCGACGTTGAAACGATGGTACCAGCAGTCCATCGGCGGATTCTGGCAGAATCAAGTGAATTTCGCGGTGTGGTGCGCGACGACGGGATGCGGGGTGACGTTGGACGCGGGAAACGATCACCTGTCCAAATCGTTCTTTAGCTTCCACATCTACTATCAGATCAGAAGAGTCCTGCAAGAACTCGCCGCACCCCTACCCTCCGATCCGTCCTTCGACCGTTATGCGAACAACATCGATAAGGAAGCGTATCGGAGACTCTGTCGCGAATTCGACGTCCCGGTCGAGACGGTTTGGAAGATCAAGGGAAACGTCTTCAGAGACTACAAATCCAAGTGGTCTACCTTCGTCAACGATCGATCGGAGGGATTCACGACACCCGGGTTGAGGAGATTAGACGCGTCCATTCGCGTCTTCGTCTGGGCGATCTTGGGAGCGCAGGGTCAGACGAGGACCTCGATCGCGGGCACGAGCGCCACGTCGCTGGACGCCAAGAATCAGTTCCTGGCCAACGTCGAGGACGCCGTCAACCGTCCGCTCGACCTGCCCGCCGACATTTCCAGATACGAAGACTGTCTGAAATACGCCAATTCCAAACTGGACTACGTCGTCCATCCGGGGCTGTACATGCTACCCAGCGACATGGCGTTGAAGATCGGCAAGAACATCGTCGGCTACAATAACGAGATCGTGATCGCCCCCGACACCGCGACCATCGGAACGAACACCGACCTCAACGCCAAGACGTTCGCGAAGATTCCGCAGATCAAATCACCACCACCTCCACGAGTTAAACCTCCGTCACCGCCCGTAGAGATCGCGCCGCCAGACGATCACGAGGATCAGAAGACGGCCGTCTTGGCTCTATCGTTACTTTCTTTTCTGGTCTTTGTCGAGTTTCGTTAACAACCAGCCGACGACGACCATGCCCAAGACCCATAGATGCTCGCCCAACCACATCGCCGTCTTGCCGAGCGTCGACAGGATCCAGGACACGATGGCTCCCAATATACCGGGTAACGCCTCGCCGAATTTAACGGCCAGTCTCGCGAGCAATTTACCGATCGCTTCCAGCTGTTTCTTGATCCATTCCTTCGCTCCTCCTCCCTCCTTGTGGGGTGGTTTCGGGGGTGGTGCGGGCGGTGGTGTCCCCGGAAGGAGCAATTCGACCAAGAAACCTATCGTCATGCCGATCGCCGTCAGGACGCTGAAGATGGTGATACCCTGTTCCCTGAACAGGTCGGCGATCCGTTCTCGCAACGGGACGTTGTCGTCCAACAACCTCGCGATCGATTCTTTGATGGCGGCGAGTTGCGACTTCAACCGCCCCTTGAGGATGTCGACGCTCTCGTTCACGGCGTCTAATTCGCCTCGCGTCTTGGCGATCTCCCTCTCGATGCGTTCCCGGTCGTCGGGATGATTTTTCAGGTCTTCCTGCCACTGCGATAACGTGCGGTTCAACTCCACTCTCTTGGCTTCTTGGACGCGTAGAGACCCGTGAACGGTTCGCAGACTCTTGTCCAGACCCAACAGTTCCCTCATGGGCAGTCCCTCCGTCTGCGTCGCTTCGCCGGCGAGATCGGTCATGCTATGGTACAACGACGATACACTGTCGGATAATTTGGTTATACCATCGTCTATTCGTTTTGCAGACGTTTCGTCGCTATTGAACGTGGTCATTTCCACCTGTTCTTGAACGTTGCCGATATTGCGATCCACCGTCTGCGCTTTTTCGATTACGGGGTCGAGTAGACCCAACGGTCGAACAAATTGTGTACCTCCCTTACCTACTCTACTCATTAACGTCCTTGCCGCTACAAATTTCTTAGGATCACGTTTATCGCTTAATAAAATCTTTTTACCCTTCCACTCGGCATATAAATTATCATCCTGATCGGATGAAAAGTTTATCTTTCTATCGGGATTACCCTTCGTGGCTTTTTTCCAGTCGTCCACGAATTTCTGCGTCCAAAAACGTTCCGGCAGATTTCCTTCAGGAACGATGGAAACGTCCGGGGGAACGTCCGGTGCGTTAGAAGCGCCCCAATCGGGGTGTGCGCTATTATCGACGAACGACGTCTCCGCGGTCCTTCCAGAGTCGTCGTCGTCTGGATTCGAGGGATTATCTTGCATTTCGTAATCGTTGTCTTCTTCGAGCATAAAATCCAAACCTTCATTCGCTGGATGTTCGGCCATTGTTGTTGTTTTTTTTTTTTTAAACGCTTTAAATTTTTTTATTACGTAATAGAAAAAAGATGATGAATTACGGACACCTTCTCGATCCCGATAGGAAATTGCGCACGCCCTTCGGCGTGAAGGGTATACGCCAAACGGTGGCCGTGTCCCACAATCCTTCGAGCATCGAAGAAAACCAAGCGTTGACGGTTCGCTTTCCCAATTTGAGCGAGAACGACGTCATCGTCCCTCGCACCGCGAAACTGTGCTTCGACATGGAAGTCGCCGTGAAAGGCGGCGATCTCGCCAAAACGGGCGTTTATAATAATCTGGGACGTAACATCGTCAAGAAGATCGTGGTGAAGATCTCGGGGAACACCGTTCAGAGCATCGACGATGCCAATAAATTCTTCGTCTACAACGATCTTTGGAAGACGGAACGGCGTAACATGGTCTATCAGGGAATACAGAGCGACGATCTCAACAAACTAAGAGCAAAACCCATCAACTATGCAATGCCTCTCGATAGTAACGAATACTACGAGATCGGCGCGGCGTTCAGGAATCGCTTTTGCATTCCCCTGGACTTCGAAATCTTGGAGACGAGCGAGCCCTTTTATCAAGCGGGGTTACAAGATCGATTGGAATACATGCTGACGTTTAACGACGCCGAACACGTCGTCTCGACGGACGATGACGACGCCAATAAAGCGATAAGTTATAAAGTCACTAACA
This sequence comes from Atrina japonica, assembly GCA_030159075.1. NCBI lineage: Eukaryota > Metazoa > Mollusca > Bivalvia > Pterioida > Pinnidae > Atrina > Atrina japonica. Next base: position 245,525 of record BROG01000653.1, read on the forward strand.
TCACGTTGGAGTTCGAGCAAATCACCGACGCCAATCTCGCTCGCAGCATCAGACAGACTTACGCGGGTCAGCACGTCTATTACTTCAACGAGATCATGCTCCACCGCTCGATGAAGATAAGTAAATCCGATAGCGTCCTCAATTATCAGATCAACACTCCCGCACACTCTTTCGCGGGCATTCTCTTTCTCTTCAAAGACCCTTCCGTCAAGGACCCCGAAAAGTTTTATAATCCGCGAATCACCAAAGTGAACATGATCATCGAGGGTAAACCAAACCAACTGTTCACGAACGGCATGACACCTCAAGACCACTTCGACGAGATTAAAAAGTTTTTCCCCCTGAATCGCGAAACCGTCACCGAAACGATCGCCAAGGAACTCGAGCTGAGCGATATGACTCTGGGAAAATATCTCAAAGACCATTTCGGTCTCTGGCTGGATCTGCGAACGACGCCCGAAAACCATCTCCACGGCACGGGTCGCAAGTTACAAAACATCAGCCAAGGCGTTTCCGTCCACATCGAGAGAACGCCAGAAACAAATACCAATCCCTTGGACGTTTACATCTTCATCGTCAAGGACGGACAGATCAACATGTTGGACGGTCGTTTCAAGAGCGTCGTCTCTTAAGAAAAATTAAAATCCCATAAGAAAAAATGTTCATGCGAGATCCTCACGCCGCCATGATCGTGGGGGCCACGGGATGCGGGAAGACGGAATTCGTTCTCGATCTGCTGGAAGACGAATACAGAGACGTCTTCGATCACATCGTCATCCTGTGCCCCTCGATCGACTTCAACCGAGCGTACAAATCGAGAAAATGGATCGGCGAAGACGTCAAACAACCCAAAGACAAACGCGTCGTCATCGTCAATCCCGTCTCCAAGACCGGCGAAGAATTGCTGCAGGACACGTTGAGACACTTTTACGAAGTGTACAAGGGAACGCCCACGCTGTACGTCATCGACGACTGCTCGGCCACGAAGCAGATCAAGAAGAAAGCCGACGCCCTGTCCATGCTGGCGTTTTCGGGACGACACGCCAATCAGTCCGTCTGGATCTTGTCGCAACGCTACAACAGCGCGTCCAAAGACTTTAGATCCCAGATCAAGTGGGTGGCGCTCTTCTTCACCAAAGACAAATTCAGTTTCAACGAATGTCTGGACGAAAACGACGTCGTGCCCGAAGAGGAACGGAAACGACTCAAACACGACCTGTCGCAACGCAAACACTCTAAACTCATCTTGCGAACGGAACAACCGACGGACAATAAATTCGTCGAGTAATTTATATGTTTAATAGACATATAAATTAGGGTGTTATTATCTCCAATATCACCGTCACATCCCCCCAATCCACGTCCTCCGTCCAATCCACTAAGGGATCCCACGCTTCGTCCTGTCCGGTGAACCTGTTAAACGCGATCCAATAACACTTATTCTTCCATTGGACTTTAGAATCCCACGGCTCTGGGATTCTCAATCGAAGAAACTCGATACATTTATTATAAAAGTCCCAATAACACTTATTCTTCCAATTGACTTTAGAATCCCACGACGCGCGGGGATCCAACTGTTTAGCATAGGCGTTCCAATGCCTCACATTCTCGTTGTGACGGGAAGGATCTCGCGACGGATCCACGAACACCGATCTCCGACGCCAATCGATGTGAGGTTTCCAGGACTCGTCCGCCCGAAAATCGCGATTATAACGAAGCCAATGACATTTGTTGTACCAGTCGTCCTCGTCGTCGAAAGATTCGTCGATTTCCGTCTCCTTGATATAACATCCGTGATAGTACTTGTTGTAGTAATCCCGATCGGCGTCCCATGTCTCGTTTCGATAATAGCGGAACCAATATAATTTGTTTCGCCAATCGAGTTCCTCCGACCATTCCCCCTTTCCTCCGAGAGCGCAAAATAACTGCCAATACGTTCGACGTATAGCCAATCTCCTTTCTTCATCGTCGTCGGATAGGAAATGCAATTCCCATTGATGATCCTCGACGAGTTCCCCGTAATATAATCTCTTGAGACTCGTCGGCGCATCGGTCGGCAGCCGGTTATTCTCTTCTACAACGCGAACGCATAGCCTCTGTAAACTCTCCGTCATCTCTTTTTTCTATACCTTCCGAGTTTTTTAAACGGATTTACATATTATTTGTTCGGACTACGTGTTCATAGACTAATTTATATTTTTAATAAAAAAAATATAAAACGTCTAGTATATACGAGGTCTTCCACAGGTATGAGACGGTCCTCTATACTTCATGTAATAATAATGACATCGCTGTTTTCTACGATCGCAGGTAGGACACATCGTATGCGGAGTGGAATCGTGCATCCACATTCCACAATCCTCGCAAAATTTCAAAGGACGAAAATTACGTTTTTTCATGTATCTATGATGAATGACGCAAAATATGGATTCAGGTTTTAAAGGATTACCGCACGACGGATATCCCCTTCTCCTGGAATGGACCGGCATCTGACAAGACGTCACGTCGCAGCAAGGCTCCTTCCCAATGCTGTCGAACATTTCTCGAAGAGTCATTTTTTTAAATAACTAATATTATTATTTTATATCATGATCATTCGACGTCGTCATCAGAATAATCGGAATCAACATCCAAGACTCTATTCTCAAGGTGTTCTTTGACCAACACGGGACCAACAAACGAGGTGATAGATTTATATGGAGATCCTATGAAGACGCTATTTATCGTCACTACAGTACTAATCCTACAATGTTGTTTGACGTATTCCAAAGGATCGACCTCTTTGCCTTCATGTTTAAATATATTAACTATCTTTTTACCCTGTACAACAAGTTTAGAATACATGATATCGCGTTCTTCGTTCTTCAAGATACATAAATCAGAGACTTGAATCTGCTTCTTTGTATTCCCAACCTTTTTTATGTCGTTCTTCATCGAAGATATCGTATTTCGAGTATATTCTTCGATCTCGGTGAGAACCGTCTTGAATTGAGCATGCTCCTTCTCGTCAAGCTTCAACGACATGTTGTAACGCGGTGCGTACGTATCGTTCACGCCGTAAGTAATCAAATTAGGCACCTTGATTCTGAGTGGTCCGCTCACACCTTTCGAATATGCGTACAACAAGTCGAGGTAAACACCGTTTCTTCCTCTTGAAGGAGATTTCACCGTTAAATTATCGATGTTGAATTCCTGAGGGGTGATTTTAGGTAATTTCATTTTCATTGCCATTTCCATTTTTATTACCACAAGATTTTTTTCTTAATAGATTTTCAAAATTTTTAATTCGTCGAAACGATGACGAGGAGGGGGGACGATTAATACACACAAAATTAATGTACCATATACATATATGGTATTAAAAAAACCAATCGATATCGCGGGAATGGGGGGAGAGAGATGGGGGAAAAAGGGGAAACACTAAACCGATCGGAAATGGGGGGATTCCCCCATATAAAACGACCGCGAAGGGTCGTTTTTAATGGGGAGGTCATCGAGTGCAGGTCATGTTCTAGAGGTCATCGAGTACAGAATAAGGAGTTTTGAGGTCATCGAGTGCAAAGTGCGATCGGACCCCCATTACATCACACACACACATACAACAAATTTTGTATGCCTCATCAGAGTTTTCATTAAATTTATCTACATTAGTTTGTTCTACATCACAACATTTGCAATATGCTGGATAATTCTTACACCTTTGTTCTTTACAGTCCTTTTTTATATGTCCATATTCATTACATCTAAAACATTCACATTAGGACATTGTTTAAACATATGGTCTGCTGACAAGAAGCCACTACATACTTTCACTTGATTGTTATGCACCAGTTTACAATATTTTTTGTTTTTCATCAATACTGAAACTATAAGTCCAGGGTAATGAGACAATAACACTGGGAAATTTACATTTTACATGTCTTGTACCATTATACACACTTGTTCCAGGGTAAGTATTTCTTCGTACATCAGACAATACTTCAATTTTGAAATCTGTCAACTTTTCAATTATTTAACAATCGTCTATATAGACGGGCACTAAAAATGATACCACAGTTACTTGACTTTGTAATTGTCTACAGTCATATGTACTGCCATTTATTTTTACACCATCTGATAACAAATCAATAGGGCGAGGTTCGTTTACCGTTACATCTACCGATCCTTCAGCTGACGGTATTACTGATAATACAGTATTTCCCCCATGACATTTTCAATAGAATTAATGATTTCTTTCGGGCTCACATGTTTAAAATCTATATTTGAAAGAATAATTGTACATTTTTTCATATACCGTTTTCTTTCAGATTGACCACGTCGGCCATTTTGTGACAGTTTCCCTTCACTCTATAAACCCAATTGGACTAGAACAAGGGAATTATAATTATAATATTAATATAACCTCAATATTAACAATTGTAGTTGTACAATTCAATAAATTGTTTTGTATATATATTAACATATATTGACATTAAAGGGAACAAACCAATATTGACGGAGCAACATAGATCACGCCTGTCCTGTCTGAAAACCGCTCACCCTTCCCCAAGCACGCCGTCCTAACCACTGCGTCATCTACGCATTCACATTAAATGAATGTTTCGATAGCCGTGAGTAGAATTCTGAATATGAGAACTCGGTCGGAGAGAAAGGTGAAAGGTATTTAATCCTAATGTTAATGTCAATGGATCGATTTAACGATGCATGTAGTGTAGAGAAATACAAGTATACATATTAAGCACAAATATCACTTTAACATTGAACATAGTTGCCTTGTTATTTCTGTATTTGTGCTGTTTGTATGATTTATTTTCACAGAATTGTATCATTTCTGATCCAAGGTCCTTAGTAAATGTTCAATGTTGTAGTGATTTTTGTGCTTAATATATACTTGTATTTCTCTACACTACATCTCGTCTTTTTTCCTCGTCTTTTAATTAATTAAAACGACTATCTTCAAAAGAAAAATGAAATGAATTACTGTAGCTGTTTGTACTACTGATACGTATTAAACATGCTACACGATAACTACAAAGTATTCATTCATTATCTAAGACTTTGCTACTGCACAACTGTTGATTTAGCCCTCAGTATATATTTACCAATACAAATCTTCAGATTTATAACGTAATAGTGATCTCACTAACATGGAATGTTTACCAATACAAATCTACAGATTAATGACGTAATTGTAACCTCACTAACGTGGGATGTTTACTACTACAACTCTGGATACCAATGACGTAATTGTAACCTAACTAACGTAGATTGTTTACCAATACAAATCTGCATACCATTGACGTCATAAGATTTCGTTACCGTGAGATGTTAACTGATACAAAATCTACAACATAATGACGAAATAAAGACCTTCAAGCTTAATGACACGATCATATACAGCAACTCCCAATTATATCTATAACTGAAAAAATGCCATTTTACCATACCAAAGATGTTTCCATGTAACATTTGCGACGGATTTTACATGCTATCAGGTGACGCTGACTCCATCCGGACACCTGGTTCCATACTGTTTAGGATCCGTGATTGTTGCTCGTGTCAGTACCGTAGTTATATCGATCTTTCCGGCGAGATTGACCTTTTCATCAACCTTGACAAGAAAAGTTTCCTCAGGACATTTGTGATTGACTCCTTCTGGACTCATAATCATAAGATTTACAATTATTCGTCGCGTGGAGACTGTTGTTATATCATCGACTTTGAGCTCTACACCGAGCTTAACATGTTCATCACACTCAAGAGGTTTCCATGAGAAATTTGCGGCGGGCGTGGCACGATGGCAGGTGACTCTGACATCTTCCGAACATCTGACCCCCACCCCGTTTGTGATTGGCAATTGTTCTTTATAATGAGAACATTTGTATGTCTAATCTGTCGTATTTTAATGGGCTTGAAATTAATTACTTCTTCATTTTTTAGAAGACGAATAGGTTACGGTTAAATAAGGAAACATGCATAACATCTTTTTGATACTCCAGAAAATGAAATATTAATATAAATTAACTAACTTACTATAAATTTAACAAAAATATAAAATTAAAAAGGTGAATAAAACAAATGGCTTTGTCGTCGCTATCGCCAAGCCATTATAATAAAATATTGTTGTAATGAAGGAAAAATAGTAATAAAAGCGAGCATTCTATAGAGGATTATATCACACATGTGTAAATACTTTAGAGTATGCAACTGCAAATAAATGAAATAAATAAATAAATAAATATCATACCACGTGACAGGTAGTATGGAGTCTAGAATTATATATCAATACGTATTATCTGACATTATAAAACGTGAAGCCGGTAATGATGGGGTGTGGATTATATAAGTTTTTGTTTATGTTCACTGTATTTGCTTACATTAATTTTGCTCATGGTTAGTCATTAATTCCAAAGTTTTATAAAAATGAATTGAAAGCTGATAATGAAAGGCTGATAGAAAAAGCAAAGGATAAATTAAATGAACTGAGGGAAGTTTACAGTATAAGGAACGCGTACAGACTCAGATTTATAGTAGCTCAAGGAAATATATCATTTTTTAACACGAATTTTATCTGGCAACCGCTATATAATTAAATGGCGATAGAATTAGACAATTGTTATGGATATTAATGTTTATATCTTTGTTTTGATTGATTTCCAGAATTAAAACCATTGCAAAATTTATATACAATATACATGTATGTACGTGTAAACGAGTATATATCAAATAACATGTCTGTTGTTGAAATATCTCCAATATATTCTCGTGGCCACTAGTACTGGTGTCACTTTACACTAACGTCGACAATATCCTGTGTAATTGCATCTCAACACAGCGGTTATATATTTCGCCATGGACAACAGCAAATTTGTTTGCTTTTTCATAATTACTAAACATTAATAAATAAAACCTTAAAGGAGCTCTATCAAAGAATTTCATATCTTTTTTATCTTAATGCATATCATTTACAGAATTTAATCATGTGCTCTGTTTTTAATGTTACATTTTGACACATACTAGTGAAAATAATAAAGTGACTCAGACGCTTACGTCAACAAGAATTACCTCTCTATCCCAGACTAATTAAAACAATGTCTACAAAAATACACCCCTATTCAAGATCAAAATACTGCAAAAACAAACACTGTCTTCAAGAAATATCTCGTCATTCCAGATCAAAAGAAATATTCTACAGATACATCGTTTTTTTGGTTGTCTTCTATGCTCAACTGACAAAAACGGAATAAGGTGCCAGGAAAAGTAGTATTCGACTTTGTTCATACCAACGGTGGATGTAGCTACCATAGGATAAATGGCAGTTTGCGTGTCCCTGGAGATGCAATGTATTTCTTTACCTGGACGGTTGTCAGTATCAACAATGACAATGTCGTCTTTAATGATACTAATGTGATCAGAACTGATCCACTTTTCAACAATTCAGCAGACAGCAGCACAGGCGTCATCGCTGTTTCTTTGAAGAAAGGAGACGACATTGGAGTCTTCCTGGAAGAAGGAAATGCACAGCACATACGTTCTACGTTTTCAGGATGGAAAATAGATACCCAAAGTAAAAGTTTTTTTGCTGATATATTATCACTTATAGCAGCGTATTTTAAATAACATTTTGTAAAGTAGAGTAAAATACCGTTCAAACTGATCAAAATCAGATTAGCTATGTGTTGTTAGGTATACTCTTAAAATACCGGACAGAAACCTAATATTAATCAATTAAATTTAACGTATTAGTAGTCTTACTATATTAAAACCATAAGTTAGAATGCAGTATTTATACATGTTAATTGTATTTTACAATATTATCAATTTACTAAAAAAAGACACATTCTCCGGTTACGTGTGATGTATAAAGGTGAATTTTGCCGAACGCCGTCGAGACTAACACTACACCCAATCATCTCGGAAATATAAATTTTGGTTGGGTTTCAAATGGAATCTGCATTATACTTTCATGCTCCGATTATTTTCAAACGAAGCAACAAACAGGTGTAATTTTTATTTTTTTTTCTACTTTACATTCCGTCTGATGCACATTTTTTATGGCTCTAATGATATTTAAAGTATTTCATAAGTTAAAACAATATCAAAATAGATAAACGATTAATTTATTAATAAAAGATAACAATTTCCGTCACCCGTATCTATTATGATCTTTTAATACATCATCAGTCAGTATCTATTTATTTATTTATTTATTTATTTATTTATTTATTTATTTATTTATTTATTTATCACTTTATTATTATATTAGATTATAAATATCGCTGCTTCTTATAAATTCATCCAGATATCAAAATTCGTATATAGCTTTATACACAGTCGGAAGAGTTTAACTTATCTCGGACGACAAACCCACCCGCTGAGATTCCCGGCGCTGTTACATGACATGGCAATATACTGGAAGGTGTGAAGTATGCAGGTGTTGTAAGGATTAAAAAAGCATACATCACAGGCGACCGTTGTTCTTTTTTCTTTATAAAACACCATCTTGAACGAGCGAAAGAAAAACTTCAGAGATAAAAACTCTAAATAAAGCATAATACTCTAAATCAAGCAAACTAATCCATCGCTCCGTAAATGGGATATTGAAAATGACAAAATTATGTTCGTTATATGCATTTGAACAAAACTATTTCATATATTTTATGTGTCAAAATAATTATTTGGTAAGTTTTCTGATTTTAACAACGAAGAATATGACTCGCTTTACCATCTACTTTTAATTTCCGCCATGACAGTAGTCATCCTAAGGCTGCTCTGTGACATCACAGTGTAACTCACAAGTTTGCCGGAAGTGGAATTAATTGTTATTTAGTTTTTCGAAAGAAAGTAAAATCGCTCACTATGGCGGTCAATATCCCGGAGTACGCCTTTCGATGTTGATCTTAGAATGATGAGTTCTATAAATACAGAAATTTTCATTTTTCACTTAGGGTGCTCTTTAAGCTATCATCGCGTGATCTGCAACCGATTGCAGCCTTTTTTATGAATAAAAGTAGCAGGTGACTAAATGAAATATTTTTTCTAATCTTTGATCTGAAATTAATGCAGATGTTGCCAAAAATAAAAACAATATACATTTAACTGCGAAAAGTATATAAACCTTACAACTTCAACCTTGCTGCCATGCCCGGTGGAGTTACACAATTCCACTTTAGATGTAGTTTATCACTATTAAACATTACAGAGAACTATTGTGTTTTTAGAATCGTTTGAATGAAAGAATATTATTTTTTTTTATTGTTTTTGCAAAATAAAAACTGTAAAACTGTACATAAAAAACTGTACAAAAGTTGTCTCGCGTCACTTTATCTCCTCAATTTAATGGCGATAGTATACAAATTGTTAAATGTGTATCCTGCCTCACAAGATGAAACAAAAATGTTAATCACAAAATTGGCAAATAGTCAAATCATTACATTTCTTTCAATATAATTGCATAATACATGAGAAAGTATTTTGATTAGCCGCGTCATTTACATTGATTTTACATACAGTGTTATTTTTAACACTGAATAGTAACAACTGAATATAGCATATTTATTCAGTTGACCAATGCTAATATTTCTCTACCAAAAATGTGAAAACAAACCTTAGATTTAAAGCATATGATATAACAGAAATTAATACAAATTGCTTGATTTTCATTTGATTCATAAATAGTCAAGGCGAGACGAGAAACGAAGGGACAAGAAAATTGACGAGAGTAAAGCTATATAGAATAAAAGATATATTTTAAATACATATGCGGAAATATAGTTTTTTAAGATTTTTGTCTTAATGTTTGGACAGTATATAGGTGTGTGTGTATGTGTGTGTGTGTGTGTGTGTGTGTGTGTGTGTGTGTGTGTGTGTGTGTGTGTGTGTGTGTGTGTGTGTGTGCAGAAAGGTCCTGGTAAAGTAGATCTTGTGACAAAAAGGAATTAACAACAGGAATTAGCAACAAGAAGAGCCGTTTTCAAATAAGATATATAAAAACTAATGCAATTTTCATATAAATGGAATAAGCAATTAATAAATAATCTATTATATGCACATCAAGATTAGATGATAATAGAAGCAACAAGTCATAATTTAAAAAAGTCAAAAATGAATTAACAAAGTGTCTTTATTAACATGTTAATGGGATACACTTTTTCACCATTGATCCATGTGTCTATCTGTTGATCTATATTTTTATATACACTTCAATATACAATGGAAATAGAAACGACAAGAAAGGAATTAGTGACAGTGTGATAAGTCACCAACTGGACAAAGCCTGGCCTGGCGCCATAAAATATATTTGAAAAAAAAACAACATTCACATGCCCATACTTAAAACATATACACTTGTTCGTCAGTTAGTGGAGGAAATATTATTTGTTGTTTGTTAGAAGAACTTGGGTTGAATACAAATTCTGGAAATCCTACATACACACGTAGCTCACTTTCAAGGGACGAGATCCTTCCAAATCATATGTCCGTATTACGCTCATTTGATATACCTACAACGGACACCGATTTTGAGATACCATATTTATATTGGATACCTAAACTTCATAAAACCTCATATAAGCAAAGATACAAAGCAGGATTCAGCAAATGTTCGACCAAACCTTTATCTTTACTCCTTACCAAGATACTGACAACCGTCAAGGAGAATCTTCAACAATACTGTACAGTTGCTTATTCCAGAAGCAGTGTAAATCAAATGTGGATACTAAAAACTTCTAAACAGCTTTTAGAAAATTTGAAGAAACACAATTTTTCTCGAATTCACAGTATCAATACATATGACTTCTGTACTCTTTACACAACTATTCCACATAAAAAATTAAAAGAAAGACATTTTAGCATTATAGACAACTGTTTTTTTCACTAAAGGTGGTACCCTAAATTTTAAATATCTGGTGAATGGCTATCAGAATACTTATTTTGTCCAACATCACTCTGAATTTACACATAAACACATAAATACACTGACGCTGATATAAAAAAATGCTGGAATTTCTAATAGACAATATATTTGTAATGTTCGGAGACGTGATCTTTCAACAAACTGTTGGCATTCCTATGGGAACCAATTGTGCTCTTTTATTGGCCGACCCGTTCCTTTATTCATACGAAGCAGAAATTGCTGAATCAAAAGAAGAAAAAGTAAGCGGTGTTCTTTAATGTGACATTTAGATATATCGACAACGTATTGTCAATTAATAATTACAATTTTCATACATATGTCAATGCGATACATCCCAGCGAACTAGAAATTAAAGATACAACAGAATCAAGCACACACGCTTCATACTTAGACATTTTACTTTATATAGACACAGACGGGAAATAAGCAATTAAGCTATACGACAAACGCGACAATTTCGGCTTTTCACATCAATTGCCAATAAATTCCCAATAAATAGTTTCGAAATTTTTCCGTTAAACTCCATTTCAGCGCTAGTAATTCTAATTTGAGACTGCTTATAGTCTTTGATGATCTGTTGTTCGGTCGAAACGTTCTACTTGCGGAAGCAATCACCACAATACGTCCACTCTGCACTTGTGATAACATTGCACCTAATCCATGTGCACCAGCATCCTTTTCCAAAATAAATGGCAATGTAAAGTCTGCATATCCCAATAAGGGAGCTGAAGATAAAACCGATTTTAGTTTATCGAATTAATCCTGACAATCCCGAGTCCATTTATTACTGAACACTGTTTTTGGATGATTTGCGTTGTTCTTAGCAATTTCCAATACTGATTTTGCTATCTGTGAAAAATGTCTGATAAAACGGAGATTATAGACTGCAAATCCAATAAAAGACATCTTTCACATTGTCCGGCAATTTCCAGTTCACAATACATTTGATCTTTTCATCATCAGTACTATTCCCTTATTTAGTAACAAAATGTCCCAAATATTTTACAGATGATTGAAAAGAATACACTTCCGCATCTTCAGTTTTAGTCTATGTTTTTGTAAAATAGAAAACACTTTATTAAGCCTTTCTATATGTTCACTTAACGTTATTGAATATATAATAATATCGTCAAGAAAAACTAACAAAATTTGAAAACTACCTCACAGAAACAGTATTGCATTAATAGTTGCGTTTTTAAAGAGACTCGTCGATGAATCAATCTGTTTCCGTTGCTCTTCGATAACCCTTTTCAATTCACTGAAGTCTGTTGATGGCGTAGCTTCCGGCTGCTCGTGATCTTTGGTTACTGGTTCACTTACACTTATTGTGCTAATCCAGCCGTTTCTTCATCTCTGCGTTGTGTAATATCGTCTCTGATCTCGTAAAAATCAGTGGGTTTACTCTTTAGTAATCTCTTGGCTTCACGTCTTATGTACTGATCCTGTAATCCATTTGCGAAATTTTCACACAACGTAAGTTGTTCTTTATTTGGAAATACATTCCTTTCCTTTCCAATTACATTTACATTTTGAAATAATTCCAATACAACATAAGAATACTGTCTAACAGACTCTGATTTTCCAACTGTCGTTGAACTTCGCAGCAAAGTAGTGAAGGATTCTGGACACCCAAACGCAGAGCAAAAGCAATGAAGTATAGACGACAGACTACTTTCTCAACGTCTGTGTATTTTCGTGCAGAAAAAAATAAATTGAGATCATCTATCCATGATAAAATACGGCTGTAAAGTCCTGAAAATGTCTTATTTTTTCTCGATTTGGTAACTAATATATTTTTCACAAAAACATCTTTTTTGTCTTTGTTTCTAAAAGTTCCATTTCTAATTCTTTCACTCTGTTTTATTCTTGTTGAATGATTGTTATTAATGTACCGTGACTGAAAACCGCTCACCAATAGTTCACTCACTGTTTCAGGTAAATTTTCATCGTCTACTAAACCAAATACCGGGTTTGAACGTAGGGTGAATATAATTGCCGCATAGAATTCTGTCATCTTTGGAAAATAAATTCCTCTATGGTTTGATGCTTGTCAATGATGTTTTTCTCGCAGCGCCATCATGTAACCGAGCAGCGTGTTTTTTTCAGATTACATTCATTTGTTTATAATAAGCATCAACCATAAGATGCAGTAGATGCCGCCTGGATGGATAACGACGATGTCAAAACGAAATACTGCTCTATCTTAGATAATACAGGTAACATTTATGGTAAGAGCGATTAAATGATTAGCTAAGTAGAGAATTTAAAGAACCTATAAAAAAGCATTTAAATAACCAATGAGAAAAGAGTTCACCAACTTAATCTGGGTGCACAATAGACATAAAGATTATTATAGATTTAAGACTGAATGAAGCGAAAGATAAGTTAAGAAACAAATAAATACAAACGAAATATATATGTTCTGTCACACACACACACACACACACACACACACACACACACACACACACACACATATATATATATAATTTATGTTTATAAAATGTAGGTCTACATTATATTCTTTATGACGCTTTGTCCGACTGTCAAGTGAGTTATCACTTTAAACCGGAATAAGGTCAATTGGGGTTGTGGCTCCAACTGAACTCTTACAGCATGTAGCGCATAATGATTTTGAAATGAGAAGTAAACTAAAAACTTAGAAGAGTCCTGATCAAAAGATAAGCATCATCATAAAAGATTGGAGTATCAAGGTATATTATGCATTAACAGCAGGCTACTTATAACTATTTTTGATAACTGCAGATTTCCAAAATACGGGAGAGGACGCGACCATAGGATTCCTGAAGAAATCACTACCCTTCGTCTCTAAAATGTAACCCAGCCCATCTAGTTTTGCGTTGGAAAATAAAAGCAAGTGTTTTTGAGATACTTAAAAATTTCTGGGAGTAGGTAATGACACTGGAGGAATACAAATTTTACACTATAACTTATCTTATCTATAAGGAGGAAAATATATCTTTAAGAATTGAGGTTATTATAAGATTTACGAAAGAAGAAGGTGTTAATAAACTGTTGTATATTTTAATATCTGATGAGATTAAAAACAGGAAAAGAAAAATACATATAACATAAATGGACTCACAGGTGGTATAACATGAGAACCACCTCTGTAACACAGGGCAGAGAAAAACGTTGACTTTCTCTTACTTTGAGGTATTGGGTCTCATACATTTATATTTATAGTCTTAAAGTCTTAGACTGAATGTACCATATTTATTTAGCTGTTGGTATACTTTATAACTCTGTGACTATTGCCATATTGGGACAAACAGATGCTCAGATATAGGCAAACCAGTGTACATATATAGATATATTATTGCTAATCATAGGCATGAAAAAACATTACTGGTATGTTTTACAGTAAACGTTGTACAGATTTTCTATATCTTATATACTTTTACTAAATAACAACTTGGAATGTATTTATATTTTATGCACAGGAATGCATTTTTGTATTTTCCAACAATGTCTACAAACAGTTTTCCATATATTCCATACAATTCCTCCAAGAAATTTATTCTACTTCTATATTTTGCGCAATCTGCTGATTGATGGAATCTGACACCTTTTACAATTTCTCTTTTTAGCAAAAATGAGCACTTCTTATCACTAATAAAACTAGTATAAAATGACTAAATTTCATTAGCCAAGAGAAAGTTTCGACCCCTGCTATTCTCTATGCAAGGGCTGCCCCCATATCCCTTGCCTACGTATTGTTAACTGCCTCGATACACCACTGATTAAATGAATAAAAGCTAGGCTATTTCTTTTTGAAACTTTCGGTCTCCCGAGCGAGCGCATGGCATCATCTATATGAATATATAATACCCACACAGATTTTGACCGCGCTCTCCGTTGCTTCACTTTGTTACATGAATATATATGTTTAACAAGTGAACAACTCAATAATCACATCTTGTTTGATTGACAACGATAGAAGGTTTTGGTGAGTATTGAATCGTAGTATGTAAAATGAATATCAAAATCATATCTTCCCACTGCAATATATAAGTACACCGACATTTCATTCAGATGTCATTTTATTTGTTGATTCAGAGACAGAGTCTAAGCACACGTGTATTACCCTTCTATAGCTGTTTACGATAGTATAACCTGAAAAGGAAATTCCATATATAAGGTGAGTGTAGAGTTTTTGTATCAACCTTATAGAAGGAACAGAAACAGCATGTTATTCCATTGTTGTTTTGTTTTTGCGGTTTATTTATTTATCTTTTTAATTTCATCGTTCCGCAAATTTTACGGTCGGTATAATAGTCTTGTTTGCGATTAATCTGTTACACTAAGTGAAATGTTGAGTTGCCTTTTCGTTGGCGGTTGTTGAAACGTCTGTTCCAATTGTGAAGAAGATTCACTCCTCACGTATTTCATTGCAGTTGACTGAGGACTCACGGAGGGTGTGACCTGTCGACAGGGAATGCCTTCTCCTCCGTGGTACCTGATCCCACCTCTTGGTTTCTAGAGGTCTGTGTTTGTCCATTTTTACCGCATTTGTATTTATGTCCTGGACATTCTATTGATTTACACTTTGGTATTCTGAGATTTTTTATATACGAGATAAAATATTACATAAGATAGGCATTTAAATATTTTCGTCGTCAGCTCATATCGCTTAAAGATATCGCGGAGTTATTTGTAAGTACAAAGTATCAAGTACTTATCAGCAGAATAGGTTTTGTTTAAGCGTGTGTGGGGCTGTATTTATATGTCATCCAGTAGTAGGAAATAATAGCAATATCTGTCTATTATAGCTAGACCATTTGTGTTTAGAAGAAAAGTGCATTTGCCTATAAAGGAAGCCAACGTCTACTTACCATAGGAACCAATGTCTGTTTATAATGGAACAAAATGCCAGTATAAACTGAAAAAGAAATTCCACATATAAGGTGGGTATAGAAATTTTATATTAACCTTATAAAAAACAAAGGAACAGAAACAGCATGTCAAATTATAATCACAACAACAATTTTGATTTCAGTTTGATATCAACATTAACTTTCATATTAAGCCTATAATTATTATTGTGGAAACTTTACCCCATAAGCATTCAGAATTGAGCTACGTGTTATATAAGGAAATCATATTTGATGATTATTTCCCTATTCACGCCACTTATACAATCTTGCGACACACAATATGCAGTTTAACCATATAAACATATACCATATACTAAAGTATAAATTTAAGGATGTCAAAGATACATATATTAGTTTGTGAATATTGGACAAGCACGGACCACGGTGTCATTGAGGAGTCATTTGTCAAGTTTTTTTCTCGCGTGTACGTGTTCTGCCTAATGACTCAGTATCTACATATATAGTTGAATTTTACATGGGAAAGAAAACAAATCATTTCTTAGTTCAGATCATAATTAAATATTTAAAAGATATTCTATTTATATTCAACTGAAAAGATGGAATATACTTATCATACTCATTAATTATGGTTAGTTCAAAATTCTGCATGTCATATTATTAAAAGACGAGCTATCTCTATCTAACATGTCAACTGCCCTTGATATGAAAACACGCTTAAATCAATTTTTATCGGCAAGTAAACATACAGAGACATATACTTTATAAAACCATGTACTTTGTTATTAGGTTATACTGCGTATCTGTCGGTGTAACGTAAGAGATAAGGGATATACGCAATGTGCTAAATGAATATTTAATTCACCGTAACAGCTGATGACTTATCATTTATATATATATATATATATTATATATATATATATATATATATATATATATATATATATATATATATATATATATATATGTGTGTGTGTGTGTGTGTGTGTGTGTCTATATGTGTGTGTGTGTCAGAGAGAGAGAGAGAGAGAGAGAGAGAGAGAGAGAGAGAGAGAGAGAGAGAGAGAGAGAGAGAGAGAGAGAGAGAGAGAGAGAGAGAGAGAGAGAGCGATAAGATATAAATATCATATGGAGGTTATTGCGGAATATCACTACTTAAATGTGACAAAAATATATTGGGGAAACCAATATCGGATAATTTACGCAATAGCTGGTTGTTACTTACCCTCTATGTCTATAATACGTAATATGTCAAAGGAGGGAGCGACAAATAGCATAAAATGTCTAAAAGCCAATAGATTTCGTGATGTAAAATTTTATTTTTCATCATTTGTCAAGGTTTTCCTCGCATGTACGTTTTCTGCCTAATGATCAGTATCTACATATATAGTTGAATTTTACATGGGAAAGAAAACAAATTATTTCTTAGTTCAGATCATAATTAAATATTTAAAAGATATTCTATTTATAATCAACTGAAAAGATGGAATATACTTATCATACTCATTAATTATGGTTAGTTCAAAATTCTGCATGTCATATTATTAAAAGACGAGCTATCTCTATCTAACATGTCAACTGCCCTTGATATGAAAACACGCTTAAATCAATTTTTATCGGCAAGTAAACATATATAGACATTTACTATATAAAACCATGTACTTTGTTATTAGGTTATACTGCGTATCTGTCGGTGTAACGTAAGAGATAAGGGATATATGCAATGTGCTAAATGATCATTTAATTCGCCGTAACAGCTGATGACTTATCACACACACATATATATATATATATATATATATATATATATATATATATATATATATATATATATATATATATATATATATATATATATATATATATATATATATATATATGTGTGTGTGTGTGTGTGTGTATGTCTATATATGTATGTGTGTCTGAGAGAGAGAAAGAAAGAGAGAGAGAGAGAGAGAGAGTACATAGTATTTATAGTGAAAGGTGCAAATTGTTCCTGAGTATTGTACTGTATGCACTGACTAAGAATTCTAATGTCTATATATGTGTGAGAGAGAGAGAGAGAGAGAGAGAGAGAGAGAGAGAGAGAGAGAGAGAGAGAGAGAGAGAGAGAGAGAGAGAGAGAGAGAGAGAGAGAGAGAGAGAGAGAGAGAGAGCATAGTATTTATAGTGAAAGGTGCAAATTGTTCCCGAGTATTGTACTGTATGCACTGACTAAGAATTCAGTGATACATATAAATTATAATTGCGTCCATGTTCAGTATGTGATATACATGTTTATCATTATAACAACGAATTATTTGGGTAATATAAAGAATTGATTGAAGGGCGATATCTACCAAGTTGGTATGTCTGAACCACGGCTGGAACATCATTTAGTCTGTAAGTTCACCAGTCCGTAAGTTCACCAGCCCGACAGAAAAGATTGACGATTGGGTGGGTCCAGATACAAACATTTAGCCATCATACAAAGTCTCTATAAATGGATGTCGATAATTATGTAATAGATAGTTTTCGACCTCATTGATAGAAACAAGTACCTGTTGCCGCCCACCCTACTCAAATGTCGTATAATATATGCATTGTAGACATAATTGAAATAATTATATAGCGTAGAACACATTTTAAAGATAAAATATGGCTATGTATATTCACCTATTAAACTGCTATCGTTGACGTTCATGAGCTTATGAATTCCAACTGAAAGCCGTGCAATGCCAATATTTACTTACTTCTAATGTTTTCCAAGTTTTCTTTTATCATATCATTTGATTTGGAATTCAAATTTCAATAAATAACGCGCAACCGTTCTTGTACGCACAATTCCTGGAACAGTCATCCACAGTTATGAGATGGTGAACAACATCTTTTTTTCATAATGGTTATTTAGTGTCAGCGCCAACAGAAGGCTAATACTACGATATAAAAATAACCATATCTGGTGAAAAAATTATCTCGAGAAAAAATTTCCTTTTACCGATAATTTAGTTTTTCTAGTGAATTTATTTACTTTCGATCATATTATAAACAAGTGTGACTTACAGCGTTGTGTAGACATAAATTGGTCTTTTACTTCAATGTGACGAACGTTACTTACTAATACCGCTAAGGAGAAACTTCAACAATATTCAGAAGCAGTGTAAATCAGATGTTGATACTATAAAATTCTAAACGGCTTTTATAAGATTTGAAGGCACACAATTGTTTTCGAATTCACAGTATCAAAATATATGACTTCTCTACTCTTTACTCTTGATAGTCTGGCGGTTGACAGGCCAAAGTATATGACATTTAATCTAAGGAAATCTTATTACTCTTCAGATTGCCCGCCAATCAGAAATGTGAAGCATAATAAAGTTTACCTTACACATAGTATAACATCTTTTGACGCGTTACTATACCTCACTTTCAGAATGATAGTTTTTCAATGAAATTTCTTTAATAATTAAATTAACACATTTTTCTAAATTTCAGTTTATGTTCTTCTGTTAGGAATAGAATTCTGTGATAAAATTGTTTAATAGTGAAATAACTTCCCTAATTCTTTGAAATGTGACTATGTTGACAGACAATGATTTCCATGCATTGCATAAATGATTATATTGCTAAATCTAACAGGTTTTATAACAATTGTGCACAAATGAATTTTTTGTTATTTACAGATAGTATGCGTACAGAATAAAATAACATACAGACAGACGAAGTCCAGTTTAAACAGCTGTACAATGGCTCAGAATGGCTACAGACTTAACTGTTTATTATATGACATCGGCGGTGAAGTGTTACGCGAGTATTTAAAATTTTCTTGGCAAATAGCTGGATATACGTCACTCAACGATCTCCTTACAAAGAGGATACATTTACTGTATCATTGCTTCTGTCCACGACATCTATGTTGTTGTGGACATCAGGATAAATCCTCTCGTCCCTCACTGACCAAAATTCAGTGGGACAAATTATATGAACCCTCTCTACCTGACCATCCGTACAGAGGTCAACATCCATGTCAATTTCGTGTAAAATCGCAGTTGAAACTTGATGATCTAGATATTACAATTGCACGTCTAGTCATTATGAAGGTGTTAAAGCCTCCACACCATTTAGAGGTAGCAATAGAAAATATTCGGGATATGAGGAACTTTCTCTGTCATCTATCATCAACCAGCATGGATGACACAACATTTGAGAAAAAATGGAGTAATACTGTTATCAGTATCCTTCAACTGGCAAAAGAAGTGTCCTCACACTATCACGATGACATAAAGGGACGCGTCGATGGATTGAGAAGGGAAGAAGATAAACTCTTGCAGGTAGTTGTTTTCAATATTCAGCTTTCAGGTCGATCTCATTCATATATTGTCTTGTATTGTTTTGCTCTATGATGATCTTAAAATATTTTGTTAATATTTTGTTCTCGCATTAGGAGGTCAACATAGATAGCACTCCATTTGAAATTGCCAACTTCAAAATATGAGGTTTGTAACACCAATCGCGGTACTAGTGCTGCGCTATTTGACACATTTCTTACCAAAATATAATGTTTGTGGCTCTACATTGTGGCACTATTGTGGTACACTTGGTACATAATTGGGGCACATAAATCATTTATATCATGTCAAATGACTCATAACTTTAACTATTCTTATCAGTATAATTATGTTTGTGGCACTACATTGTGGAACTCTTACTACATTATTGCAGTAACATCAATCATTTATACCATGTCTTAGACTCATATCCGAGGCTATTTAAGACAGGTTGTTACTCTCGGATGCGTAAACTACATAGCTTTCTGGTGAGACCTTGAAAGCTATTTGACACATGGTTTTCGTAACACTGATCTTTAGTATAGTTTGCTCTTACATAACCTGTAATCCTCATGACCTTATACTGGTCTTTACAAGTCTACACTCGCTACATGTAGGGTCCTCATTGACGTTCGGGAAGTTTTAGTATTAGTCTGTACCGGCTAGATATACAATCCTCATTGGCGGTCTGTAAAGTCAGCTGTCCACTGAAAGTGCGGTTTAGTTAGAGTTGCAAAATGTCATATATACTATAACCGGTACTTCATATCGTCATCATTGTTATTCTATAATGAATGCATACTTGTAACTGAAAAAGAATTTCAAATATATCAAACAATACAAGGTAGACCGTTTCGAATTACTAGAAATGTTAAATTGATCTCAATTTTGGGTGTAAATCCAGAAAGACGAACAGCAGCAATAATGTAAATATAAACATCTTTGAATCCCCTGATATATGATAATGCATGTGCCTTTATTTTTATTTTATCAGTCCTTCAATTGGAATTTTTTTTGCGTTGTGTCCGCCCGCCCATTCTTATATTTCTTTCATATCGTTTATCCAACTGGAGTATTTACGTTTGGTCCAAATACTTAAATAGAGTGAGTGTCAATCACAGAAATGTAGTCTTACATTGCACGTACAGGTATCCTATATGTTTATTTATTTCTCTGTTGTTACCTACACACGTAGGTCTTTGTTTTATGGAAAACACTTTCAAATAACGCATTATATTTTGGCTTGTATGCAGTTTATGGAAGTGGAAATTAATATATATTAAATAAAACCAATAACGGACAGCAAATGACGTTTAAGGATGTATAAATAATGTTATGAACTTGAATATAAATGTCAGCTGGTTTAAAAGTGAAATTAAGATATAGAAAAAGTAAACAATAATATTGAGTTAAAACAATCAGATGAAAAGATAAGTTTTTGAAAGTTTTCACAGAATATATATATATATATATATATATATATATATATATATATATATATATATATATATATATATATATGTATGTGTGTGTGTGCGTGACATTAATGGTACTTTTTAAGTGGATACATGAAAATTTTGAACATGTGAATTTGTTTTGAGACTGGAAAATCCGTTTTTAACTTGTCCAATTGACTAGTAAGACAGAAATGCTAAATCCACCTCCTACTGGACTAATCATTAAAGTAATGTCGATACAAAAGAACCTAGCTGTAAAACAATTAAACTAATTATCAAACATCATACAAGTCTTAGCCAATGTTTATAAATATAATACATGTTTTATTGTTTGTTTTGTTAGTGTCCACTGCAGACAATATGCAATACGATCTTATTTTAAAATGTTTTCTCAAGGGTATCCAAAGCGATATTAAGAGTGTTCAAACACAAGTTCAGAATGTCCAGGTTGACGTTCAGAGTAACAAAGATGATCTTCAGATTGTGAAACGCATATTGACACAGAAAGACAACGAAGGTAATTCATAATATAAAAGAATGAAATAAAAAAATGATTGAAGTAAATGAAATATATTTTACACATAGAAATATAATAAATATTATAAAGTGCACATCCGCTCGAGATGGTTATACTTCACAAAATATATTTGGTAAAATATAATATGTGCACACTGACACATCACAGAGGGATGGGTATAAATTACACAGAAGATATATGATAAATATTGTCTAGTGTGCACTTATATATATATATATTAAATTTCCTTCTATACTTTCTCTTTGTAGGGATGCAGATACATTTAAAGATAGATCGTCTGGTAGGTAAGTAGTTTGTTAAACATTCATTTTGTCAAATTTGGTTCCTGATAATTCATGAAATATTGAAGCACATTTGTCGGTGCCCTAAATATCGCAAAGTGAAATCAAATGACTCGTATCTTATCCTGTATGCACTCTCTTTCATTTGTTACATCTATTATTCCCTTGTGCCTAAGGGTTCAACGTTAAATTTCTTTTTCTGAGGATTCCACTCTTCCGAAAAAGAAATTCATGGACCCATTTTACGAAAGGTCGTAAGTCCTTAATCCTAACATTTAGTCGTAAGTGCCATGACAACGTGTCGCTGGTTGGTTACATGGCAATTAGGACTAAGACTTTGGATTTAGCACTTACATCTTTTCGTAACACGGACACCTGATCTAGGTGAGAGTAGCGGTGAAATTTAAGGACAGACAACTTATCCTCATGCCACATAGTTCGATTGGATGCACAGGGATCAAATCAACTTTCTTACTCTCACTTTCAAAAATTATCACTCGGCCCCAGGAAATGACATTATAGATGCGAATAAGATATGGTTATCACATTGTTACTAAAAGCCAATCAAAATGTCTGATGGCCTTACCTCTGCAATGTATTACATTTAGAAAGTTTTGAATGGTTGAGTTTCTACTTATCTACATTTTTCACTCTTCATCTTTCAGTCAACAAAAATTTGATATTAGAAACACAAAGGAAAATGGTTTATGTATCTAACAGCAACGTTGAGGAAGAGTCGTATGAAAGGCTGATTACAGACGATTGGGTGATGTTATCTGGTCGAGAAGGAAGTGGTAAAACTACATTGGCTAAACAATTAATGGTGAGGTTTTGTAATGAACATTTAGAAAGTGTCGGGACACCACACTACACCCCAGTTATAATTCAGAAACCAACATATGTTGACTTGATTCAAGGTACAGACTGTCTTCTTATCTTTCTAGATGATCCTTTTGTTAAGACAAACGTTGATAATGTTTTATTACAGGAGTGGGAAATACGTTTTGAAGTTTTGTCATCTTTTTGTAAGGATGGCAATGTACGTGTTATCACCGCATGTAGATCTAGTATTAAGAAAGAGTGTGAACCTGAAATTAGAAAATGTTGTTGCTTCCAGGAAATGAAAACAATAGATATGTCAGGAATATAACAATTAACCTCAAATGAAAAACTACAAATGCTAAAAGCATATTGTAAAAAGCACAATGTATATATTTGCGACACACATGTGAAGAGTGTTTGTCCAACTATTCGTTAAAATCACGTGACGCACCCATCGCTGGAACAAGAAATAATCAAATATCTCTAGTAACCCTGACCAAGATTTCCAAATTTGATCCATTGATTGGTTTCCCTCTGTCCTGTTACATTTTGCTCTCTGCTGATTCTGTTTTTCATCAAAATATTGATGTTTTCAAAGATCCAGATGAAAACATAAGGAATAAAATATCTTGTTTAAAACAAAATGCTCCCATTCAATATTTTGTCCTAGCCTTGATGTTGCTAAATAAATTCAGACGTACTGCAATATACATAGAGAATGGACGTGTGGAACTCTTACTACATTATTGCAGTAACATCAATCATTTATACCATGTCTTAGACTCATATCCGAGGCTATTTAAGACAGGTTGTTACTCTCGGATGCGAAAACTACATCATTTTCTGGTGAGACCTTGAAAGCTATTTGACACATGATTTTCGTAACCCTGATCTTTAGTATAGATTGCTTTTACTTGACCTGTAATCCTCATGACCTCACACTGGTCTTTACAAGTCTACACTCGCAACATGTAGGGTCCTCATTGACGTTCGGGAAGTTTTAGTATTAGTCTGTACCGGCTAGATATACAATCCTCATTGACGGTGTGTAAAGTCAGCTGTCCACTGAAAGTGTGGTTTAGTTAGAGTTGCAAAATTTCATATATACTATTCCCTGTACTTCCTATCATCATCATTGTTATTCTATAAAGAATGTATACATGTAACTGAAAAAGAAATTCAAATGCATCAAACAATACAAGGTAGACCGTTTCGAATTACTAGAAATGTTAAATTGATCTCAATTTTGGGTGTTAATCCAGAAAGACGAACAGCAGCAATAATGTAAATATAAACATCTTTGATACTGCTTGTGCCTTTATTTTTATTTTATCAGTCCCTCACTTGGAATTTTGTTTGCGTTGTGTCCGCCCGCTCATTCTTATATTTCCTTCATATTATTTCTCCAACTGGGCTATTTACGTTTGGTGCAAATATACACATACATCTTAAATAGAGAAAGTGTCAATCACAGAAATGTAGTCTTACATTGCACGTACAGGTATCCTATATGTTTATTTATTTCTCCGTTGTTAACTACACACGTAGGTCTTTGTTTTATGACAAAAACTGTCACAGAAAACACATTATATGTTTGGCTTGTATGCAGTTTATGGAAGAGGAAATTAATATATATTAAATGAAACCAATAACGGACAGCAAATGACGTTTAAGGATGTATAAATAATGTTATGAATTTGAATATAAATGTCAGCTGGTTTAAAAGTGAAATTAAAATATAGGAAAAGTAAACAATGAGATTTAGTTAAAACATTCAGATGATAAGGTAAGTACTTAAAAGTTTTACAAAATATATATATATATATATATATATATATATATATATATATATATATATATATATATATATATATATATATATATATATATATCATATATATATATATATATGTGTGTGTGTGTGTGTGTATGGCATTAATGGTATCGTGTAAGTGGTTACATCAAAATTTTGAACAAGTGAATTTGTTTCGAGACTGGAAAATCCGTTTTTAACTAGTCCAATTGACTAGTGAGATAGAAATGCTAAATCCACCTCCTACTGGACTAATCATTAAAGTAATGTCGATACAAAAGTACATAGCTGTAAAACAATTAAACTAATTATCAAACATCATACAAGTCTTAGTCAATGTTTATAAATATAACACATGTTTTATTGTATGTTTTGTTAGTGTTCAGAAAAGCAATTCAGAATGCCAACGCCGATATGCAGATTGTCCAAACACAAGTTCAGAAGGCACAAGCCGATATGCAGATTGTCCAAACACAAGTTCAGAAGGCACAAGCCGATATGCAGATTGTCCGAACATACGTTCAGAAGGCACAAGCCGATATACAGATTGTTTGAACACAAGTTCAGAAGGCACAAACCAATATGCAGATTGTCCGAACACAAGTTCAGAATGCACAAGCCGATATGTAGATTGTTCAAATACAAGTTCAGAAGACACAAGCTGATATGCAAATTGTCCGAACACAAGTTCAGAAGGTACAAGCCGATATGCAGATTGTCCGAACACAAGTTCAAAAGGCACAAGCCGATGTGCAGATTGTCCGAACACAAGTTCAGAAGGCATAAGCCGATATGCAGATTGTCCGAACACAAGTTCAGAAGGCACAAGCCGATATGCAGATTGTCCGAACACAAGTTCAGAAGGCACAAGCCGATATGCAGATTGTCCGAACACACGTTCAAAAGGCACAAGCCGATATGCAGATTGTCCGAACACAAGTTCAGAAGGCACAAGCCGATATGCAGATTGTCCGAACACAAGTTCAGAAGGCACAAGCCGATATGCAGATTGTCCGAACACAAGTTCAGAAGGCACAAGCCGATATGCAGATTGTCCGAACACAAGTTCAAAAGGCACAAGCCGATGTGCAGATTGTCCGAACACAAGTTCAGAAGGCATAAGCCGATATGCAGATTGTCCGAACACAAGTTCAGAAGGCACAAGCCGATATGCAGATTGTCCGAACACAAGTTCAGAAGGTACAAGCCGATATGCAGATTGTCCGAACACAATTTCAGAAGGCACAAGCCGATATGCAGATTGTCCGAATACAAGTTCAGAATGTCCAAGCCGATACGCAGATTGTCCAAACACAAGTTCAGAATGCCGAAACCGATATGCAGATTGTCGAAACGCAAGTTCAGAATGTCCATGTTGACGTTCAGAGTATCAAAGATGATCTTTAGATTGTAAAACATAAATTGACACAATAAGACAACGAAGGTAATTCATAATATACAAGAATGAAATAAAAAAAATATTTGAAGTAAATGAAATATGATTTACACATAGATATATAATAAATATTATAAAGTTCACATCCGCTTGAGGTTGTTATAGTTCACAAAATATATTTGGTAAAATATAATATGTGCACACTGACACATCACAGAGGGATGGGTATAATTTACACAGGAGAGCAATAGATATATGATAAATATTGTGTAGTATATATATATATATATATATATATATATATATATATATATAATTTCTTTCTATGCTTGTCTTTGTAGGGATGCAGATACATTCAAAGATAGATCATCTGGTAGGTAAGTAGTTTGTAAAACATTTATTTTGTCAAGTTTGGTTCCTGATAATTTATGAAATATTGAAGCACATTTGTCGGTGCCCTAAATATTGCAAAGTGGAAATCGAATGACTCGTATCTTATCCTGTATGCACCCTCTTTCATTTGTTACATCCCTTATTCCCTTGTGCTCAAGGTTTCAACGTTAAATGTCTTTTTCTGAGGATTCCAATCTTCCGTAAATAGAGGTCCAGGGACCCGTTTTACGAAAGGTCGTAAGTACTAAATCCTAACATTTAGTCCTAAGTTCCATGACAACGCGTCGCTAATTTGGTCAATTACATTGTAATTAGGTCTAAGACTTTGATTGGAGGCAAACGGACCAAATACAAATACCACAAAATCAACATAGATGTCCTAAAGACATATGCAAATATTGAGAACATTGGAGAGGCTAGAGGTGTAATCAGGTATTATGGATTAGTAAGCATCTCCTGTTGACCGGTCACACCCACCATATGTGCATAACCACATTCAAATGCAATAAATAATCATCGTTATAATGGGTATAAACGACCCTAAAACCACTATCGAACAAGTTTCTCAACATTCTTTTTAGTGAAACAAAGTATTGCAACCAAGGTCATAATACCGACCGTAAATTGTGCAGAACGTTGATATCAAACACGATTCCGATACTCATGTGGCAAAAACTTACTAGTAACTGATAAGTTTGTATCTGTATATGAAATATTTATATGTTGAACATGCCCTGGCATGTTTGATCATTTGCGCGATATAGTCACCATATGCAGGTCACAGCGGGTATTACTAATTGCATGTGGATAATTGTCTCTATTACCACAGAGGACATTGTATGTGACGGTCTATCACAAACAAATTTATCACATACGCATTGGTAAGATGAAAACCATCGTAAGGTCGATATAGTTGCGACTATTTTAATCTACTGCATTAATGGTGGTGTCAGTGGAAGTTGCATATCGAGTATGCAGGTGTGTAAGAAATATATCTGTCTTGGTCTGTATTTTTATATGGAGATGTACCCATCGCAGTGCAGTCAGTCAGTAAACTTTCAATTTCTCTCAGACAACAAACCAAATCATTGCATAATATTTAATCAATGTTTGCTTCCAAAAAGGCTAGACACCTTTTTAAATTCTTATGATTTTGCTTTCTGTCGATATAGTTATAAGACTTTAAGTTCAGTTAAAGTTGAGTTTCAAGTTGACAAGTCTGACAAAATAGGTTTGCTAGGCAGTTAAATCCTTCCTTTAACTTAGATTGGTAAAGGAATTATGTTCCTCCCCCTCGATGTCATAATGAATTATAGTGTTTGGCCTGGCAAATGTGGCACTGTTGTAGCATTTCAGTTATGCGGTGTTAGTCAGATTATTAATGATGAAGTTGCAAGATATTTAGGAAAGGAACAATGGTCTTCCTCAAGCAAGCTGGCAGACTTTCTTACTCTCACTTTCTCAAACTATCACTCGGCCCCAGGAAATGAAATTATAGATGCCAATAAGATATGGTTATTACATTGGTACTAAAAGTCAATCAAAATGTCTGATGGCCTTACCTCTGCAATGTTTTACATTTAGAAAATTTTGAATGGTTGAGTTTCTACTTATTTACACACTTTTCACTCTTCATCTTTCAGTCAACACAAAATTGATATTAGAAACACACAGGAAAAAGATTTATGTATCTAACAGCAAAGCTGAGGAAGAGTCGTATGAAGGCAGATTACAGACCATTGGGTGATGTTATCTGGACGAGACGGAAGTGGTAAAACCACATTGGCTAAGCAATTAATGGTGAAGTTTTGTAATCAACATTTAGAAAGTGTCGGGACACCACACTACACTCCAGTTATAATTCAGAGACCAAAATAATTTGACCTGGTTCAAGGTACAGACTTCCTTCTTCTCTTTCTAGATGATCCTTTTGGTAAGACAAACGTTGATAATGATTTATTACACGAGTGGGAAAAACGTTTTGAAGCTTTGTCATCTTTTTGTAAGGATGGCAATGCACGTGTTATCATTGCATGTAGATCTAGTATTAAGAATGAGTGTGAATCTGAAATTAGAAAATGTTGTTGTTTCCAGGAAATGAAAACAATAGATATGTCAGGAATATATCAATTAACCTCAAATGAAAAACTACAAATGCTAAAAGCATATTGTAAAAAGCACAATGTATATATTTGCGACACAAAAAGTGAAGAGTGTTTGTCCAACTATTCGTTAAAATCACGCGACGCAACCATCGCTGGGACAAGAAATAATCAAATATCTTTAGTAACCCTGACCCAGATTTCCAAATATGATCCATTGATTGGTTTCCCTCTGTCCTGTTACATTTTCTTCTCTGCTGATTCTTTAATTAATAAAAATATTGATGTTTTCAAAGATCCAGATGAAAACATAAGGGATAAAATATCTCGTTCAAGACAAAATGCCCCCCTTCAATATTTTGTCCTAGTCTTGATGTTACTAAATAAACTCAGACGTAATGCAATATACATAGCGAATGGACGTGTCATAGAGTTGGGAGAATTAATGAATGAGAATTACACATTGGAAGATATTGAACATTGTATGCGTCATGATATTAGTGATGTCTTTATAGAAAAAATACACTCAGATGTGTATCGGTTTGCACATCAAACTGTTCTAGAGGCCGTCTTATTTACTGTTTGCGATACAAATCCAGATATATTTCTATAGCTTGGCAGTTGTTTCATTATCAAGCAGTATGCTCGCTCATCTAGATATGAACCACAGCCTGGTGAGATTTGTGTTAATTTACCTGTAGAATGTCATAAACAGTTAGCAAGAAGGATAATAGATGATGCTATAGGTATGTTAGATATTGTAAAAAATAGATCAACAACTGGTGAATCATTCGTGCATGATTTACTTGATTAAGTTGAGTGGTGTTCATTTTCTGATTTTGTACACTTTGGTGTTCATGGTGATTACATTGATAATGATGCTAGGCATGAATACACGGGTCTCTCTAATCTTTTACTCTATGCTGTAATAGGTTACAGTTTTTATCTAGTAAGAGCAGTGTGTAAGCGTTACACAAACTACAAAGATATGCTATCGGATGATAGCGCTGACCAATGTCCATCAAAACCAAAGCCGTCTGTTAAGTCTTTTCTTCAGGCTCTAAACTATATTGTGGGGAAAGGTAAAGTTGATGAAGCAGAGGAACTGTTGAAGTCCAGTGGATTAGATCTCATTTACGCTTATAATTCAGGGACACCCTGTAGTGTTTATGAAAAAAGAGATTTCCTAGATATGTTTAGATTAGTAGATGGTTCGTTGTCTTTCAATTTCAATATGAGTCTTCATTACTTAAATAACACAAAGTTGTTCTCAACAGTTTGGTATGTTGCAGTGGGTAGAATGAAAAATCTCCTTTTGCTGTTTTTAGATAACATGAATTTCGCTGACTTGCAATGCATGTCAGGACTTCTAGCGCAGATGTGTTGTGAATATGACTGGGTTGATATTTTGGAGAACATGGTACTGAAACCTGGAAATATTTTTCATCCCAAACCTATAGGATTCCCATCAAGTCATGTATTTCGTTGTGCTGTAAGTCATCGGAGCGAAATTATATTTTTGTACATTTTAAAGCATGGTCTTTACACCACTTTAAGTCATCTATCTGTATCGTGCTGTAAATATGATTGGCGTGATGGTCTTGATATGGTGCTAGAGCACAATAAGAATGAATTTCCGGAATCACTGTCAAATCTTATTCTCAGTGCTGCAGCTTGCAAGATTAAGGACATGGTGTTGTACCTGTTAAAGTTCGATATTGACATTACAGTAACTGATCAGTTTGGTGTGAACTTGCTATTCTACATTTGCATAAATGATTGGGTTGATGTTTTTGAAATTGTGAAAGTGAAAAATAAGAAAACAGTTGAGAAAATGCATTCAAATTCGTCACTTATTCTTTGTGCTGCACAGTACAGGTGTAAAGACATGGTGCTGCACTTGTTCGGGTTTGACTTTGACATGACAGCAACTAATAAGTATGGTAAAAACTTTTTACAATGCATTTGTGAAAATGATTGGCTTGATATCGTTAAAAAAGTTGTAGAAAGAAAAAAAGATTCGCCAACAAATGTGATTTTCTTTGCTTTAGTGTCTGGAAAAAAGGATATAGTGGTGTACCTGTTGAAGTACATTACAGATTTTACATTGACTGACAAACATGGGAATAATATGTGTCATTATTGTTCTAAAAATGGCTGGAACGATTTGGTCTTAAAGCTGGTACAATTAGAACCTGTTATAGTAAATACACGAAATAGAGATGGGATGACTTCCATATTTTTTGCAATGGAAGCAGGGGAAAAAGAGACTGTTCTCGAACTGCTGCAGCAAGGGGCAGGTATGTCAATACAAGACAAAAATGGCAATACAATGCTACACTACTGTGTAAAACCTGATTGTTATGATATCATTGAACGTTTTGAAGATACATACAGTATCTTGGCTAGTAAGAACAAGAAAGGATTCTCGATGCTACACGTGAATCTCCTTTATAGCAATAGTAAGACAGTGGAAATGTTATTCAAAGCTGGCATAAATCAACGACATGAAATCTACTCACATTTTCAGTTGGCGTTTGCCGGCCTTGTTGTTAACGATGTCCCTTCGTTCTGTGGTATCAGCTGTTCCAAAGGATATAGGAAACGGTCTGAAAAATTAAATGATTTTGATCACGTAATGAATTTTATTTCAACCCTCAATCAAAATTATGTTGAAAGTTTGTGTGAGCCATTAGATGACAATGGATACACTGTAGTACACTTGCTTATTTTGTCTAATGAAGATGAATATGTGCACCATGCGATTAAGTGGTGTTCATTGCACTGGGAACAAGCTCTTTTTACCTCAACAGAACAACACTTCCCACAACTTTACATATGGCTGCATATATAGGTAGAAAGCAAACCTTTACATTACTGTATGAGGCAGGTGTTAGATGTAGTGATGGAGATATGTCCATTCTTGAAACTGTAACGCTAGGGATGCAGTTTGAAAATACCAAGATAAGTTGTCAGACAATGATAACGAGTTATTGTGTAAGAAACATGAGTTTGTTGATGTAGTTGAGTTTTCACAATGGTCTGATTACGACAGCATAATGGATTTCTGTTCAAAATAAATACATTATTATTTGTAAAGGCGAATCATCTACATGTGATGTCATTATACTTTAGGGGAGTTGAACATGTACTATATACGCACCATATTTGCTATATGACATATGTACAATATAAAAACACAGGTACGATATACAGAACACATATATTGTATACAACACACATATAATCTACATTACACGTCTGCAATATACAGAAACATGTACAGTATACAAAACACACATACAATATACACAACACATACAACACACACAACACATATTGTACACAACACACATATAATATACATAACACGTCTACAATATACACAACACATGTACAATATACACAACACATAATATGTACAACACGTGTTCAATATCCACAACAATACACAACACATGTGCAATATACAGGTCTCATGTGCAATATATACAACACGTGTACGATATAAATAGCACATTTAGAATGTACATTCAACACATGTACAACCTACACAACACGTGTGCAAAATACAGTTTGTACTGTATACACAGCACATGTACGATATACACAACACGTGTAAAATATACACAACACATACGCAATATAAGTAACACATTCACGTGTTTCACTGGACTTGACTGTGGACTCACGGCGGGTGTGACCGGTCGACAGGGGATGCTTACTCCTCCATGGCACCTGATCCCACCTCTTGGTTTCCAGAGGTCTGTGTTTGTCCATTTTTATCGGATTTGTATTTGTGTTCTCTACATTCTATTGATTAACACTTTGGTATCTAAGGTTTTTATATTGCAATATATACAACACGTATACAATATACACAACACATATACTATATACATAGCACCTGTACTATATACACAACACGTGTACAATATACACAACACATCTGCGATATATACAACACCTGTACAATATAGACAACTCAAATACAATATACACAACACATGTACATGATGTATGGAATAAGGTTGAGTTGTGAGTATATTTATTCATGTACATTGGTGAACTCATTGCCCACAGGTAGAACATGGTAAATGTTTCATCTTATTATCGTGACACTATATCATTTACCTTTCGTATAGCGAGAGACTGGAAGACATTTTAGTGATATCATGGGCTGACTATAGTAAGATCAATGATTTAAAAAAATGTTAATCGTAGTATTTAGGAGTTGTTTATATGTCATCGCGTTTCATCATTTGTTTAGGATAAACATTCGTTTAATCGTCTCCGTTGATACCACTCAGCCAATGGACACCAGACATGGCTATAATCATACTTAGATGTATACTACACAACTTTGTCTATTGTGTTATTATAACAGCTAGATGTATGTTAACTTCAAACACCAATCTTGAAGTTTTAATTTTTAGCAGTATTTGTTTGAATGACCATAGAACCATTTCTCTTTTATTACCAATTTTCTGTATTCTCTCTCTCTCTCTCTCTCTCTCTCTCTCTCTCTCTCTCTCTCTCTCTCTCTCTCTCTCTCTCTCTCTCTCTCTCTCTCTCTCTCTCTCTCTCTCTCTCTCTCTCTCTCTCTCTCTCTCTCTCTCTCTGTTCCAAATTTTATGGAAGGACTGACAGAGACATTAATTTAGGGGTTTGTTGTCAAATTAAAAATGTGTTTGCTGATTTTAACACTTAGACTAGTTATTTGCGTTTTGATATTTCTATATTGTTCAAACTGCGTGTCTGAAAAATATTATTTATACATTTATACATATATACATATGTGTGAGAAATCTTGTTTATACAGCGTGTGTAAACATATACAAGTGTCGAAATTCTTGTTGTATAGTGTATATAATCATATACAGCGGATATGAGAAATATTGTTTATATAACGTATGTAAAGATATGCAGGGGTTTAAAAATATTGTTTATACAGCGAGTGTAAACATATGTAAATATCTTATTACGCAGTGTAAGTGCTTTTAATATTTATGTCGATATATTGTTTATACAACGTATGTAAACATATGCAGGACTTTAAAAAATATTGTTTATACAGCGAGTGTAAACATATGCAGAGGTTTAAAAATATTGTTTATACAGCGAGTGTAAACATATGTAAATATCTTATTATGCAGTGTAAGTGTTTTTGATATTTATGTCGATATATTGTGTTTACAACGTGTGTAAACGTATTCAGAAGTTTAAAAATATTGTTTATACAGCGAGTGTAAACATATATAAATATTTTATTACGCAATGTTAGTGCTTTTGATATCTATGTCTATTTAGCTTTTGTGAGTTGTCTGTTATTACAATTCATAGTACTGTAAAGTGGTTTAATGTGATTATTATTGTTTTTTTCATGTTTTGTTCTCTTTTGATAGTTCTGTCGCATTTGTTTAATTCGCGTAGCGATAAATAACTTAAAAGTAATGAAATGACTTCTGTAAAGCAATAACGTAACGTACTAATAATCTGATTTAAGAACACGAAAAGAGAAAATGACACTGTTTCACCAATCATGCATTTCACCGAACTTAAACTTTTTCACAAAACTTGACCTTGTTACCGAATTTACCGAACAAGAAAGTTCCCATGTAACGTTTACGACGGGTGTGACATGGTAGCAGACGACACTGACTCCTCCCGGACACCTTCCGTTTGGTATTTGCAATTATCCTTCATGTTGAGACCATTTGCACATCTAATTCGTCGTGTTCTAATGAACTTGAATTCGGGATTAACCAATACCGTGAATATAGCGATTACCGCTAATCAGTTTCCCACTTTACGATATAGATTATGTTTGAGTTACAATTTATAGAAATCTCAATGCTTACTTTATTGTATTTTGTACTTTATGTAGATCTTATCTGGAAAATTTTGCTCACGTTTAGTCTTTACCATTTCGTCCTTAGATGAAAGCTGCATATAACACGAAAGCGAAATTATCAAGCTAAAGCAAGTAAACGCATGCGTGGATGGCATTTCATGAAACTGTCTGTTGATTTAGGGAGAACTGAAAACTGTTGAATATGTTGTTGTTGTTGTTGTTGTTGTAAGAGGGCGAAGTGTCCAAGTATAGGTCTGCCAAGGTAAAGTGGCATATGTTTATCAACACAACGAGTCTAATTTTTTTATCATAGCAGGGGCACAGGTTTCTTTTCCACTACAAAATTACTTTTACACAGTAACGCATTTTTTTTTACCAATTTTATCATCAATTCTGTACAAGTCCTTAGTGACGTATTTAAAAAAAAGATAATTCACCGTCACCAGACTTCTATGTGGTTATCGCGGTTCATTGTTATATTTGGTGATAGGTTTCTATAAGATTCCATAACATTTTTTATGTTCTTTGGTTTCTTTTCTTTTTTTTGCCTTTTTTAATTTTGTTTTGTTTTGTGTTTAATATGTAGGCCTTTAATCAAAAAATGTTTTTGTGGGTTTGGTTGTCTGTGCGTCTGATCTGAATATAGAGGGTTGCAAATATAGAATATCTTAGCTGATCGGACAGAGGTGCGAAAGTTATGGAAAGTATTTTTTTTAATTTGTAGAGAAATATTAAAGGGTTTTCAGTTATTGTGTCAACTACATCTATAGGATGCACTATCTCGGCTTAACCATACAATAGTCATAATTTTATATGTTGGATAACCTGTAAAGCAGTAGCCTATATCAGGGTTTTACGCATCGGTCAGATAAAAGTATTAGTACATTTTGTTCTGCGTCCAGACTGGCAATCCACTAATAAATATCACTGATTATCCCTGAGGTATATTGAGGAAGAACATATCATACAAGACATTACGGCCCGCGAATACCCACTCTATTTTACAAGACATTAGAGGATGATATGTAGACTTATAGGTAGCAAATTCTGTCCCGATTAAAAGGGAAGATAATTCAAAATCAATCGGAATTTTAGCCTAGGGACCTCCAGACACTGAATTATGACCTATTTATCCTTGCATAATACATCACTCGGGGGTCGGGAGTATACTCTCAAAAGACATTTTGGAAATATCCAAATAGGAAGCCTGACGAGAATTTCTCCAGCTTTCATACACAAATCACAATTTCCCCAATGTTATGCTTCCCAGAAATGTCAAATCTTAAAAGCGCAGGGAGTTAATTATCACAAATTTTATTTATACAAAATGTTGCATTATATTGACTATTTATTTAAGCAAACACACACAAATTCACTGCCCTGTACTGATTTTATCTAGAAATAAGTAAAGGTCACTTATATCTAAACCGGCGTGCAATAGACATTACTTTGTTTATTTGTTAAACTTGCAAATCATTACAAGGTGAAATTGTAACTTGCGCACCCCAAGTTTTGGAAATAGATTGTAGAGTTATGGTTCTTGACAATACCCGGATGCGCCATTTTACCTTGTTATATCTGTACATTGTATATAATATTTACTCTTTGTAGTAACTGCACAGCTAATTGTTATAGTAATCTGATTGCAAACAAACATGATATATATTGAACTTGTATAATTGAATTGATTATCATATAAGACCATGTGGTCAATATTGAACTTTAATGTGTATTGAGTATATCTATATTTATTATGTACAACTAAATGTTGTTGTATAACTATATGTAGTGTGCATATATATATTTAGTGTGTACATCTATGCTTAGTATAAACATTCATTGCTAGATATACTGTTTAATACACACAAGCAACATAATAAACACAATTTTAAATATTGTAACTGATCTGTTTTTCTTTGTATATTATGTACTGTCATGGTTACATGGATATTGATCTGACATGGAACCTCAGTTTTAAGACATTAATCCTTCCTATTTTGGGCATGTTGAACATTTTATATACAATAGCAGCCACTGTCTTTCTTAAATAATCATGGGATACGACTCACTAAGATAATGCATGACATTAAAATACCATGTATATTTCATAAAGATATATCAGATATGAATCATAGATATATCAGGTATGAATTATAAACAGATATCAAGTATGAATCATAACATATATTAGATATGAATCATAAGCATATTTCAGATATGAATCATAAAAAATAATCGAGTATGGATAATAAAGATATTATAGGTATATCTCATAATTTGATATTCGGCACGAATCATTAAGTGATATCATGTGTACTTCTTAAAGAAATATTAGTTATGAATTACAAAGATATCTCAAGTATAATTTATAAAGAAATATGATATATGAACCATGAAGAGATATTGGGTATGAATTATAAAGTTTGTTTTAGATTTGAATCATTAAAATATATCAGGTATGAATCATAAAGAAATTCCAGGTTTGAATCATAGTGAAATATAAGATATGAACGATAAAGAAATATCAGGTATGAATTATAACACAGATATCAGGTGTGAATCATAAACAGATATCAGGTATGAATCATAAACATATATTAGGTATGAATCATAGATATATCAGGTATGAATTAAAACGTAGGTATTAGATTTGAATGATAAAGCGATATCAACCTTTTCAGGTTTGATTCATAAAGAGATTCAAGTTATGTATCATAATGAGATATCAGGTATGAATCTTAAAAATTTGAGATATAATTTAAACCAAGATACAAGGTATGAATCTTAGAAATTTGAGCTATGATTTAAACCAAGATACAAGGTATGAATCATAACGAAATATCACCCCTGTATTATGAATATACCGTTTGTTAATCATAAAGAAATATTATGTATGAATCAACACGATATA
This sequence comes from Atrina japonica, assembly GCA_030159075.1. NCBI lineage: Eukaryota > Metazoa > Mollusca > Bivalvia > Pterioida > Pinnidae > Atrina > Atrina japonica. The sequence continues at coordinate 283,170 of BROG01000653.1, forward strand.
TCAGGTTTGACTCTTAGAAAGGGATTAGGTATAAACGGGTCTTGTGCATGACATGAAAAAATAATAAATCGGATATGACTGAAGAAAAAAATATGAGTTAAAAGAAAAAGTTTTACTTAGGACTCGAAAGAGAACTCTGTAGTTATGTCACAGGTGGATAAAGTAAATTTGAAGAGTACCAATCAATAATAAAAACACTTCGTTATAAGTCCATTATACACGACGAATAAGATAAAGAAAGGTATAATTTGCATAAAAAATATCGGCTACGACTTTGAAAGAAGCCTCACATAGAAATTACAAAATGAAATTTCAGCAATGACCCCTGAAGACATGCCAAGTATGAGTAAGTTTTACGTATCACTCCGATATAAATTTCAGATAAGTCTCAGATAAGACTGGGAAAGGAGAATTAAAGAAGTCATTAAAAGTTATTAAGGAGACTCACATAAAACCCACCAAGGAAAGTCACCTAAGTCTCAACAAGGAAACTCGCATAAAACTTATAAAGCAGACTCACATACAACTCATCAATGAGACTCACATACAACTCATAAAGGAGACTCACATAAAACACATCAAGGAGATTCACAAAAGGAGACTGACATGAAACTCATCAAGGGGTTTGACATAGAACTCATTAAGGACACAGACATAAAATTTATCAAGGGGACCCAAAAATTCATTAAGAGGACTCATATAAAACTCATCAAGAAGACTGACATAAAACTCATCAAGGGGACTAACATAAAACTCATCAAGGAGACTAACATAAAACTCATCAAGGAGACTGACATAAATCTCATCAAGGAGACTGACATAAAACTCATCAAGGAGACATATAAAACTCATTAAGGGACTGACATAGACATCAAAACTGACATAAATCTCATCAAGGGGAAACTCATCAAGGAGACTGACATAAATCTCATCAAGGAGACTGACATCAATCTCATCAAGGAGACTGACATAAATCTCATCAAGGAGACTGACATGAAACTCATCAAGGAGACTGACATCAATCTCATCAAGGAGACTGACATAAATCTCATCAAGGAGACTGACATGAAACTCATTAAGGAGACCCAAAACTTATCAAGGAGATATAACATACATAAAACTCACCAAGGAGATCTGATATTCACATAGAACTCATCGAGGGGAATGATATAAAACTCATTATGGAGACTAACAAAACACTCATCACGGAGACGCACATAAAAATTCATCAAGGAGATTGACATAAAACTCATCAAGGTGATTGACATAAAACTCATCAAGGTGATTGACATAAAACTCCTCAAAGAGACTGACATAAATCTCATTGAGGAGACTGACATGTAACTCATGAAGGAAAACCATAGACCTCATCAAGAAGACTCATGTAAATCTCATAAATCTAAAATCAAGGAGACTCTAAAATCCATCAATGAATCTCATAAAAAGGAGACTCACATAAAACTCATCAAGGAGACTCATAAAACTCATCAAGGAGATTGACATAAAACTCATCAAGGAGACCCATGAAACTCATCAAGAAGACTCATATAAAACTCATCAAGGAGACTCATATAAAACTCATCAAGGAGACGCACATAAAACTCATCAAGGAGACTGACATAAAACTAATCAATGAGACTCACATAAATTCATCAAGGAGATTCACATAAAACTCATCAAGGGGACAACATAAAACGCAAAAAAGAGACTGACATAAAACTCATCAAGGAGACTAACATGAAACTCATTAAGGAGACCCATAAAACTTATCAAGAAGACTCACATAAAACTCATTAAGGAGATTCACATTTAACTCATCAAGGAGACTCATAAAACCCATCAAAGAGATTCACATAAAACTCATCAAGGGGACAACTAAAAACGCAAAAAAGGATACTAACAAAACACTCATCACGGAGACGCACATAAAAATTCATCAAGGAGATTGACATAAAAATCAAGGTGATTGACATTATGGAGACTCTGACATAAAACTCATTAAGGAGACCCATGAAACTCATCAAGAAGACTCATATAAAACTCATCAAGGAGACGCACATAAAACTCATCAAAGAGACTCACATAAAACTCATCAATGAGACTGATAAAACTCATTATGGAGACTCACATTTAACTCATTAATGAGACTAACATAAAACTCATCAAGGAGACTGGCATAAAACTCAACAGGAAGATTCACATAAAACTCATAAGGGAAACTCATATAAACTCATCAATGAGACTCACATAAAACTCATCAAGGAGACTCACATTAAACTCACCAAGGACACTGACATAAATCTCATCAAGGAGACTGACATAAAACTCATTAAGGAGACGCACATAAAACTCATCAGGAAGAGTCACATAACACTCATAAGGGAAACTCACATAAACTTATCAATGAGACTCATATAAATATCATCAAGGAGACTCATATCAAACTCAAAAGGTATACTCACAAAAATGTTGTAAAGGAGACTTACATAAACCTCATCAAGGTGACTCACATACAACTCACATAAAATACATCAATGATACTCATATAAAACTCATCTTAGGAATGACAGAAAGGAATTTCAAGTACGGCTATGAAAGAGTGACAGGTTTCATAAAGAAACCTAAGGAATCACCTAGTACCTGGTATTTTGGTACCAGCTGATAACCCTATACTGAAGTAATATTTCGCACTGATATCATTATTCAAATTCTAAATTATTCAAAAGCTTAGATACTCATATTTTGAAAGTGGCTATTTTTAGACGGATTTTGGTTATACATTTAGATTTATTATTTGACCTTGTATGATACCATTTTTCTCTTTAGACACTATATACGCGCATCTATTTCAAACTGATTGACATAAATGATTGTCTTGAGCATAAATAACTTTGATATTATTTTTATAATGTTGTAAGGAGGTTTCGGGTATGCCTCAAACAACCGTTGGTATGAATAAAAGAACTACTACGTATGGCTTGTAAATATGTATTGGGTATGGGTTTTATGTGGGGTCCGGTATGACGCAGGAAAAATATTTATACAGAAATGGTAGATGTGACTTATACGAATCTCAGGCAGCTTGCTATAAGAAGTCTCGTGTATGAGTGATTACGACACAAAAGTAAATATCAAACATGATTTGCAAAGGAATATCGAGCATACCTCAGAGAGAAAGCTCAGAAATGACTGAACCAGTTTCATCAATTAATCAAAAAGAAATGTAAAGTACGACTCATAAAGAAGTCTTATGTGAGACTTGTAACGATAACTTGTATTTTGAATTTTTATTTGACATATAAAAGGTATGCTTCCACATGGGAATATTTATTGCGTTTGGTTAAAATTGGAATGTGTAAAAATTAACATCAGATGTTTTCTATTCCCTGGGTGTCTGTGACCTGGACCTTTGAAACAATAATCCAAAGACAATTTCTTCTGACAGTTTACTCACAAAGTATACAAAAAGTCATTCAATTTTGAATTAATCAGTCAGATGTTTAAAACGGTTCTGATGCGGTTTTACATGGAGACATTTTCTGTCATAGTTAAACTGGCCCATTGGACTACGACAGGCAAAATACGACCACAAAAGAGTACTTTGAGCTTTTGATGCCATCGCCAAATATCTTATAATTGTATTCAATGAAAAATGTTACTTTTCTTCCTTTTACATTCATTCCTAAAAGTTTGTTTACTTTTAGAGTATTTTAAGAAAAAATATTTGTCAGTTATATGATCGTGGTCAGTTCTTTTATGGAAGTGGAGTATATCCGGTTCAATGTATCTGCGAAAAGCTGGAGACCGCCGGCCTTCCGCGAGTAAACTGGCAACATTTCGACAGCAAAACCAGCTGAGGTTACAGCGGTGTTCAAACCTGCGCTGACTTAAGAGAGATACTTTATGCGTAAAAGTGTCATGCTCTACCTAATCTTCCACGGGGTCCTCCTATGGTTCATAGTTGTTTGGCGATTATTTGGCCGCGCTGAAATGGCAGAACTCCAATCCACGAAACAAACTTTATAATGACCTGTAATACAGATTAGGCAATGTTTAATATATATATATATATATATATATATATATATATATATATATATATATATATATATATATATATATATATATATATATTGTTTTATATATTGTATCATTCAGTTTTTAAAATTTCAAATGTTTTTAATTATCAATTAACTAATTACCTAATGAACGACAACACAGCACAAACATTATCAAATAATACACACAAAAACCTTCTTGCTAAGTCGGAGGCATATCACTTGGAATTTCTTGAGCCAAACTAAAACCATGCCACTGGCTGCAACGTCCAAAGCACTATTCTGCAATGATAAATTAAGTAGTATTTCATAATCATATTGGGGATAAGACTGGGTGGGTTGTTGGTGATATTGTATTGCTGTTTAAAGTCTCACTAAGGAATTTTTCACTGTTATGGAAATGCAACGAGATGCCTGTAAAGAGCTTTAAATGATGGTCGTGTTCCTCACCTACGACAATGGAGCAGTGATGTTCTCTATTTAGCATACTATGAAATTGGGCCTCGGTTTTTACTGTCTCATTGGAAGGACAAGATATCGACTTGATGTCGGCTGGACTCGAACGCACGAACTCATGATCAATAGTCGATCGCGCTACTGATTGAGCCAGGAGTTTGGGTGAGTATTTAAAAACTGTATTATAAACTGTACTAATTCCTGGACAAAACTAAATACCTTAAAACTGTGCTAATATATGCTGATCTGGACTCTCCCGATATATATATTTATATATAAATGTCTTCAATGGTCATAAGAACAATGGTCAAGGTTACAGACACCTAAGTAGATACAATATCAGTTTTCCATAAACGTTTACATATCTCGTATTACATTTCATAAACTGTTATTTTAGAGACGACACCTGTGTCAAAATGCCAAGATATTTAACCAGTGTTGCATGATGATTTTTTTTAAAATCAATATGAAGTTACGTGATACATATCGTTCATAGGGAATATGCTTAAAATGAATAACATATGTACTTCGGTATCCCCCCCCAAGATTGTCTAAAAATAAAAATGTTTCCCTTGTTGTGGTAGAAAAATACCATACATACAACATATGAGGTTAATTGCTAAAAGTATCATTCTAATTAAGTGGTTTTCAGTCTTGCTATGCTTAAACCACTAACCCACAAACAGAGTAAGTAGAAAAAATTACAAAAAAAAAAATCGATGAAAGATGGCCGTTCATTGGCATTATATATTGTTTAAAGTGTAGTTTCCTTTGTTCGCTAATTTGATAAGTGAACACTGTATTTATATATACATTTTACTTCACAGTTAACAGTTTATTTTCCAGGAAACACAAAATTGGTGTTAGAAACACACAAAAAAGAATTCTCAGAATCTAACAGCAAAGTTGAGGAAGAATCTTATAGTAGGTTGATTACAGACCACTGCGTGACGTTATCTGGACGTGTTTGATGTGGTAAAACTACATTGGCTGAACAACTAATGGCGAGGTTTTGTGATCAACATGTAGAGAGTGACGGGGCACCACAATACTCCCCAGTTATATTTCAAAGACCAAAAGATTTTGACCTAATTATAAGTACAGACTGTCTTCTGATCTTTCTAGATGATCCTTTTGGTAGGACAAATGCTGATAATGTTTTACTTCAGGAGTGAGAAAAACGATTTGCACCTCTGTCATCTTTTTGTGAGGATGGTAATGCACGTGTTATCATTGGATATAGATCTAGTATTATGAAAGAATGTGAAGCTAAAATTAGACAGTGTTCTTTCGCGGAAAAGCAAATGATGGACATATCAACTGACTTCAGCTAAAAAACTAGAAATGCTAAAAGCATATTGCTATTACCACAATGTTGATATATGTGACACAAAGAATGAGGAGTCTTTGTCAAATTGTTCTTCATTTTTATCATATTTATACATATATGAGTGAGAAATCTTGTTTATACAGCATGCCTAAGCAAATACAGGTGTGTGAGAAATCTTGTTTATACAGCATGCCTAAGCAAATACAGGTGAGTTAGAAATCTTGTTTATACAGCATGCCTAAGCAAATACAGGTGTGTGAGAAATCTTGTTTATACAGCATGCCTAAGCAAATACAGGTGTGTGAGAAATCTTGTTTATACAGCATGCCTAAGCAAATACAGGTGTGTGAGAAATCTTGTTTATACAGCATGCCTAAGCAAATACAGGTGTGTGAGAAATCTTGTTTATACAGTGTATGTAATCATATACATATTTGTGAAAACAAATCATTTAGCGTTTATAAATACAGACATGCTTGTGTGAAATGTTGTTTATACAAAATATGTAAACAAATACGGGTTGGCCCGAAAACATGTTCATACAACTTTGTGAATATATACACGGTGTGTGAAAAATATTTTATATATAACGTGTGTAAAAATGTATGTGTGCGAGAAATTTTGTTTTAAAAGCATATGTAAATATACACAGGTGTGTGAGAGACAGTATATAGCCTTGGTTAACATATACATGTGCGTAGGAATTTTTGTTCATACAGCGTGTGTAAGAAATCTTGTTTATACAACGTGTGTAAACATATGCATGTATGTGATAAATAATGTTTATACAGCTTGTGTGTACATATACAGGCGTGTGATAAATAGAATTTATACAGTATATGTAAACATTTACAGGTGTGTCAGTAATATTGCTTATACAAGATATGCAAAAATATACTGGTTTGTGACGGATTGATTCAAAGTATGTAAATATACACAGGTATGTGAAAGAATATACATGTTTTTGTGAACTCTTGTTTGTATAATGTGTGTAAAAATATACATTGGCAAGAAATATTTTTTGTACAACAGATATAAACATATACAGGTGTGTCAAGGATGTTGTTTATACAGCAGATGTAAATATGTGCAAGTTTGTCAGAAATATTGTTTATACAGGGTATTTAAACATATACAGAAGTGTTATCAAAATTTTTGTTTAAATACAGCATAAAAGATATACCGGTTTTAGTGAACTTTACGTTGATATATTTTTACAACTTATCATGTCAGATATTAAAATGATATTTCATTTATTATTGTATTGTTTTAGATCTGATCGCTTATGGTGAGTTATATCCAAATGTTTTCATTGACTACATTTCTTAAAGTTTAATTAGTGATGTGACTAGATATCTAATTGTTATACACTTAAAGCAAACATGAAGTATATTTTAATTTAAAAAATCAATAGATTATTATTAGGATTAACCGGTTAACCGAGTACTCGTCGGGTGGTCCGATTATCGAATACTAAAAACAGTACTCGGTTACTCGAACATAACTTAAAATCCTGCGTATTTTGCATTTTTGATTTATTTAGAAATAAAAAAAATGATGATAACTGATTTGGCCCACCGTCTATCTTTGTAATACATGTAATACAGCAGACAAAGCCTCAAATAATATAGTTTTTATTTGTAAGGCGCATTACTATAATTGTTCATTAGAAGAACTTGGGTTTAATACGAAATCTGGTAATCCTACATACACACGTAGCTCACTTTCAAAGGACGAGGTCCTTCAAAATCACGTATCCGTATTACGCTCTTTTGATATACCTACAACGGATACCGATTTCGAGCTACCATATTTATATTGGATACCTAAACTTCATAAAACCCCATATAAGCAAAGGTACATAGCAGGATCCATCAAATGTTCTACCAAACCTTTATCTTTGCTCCTTACCAAGATATTGACAGCCGTTAAGGTGAAACTTCAACAATACTGTACAGTTGCTTATTCATCAGATCAGATGTGGATACTTAAAAATTCTAAACAGCTTTTAGAAAATTTGAAGGCACACAATTTTTCTCGAATTCACAGTATCAATACTTATGACTTCTCTACTCTTTACACTACTATTCCACATAAAAAAATAAAAGGAAGACTTTTCAGCATCATAGACAACTGCTTTTTCACTAAAGGTGGTATCCGAAAATTTAAATATCTAGTGATTGGCTATCAGGATACTTATTTCGTCAAACACCACTCTGATTCTATACATACATATACTGAAGTTGATATTAAAAACATGGTGGAATTTCTAATAGACAATATATTTGTAATGTTCGGAGACGTGGTCTTTCAACAAACTGTCGGCATTCCTATGGGAACCAATTGTGCTCCTTTATTGGCCGACCTGTTCCTTTATTCATAGGAAGCAGACTTCATTCAGAAACTGCTGAATCAAAAGAAGAAAAAGTTAGCGGTGTCCTTTACTTTGACATTTAGATATATCGACGACGTTTTGTCAATTAATAATGACAATTTTCATACATATGTCAATGCGATATATCCCAGCGAACTAGAAATTAAAGATACATCAGAATCAAGCACACACGCTTCATACTTAGATATTTTACTTAATATAAACACAGACGGGAAATTGGCAACGAAGCTATAAGATAAACGCGACGATTTCGACTTTCCCATCGTAAATTTCCACATTGAAGTAGTAATATCCCTCAGTCACCCGCATATGGATTTTATATTTCACAAATGATCCGATATGCCAGGGCGTGCACAACATATGAATATTTCATATACAGAGGTAAACTACTCACTGACAAATTATTGACACAGGGATATCGAAAACCGCGTTTAATGTCAACGTTCCACAAGTTTTACGGTCGGTATAATAGTCTTGTTTGCGACTACTCTGTTTCACTAAGTGAAATTGTTGAGTTGCCTTTTCGTTGGCGGTTGTTGAGACGTCTGTACCAATTGTGACGAGGATACACTCCTCACGTGTTTTATTGGACTTGACTGTGGACTCACGGCGGGTGTGACCGGTCGACAGGGGATGTTTACTCCTCCATGGCACCTGATCCCACCTCTTGGTTTCCAGAGGTCCGTGTTTGTCCATTGTTACTGGATTTGTATCCATGTCCTGGACATTCTATTGATTTATGCTTTGGTATCTGAGGTTTTTATATATGTAATGAATTGTTTTAAGATGATTTTGATAATTTTTAAGAAAACAACTTTCTGTATATATACAGTTTATTGAAAATAGCAATACATTGCTGAATCCATCTAGGGTACCGGGGTCCAAAACCCATTTACATTAGGCTAAATTAAATAAAAACAAAGCATTAAAATATTAAAGGTAGCATATTTCCGAATCTTCTAGAATTGGCTTTTGATCGACTAACGCCTGCTGAATCTTTCATTTTTAAAACTAATAAAGCGACGAATGTGGTATGTGGTAAGCCAACAAGGTTCTTCCTTATGTAGTGACCGAAAGCTATAGAATGATCTATAGGAATTTGCAAGATTTAACTTTTCTCCGGATATAAGATGTACCTCCTCGGTCAAATGAGTGTCAAATAATATCCTTCCATCTCCTACTCTGAGTAAAATTTGGGTCTGCAACTGCAATCTACAAAATTGACCGAGTAACCGAGTACTCGATCGGAAAAAGATTCGGTTAACCGATTAATGGAAATAGATTTGACAACCCTTATTATTATATAGCATGCTTGCGTTTTACTTGCGCTTTCTATTTACTTAACATTACATGAAAAGGTGCAAAATCCTACCACTCCCCAGGTGTTGTAGCATTGACTCCCTTCGTTGGAAAAAGACCTGGATTAGATTTCCCCTATGGGGGGTAACATCCCACCATATCATTACCCCATACACAAAGTCATTGCCGAAAAACCGCCCTGTGATAGAATCCCCCTCTTGTTTCCGGATTTCAAAATAGAAAATATATCTGACTTTAAAAGTTAATTGACATAATGCAGCATGGATATGAAAATGTTACAATATACTCAAACGAAGTATAAGTGAAAGTAAAAAAAACCCAATAATTTCCAATGTCCTTCAAAGGGAAGTAAAGCAGTAAAACAGTAAAGCACTCAGTATTCACAACATTTCGGCCCCTTGGCCTTTATCAAGTGAAAAACGACAGTATCTATATATTACATAGTATTAAGTCTGTACAATAAACGACTTCATTGCAAATATTTATCGATAAACATTATGGATAATATAGATATTGTCGCCTTTTACTTGATAAAGGACAAGGGGCATAAATTTTGTGAATATTGAGTGTTTTACTGTTTTTTCGCATAAAAGATGTTTTTCGTAGACGTTGAAAGTTTGACGTATCCGCGCTGCATCAACAGATAATTCATATAACATATTTTTGTATCAGTGATTAATACTGTTTATCGACTAAATTTGTGAAATGTTATCAGAAAATAAATGTTTTTTTTTCTTCCGAAAAATAAAACATAAAATTTTATTATGATAAAATGATATTATCTATATAAATAAAGGTATTATTATAATATCATTATGATTATAATATTTCTGTTTATGTATTGGTCAAGCAAATTGAATATAGGATTTTTTTGTTAAAAATATGCACCTATTCTCAATTCAAGGTTCATGACTTCTCTTAGGGAGATAACTGATGATGTTTTTCAGATTTTGCAGAAAAAAACACATATTCTGTTATTTACTTTTTACCTGGATAACCTCTAAATTGATCATAAACTACAGTCATGTTGTGGAATGTGAAAGCATGAAACGCTTTAAAAATATCGTCACGTGACGAATGTCAGTCAAATTACATATATAACATACATACATAATCCAATATATTGATCACTTAAATGGTATATGAATATGTCTTAATATCCTTAATGTGTCATACATTATAGACCGTATCTCATAATATAAATATAAGTGATTGTTATTCAAGGCTGCTACAGGGACGCTTTGAAATTCATAATTTGTATTCTGATTCAAATGCGACGTCAATGTGAATTACAAATGGACTCAACACATTGTAATAAATAGAAAATACACATATCAATGCATGACACGTTGCTGCTGCTTCTGTGCATAAATTATTCCGTAAATTAGGTCACTTTAACTTACATGTAAGCATATTACAATACAGTGGTGTTATCACATGTTCTGGATCAAGGCATATGGGACACTCTATACCGACGTCTACAGCTTCGTTTACACGTAAGTGTCACTTAGATATGATATATAACCATCAAATTTCACATTTAATTGACTAATATACGCGACAGCAACATATTCACTTAATCCAGATAACCTTTTGCATTTTTGTTTCAAATCTTAGATTACATTGCTGATAAATGACGATTCGGAAAGTTGAGTCTTATTTTTATTCAGTCGTATTTGTTAAATTTTCTAATGTAGAACAACTCATTTCACAAAATTGCATTTTATATATCAGATTTAATTGTAATATTTCCCATCACAGATTTGCAATGGAATCAGATAAAACAAGCATGCGTTCTGATTATTCTGATAATTTTAAAGGAACCAAGTATTTGTTGAACGAAAGGGAATCAGACATTGTGGATTGTTTAGGTATTTGTTTTGTACTGCTTTAGTTTTAAAGTTTTAAAGGCGCTCGTTCATGCCATTTTACAACAAGGATTAATATTTTAGTTTCGCTCTTACATATTCCACTTGATGAATTGAACATATAAAACAAAACCACCCGAAAACCCTATATGTAACCGGGGCCCGAAGTCACCAAATGTACTCAGTACTTAAGCTCAACTAACTTTATCTTGTAACTGGACATGTTTATATATTGACAGCATATAATTGTAAATAATGATCAAAATCATTGCTCATTTGGAGAAAACTTCAGAAATATCAAAATATTGTTTGAGTACGTAGTCAATTTTATACATTTTTACAGGAAAATCCTCAGTATGACGCAAAAATTTATTCCTAATCATTTAAACCTAAACATTTTACAAATGATTTTATAGTCCAAATAATGAAATAAAAGTTGAGCTTGAGTACTGAGTAAATTTGGTGACTTCGGACCCAGAGCACTTATAAGTTACACATTCTTTTTTAAAGTTAATATTAAAGGCTTATAGAACACTCCTGTGTTTTTTTGTTTTCGGTAAAATATTTAAAAGAGAAATTAATATTAAATAGAAATAAGACGCACTTTACGAGAAAAATAATACAAATACGGTTTATAAAAAACAGTGAAAGAGCAGATGTTAAAGTGTTTGATCAAATCAATTCCTGAAGATTGATCATTTTCCTCTAAAAAGGCGATAGTGACATTGACCAGGAATGAATGTCAAAAGGAAATGTAGTAGGTTCAATTTAGGTTACGACCGATGCCACAGATTAACCTTACAAAATAATATAAACGCTCCGACGTTATTGATAATATTATAAATATTATTACTTATAGATCTGGGATTGACTTATAGGACTATATGATATAAAAACAAGGGAACATATTTTGAACTTTGAAAATATATGAAAAACATATAATAATATATAATATAATATAATTATATATAATATAATAATAATAATAATAATAATAATAATAATAATAATAATAATAATAATAATAATAATAATAATAATACAATTCTGAGAAACGATTTGAAAACGAATACATGTGTATCATGAAAATTAAAACATATTAAAACATCAATAAGTAGATTGGTAAGAAAGCTTATTTTATGAATATTCCGAAATCTAAATGAGTGACCAATTGAAGAAATTAGAATAATTTTGTTTAAATCATAGATCAGATGCTAGAGTTGAGGAATAAGGATGACGTCATAACACTGGCGGATTTCGGAACAGCAGATGGTGGTAATGTTCTACAATTCATGAGTATATTAATAGGTAAATACTGTAAAACAGAAAAACACGTATTGCATATTAAACTTTATTCTGTATGACTATCGCACATATCAATGTCTATATTGATTGATAGGAATATTGGGCATTCTAGTGGCATAGATATTTTTAACTCGTCAACTATGATAAGGTCATTGGAAGCTTAAAGACTGGTTTGATTTTAAACTGTATGAAATACACCAACGGGTTATCTTTCCAATGCTGTAATGAGGAAAATACGAATTATAGTGTTTTAACAAATACTCTAAATTGTAAAGATGTAAAATGTGTTTATACAGAGCTTCAAATTTTCTATCGAACTTGAGAAGTTCCCATGTAACATTTACGACGGGTATTGCCTGATTACATGGGGCGCTAACACCGTCCGGACACCTGGTCCCATCTCTTTTGGGATTCGCACTTGTTCTGCATTTTGATGTCATTTGTATATCCATTATTTCGTGTTATAATGGACTTTAAGTTTCGATTATCCATTGGTACTTCTTCATTTTTGCCTTCTACATGTACACCCCTGGGTAGGAATCTACAAAGTACTTAAAGTAATTTACTGTAAAGATATTTATCTATTTCTGTGGACAGACATTCATATCATTTCCAGTGTAATCATTATAGTGATTTCGCTGGTAATTATTGTATTCATATTTACTGGCTATTCGGACAATAGCAAGTTTATTGTTCCATGAGATATCACAGGACAATAAACATGATATTGTCCGGATGACCAGTAAATAATCGTTTTATTACATAGAAATCATAACCGATCCTTAATCGCCCAACATCGTTTTTATAAATCGATTCCAGAGACGGATGCAAATGTGGCTTTATCAGCAATGGAGATTTCTTGTCTGATAAACAATCATTCGAAAGTATTGGGTTCGAGTCAATGCAAACGATAAATAATAGCACTCCAAAAATAATTTACCGTAAATGCTACAATAAAATAGTTCTTGAAACTATTAACCGATTAATAGTCCCTTTTCAGTCAATATCGTAGAAAATAATTAATCTATTTATTTATAATGCTATAAGTAAAATTGAAGAAGTACCAATCAATAATCAAAACTCAAGTCCATTATAGCAGGACGAATTAGATGTGCGTATGGTCTCAACATGAATAACAATTACGGATCCCAAACGGGATAAGACCAGGTGTCCGGAAGAAGTCAGCGTCTTCTGCTGGCATGCCACACTCGTCGCAAATGTTCCATGGAAACCTTTCTAGTTCGATGAACGGGTCAAATTCGGTAAAAAGGTCAAGTTTGGTGATGAGGTCAAGTTCGGTGAAAAGCATGAATGGTGAAACGGAGTCACTGTTTGTGGCCATGATCCAGAATACTATCTAATATCTCTGAGAGGTGGACTGCATAATGTTTAACAAGATCCCCGTATCGACCATAAAACTTCTTAAACGACCACACACCGAAGTATGATAATATGTGTAATGATGTTTAAAGTCCTATTCCGGGAGTAATGGTCATATATCCGGGAGTAATGTTCATATTTCGGAGAGTAATGTTCATATTTCCGGAATTAATATTGTAATATAAGCTTTTCTGTACCACATTAATGTTTATATGCATATATTTTCGACTTATTTTAAAATTTTATACAATTTTTTTGTTCAATTAATCGCCGGGAAACACCAAGCGCGGAAATGTATTTATACTAAGAGTATAATTTATAATACTATTTAAAATAGTATGGTAATGAGGAGACACCGTACACGAGGCTGCCAGAGAAAAAAAAAAAAAAAATTTCGGTGAACAGGACATCCATGTGTTACGATGAAATTAATCACAGGTTTATTTTAATTGTAGTGTCTGAATAAATTTGATTTTACTTTTCATGATGTTGATGACGATGTGAGAATTTCAATCACATTTACAAACCAACATACCAGTGATTGAGAAGGATGTTTGATAATGTCTGATTTTAATTTCAACTCATACATAGATTCTTTCAATCCGTTGTTTTCCGTTCCAATAGTCATTTTGTGTTCTTCCCATATTGCTGTTTCCTGCGTGTTCATTCCGTGTTGATCAAGGTTTATTTCCGAAAAAAAACTTTGCTGTTTTTTGTTTTGCTCGCCATATTGCTTTTCGGTAGCGGGTCATCGGTAGGCGGCTCTTTACGGCGCATTAACATATCTAATTACCAGTGCTCGCATAATGTCTAGCTTTACAAGAAAATCTTATTGACAATTCCATTAATAAAACGATTTTTAAAATTTTCTTTTCCTTCTGTTAAGAATGGTTTTCTTTAAATAGTGAAGTTTTACAATAACTTCACGGGAATGGGGATTCAATGGTGTATCGTCAACAAACTAGAAGAAGCAGTAACTAATCAGCATCAAATCTTAACTGTTTATAGAATGAATGCTTCATTCCAGACAATTAGAGACTCGTATAGGATACTAAAGAATTATAATTGTACTTCCAGATCACATTAAGAAAAAGAAATCGATGTCACAACAGATCAATGTGTTTTTTGAAGACCATGGTTCAAATGATTACAACACCTTAGTTAGAAATATCATAGGTAAATATACATTTTGCTTCTACATTCGAATGACAGTAATAGCATGCCTTAACTTATTTAAGATGGTCTTTGTTGATATAGGAGCTCGAGCATATTCTATGATTAACCAAAGATTACCGAACATTCCCTTGCTTTAATTAACGTGCATAGTTGGAATGTACCTGTTTGTATCTTGAATGACGTTAACATCTGTACATATTATGTATTATTTCTATCTCTTCAACTTCCATTGTATGTTGACCAATAATGACAAACCACCTTGACTTTCAATGATATAGGACATCGCAATGGTAACGGTTTGCAGTCAGTGGAAGGCGTACATGTATTTATCAGTCCCATTAGCATGTATAAGCAGGTATTACCGAATGGAACCTTGGACTTTGGTATTTCATCTTACTGTGTTCACTGGCTTTCTGACTGGTAATTATATTATTCCATTTAATTTCCATATTTGCTAACTTAATTTCCAGTTTTCGACGGTATAATGGGATCTCGCCTTTTTCTGCAGCATACCGGTATTAAACGTGATTTCACATATATATTAATTGATTTTAGGATGTCTATGCACCGTCACAAATAAAATGACAAAATCATCAAACAGGTCACCCGACACTTTTTTCCGGAACTTACAACTTTGGAGGTAGTCAAGGTAATCATTCATTTGGAACGTCAGTGGTGCAGTGAGTTTAAAATGTTGAATACAGTGGAATCTCGTTATCTCGAAATGCACGTGGCCGTCCTTAATATTTCGAGAATTCCACAAAGTTTTAATTGGCAATTGTCAAATACTACAATGTTTTCTACTTATTTCTTCCTCTCAAACTCAAGCTTTTTCCAATGACACTTTCATGCCAGCATTGACAATACTTGACATGGATAACCAATAATTATAAAAATATACTGATATTAGTTGTGCAGTGACACAGGGGTAACAACGCCACTGCTTGTCACCTGAAACAAAATTGTAAATCAATGGTCAGATTCGTTCAAAAGCGCATATCACAATGATTTAGAAATCCTATTTATTATGTAAATTATTTTTTCATCACTAATTTCAAAAATTTAAATTATATATATTATTTGTATTATGAAATGTCAGTACGGACTATTGATGCAGTTCTTTATACTGCCTTTCTTGAGTGATTGTTTTATACTCAATATACACACAGACAGATATGTATATATATATATATTTTGTATATTGTACAAAACTGCTATAAAATGTACTATTTCAATATACATTGAGGATGCATATTACCTAACGTGTTGATTACAATTTATCGCAATTGAAGTACATAACTGATTTCTTTAAAATAACGTCATGTCTTCTCTCTTTGCAGGTCTATCAAAATGAAAAACAGTATTTTCCCGGAGAATGCAGACAAGGACGAATTAGTCATCATTAAGAGCCAGGCAAAGGAGGACTGGAGAACATTTGTATACACCCGCGGTAGAGAATTAAAGCGTGGTACTTATTCTCATGTAGCATGTTTCAGTGTATCCAATTATTTTAGACTTTAACTATACGCTCATAGGCTGATATGTCGCTTACCGATGGGTTTCAGTAAGCACAGTTTTGTGTGGGTTCATTTCTGTCGGCAGTAATATTGTTTGGCAGCATATATATTATAGTTCCCTTAATGAAATAACCAAATCAAATGAAATATTCTGGTGTATATATAGTTTGGAAGAGAAGTCGTTTCGGACAGAAATATCTATTTATGGACTTCATTTATCTTGGGAAAGATCTTTCTTACAACTTAATCCAATTTGGCTCATTAAATTGAAAAGCATGTTGACTCACTGTATGAAAAAATGCTAACGGAAAGTCATCTATAAAAAGTATGAATATTTTAAATGCCCATGGCCGGCGGTTTACGCTCAGTTAGACTGATAAATTTGTTAAAATAATAATGTGTTTTATAAAATGCTTATATAAAGTCGTCATCTTCCCATTAATTAAACTACTAATATAAAAAAAATATCAGATACTAAAGTATAAATCTATAGGATGTCCAGAATATCGGTACAAATCTTGTAAAACAAATGGAAAAATCAACAGCAGGTGTGATCAGGCGCATGGAGGAGTAAGCATCCCCTGATTCTCTGTTTTCTAGTAATTTCAGTTTGAAGATCCAAAAATGATTTTTACTCGCAACAAAAATAAATACAACGGAGTTGTGTAATATTCAAGGCAACCTCAGATGAGTAATTTCAACATGTGGGTTATGGTCATTTCGTACCCATCACAACTCGTACCTAAGGGAATTGGTTGACTCATACCTATGTTTTAACTAACTCGTGCCCATCGATTAACTTACTCGTGTCCATCGCCTTTTTGTTTGTAGAATTATCTATCAAGGTATTCGTGTACTTACCAATTAAATAATTACCATAATGATATTGAATTGACATACAACTATCTGTGGAAATGAATTGGCTTCTTAATTACTTTGCTGACAGAGGTGTTGTCCGATTCCCGTGGCAGGGCTGGTTAATCTTTTGATTATCTTGCCGATGATTCTATAACATTTTCGGTTGTAACAATCTTTATGGAAAACTGGATACCAGGTAGGATAACAATGATGTTTATATAGATGAGCACCCACAATCGATTTGATTAGTTGACGAATGCGAGTACCGTTTACCTACATCGGCTAGGGCTTCATGAATAAAAAAAATATCCACGGGTGATTTCGGGCACATGGAACCACGGGTAGAAAAGAGCATGACAAGCCCAAAAAAACGTTTTTTTTTTTTTTACATGTGTTCGGGTATTCATGATTCCTTTGTAGAATAATGATCGAGCCCGGGTAGTTTTTTCTAAGTGCCTGAGAACGAAGTGATCGGTGTAATCATAATTTCTGCGTTATTGTGTACGAGTCATTAAAACAATGCATACGACTCTTGTTACGAGTCAGTCAAGCGTAGGCATGACTTACCCATAGGGATACTAGTTTGAGATGGGTACGACTTGAGATGAGTCCGAGTTTACCAACATTCCACACAAAAGTAAAGAGGTTGCCATACAGATAGCAAATACATACAACACAAAGAGCAGAAAAAGAAGAGAGATATAATTGATAATGAAACTGTGTTGAGCATGTAGGAATAAAATTGAAAGTGGACATGCTTTGACGATGGAAATGAAGTTGATAGCAAATTAATAAATTGCCACCCTTTTTTAATTTCCCTCAAGAAACCTCAATCTGTCAAAGCTAACACTTCCGTTCAATCGTGGAACTGGTCGGATAATTCCAATACTTTATTGTATTAATCTTTTCAACTTGAAAGTGGTAAAAGTATATCTATAGAAATACAATATTTTTCTTTTGAAAAACGCATAATTGCAGTGTTCGGTGAAATACCTCCTACAATTTGACGTGAATTCATGTTTTACATGCTTTCCGTATCGATGTAACAATTGTAAACGGTACACTTGAGATCGCTAATAAAGGCAGTTTGTATCATGTTCTTTTATCGTTTTCTGACCAATTTCAGTGCATATGTGCATGCACTATGTTTCATACAATGTGTGAATCAGATAATGTTTTACGATATTTCATGCTGGTTAGTTCAAACGGCCATGGGCGTTTAACACAACTTAACGTTGTAACATTTACCAGAATTCAGCATTTTTAAGAGAATGTGTAAATAGTTCAATGCACGACAACTGTAACTACCTAAACATGTTCTTTACGTTTTACTTTCTTTTTTGTAAGGAGGGTTCTTTTTCGTATCAATGTTGATGGGCGAGAACAAAGACGTGTATGATTTACTATCATATGTTTTCAAGGAGATGGTGGCAGATGGCATTATTACCAAAGTCAGTATGCGTTTTCATGAGATACCTGAAAATTCTTGAATTTACTCGAGAAAAATGGCAAATTCACAGTTCACAAAGATATACATATAATAAGAAAAATATCAAACAGTACTCTTTAGATAGACAGATATGTTTAATTTGTACGGATAGACGGTATATAAACTTCATACCCTTGTACTCTATCCGCAACTGCTATTTGTGGTTTTTCAATGAAAATGAATATTTCAAGCGTTTATATTGAAATAGCTAATTATATTAACATTAAAATAGGACTTGACCGTAAAGTTGCTAGAGATCATTGGCTTGTTTATTTGTTCGAGAGTGAAATACAACACTTTAAAAAAGATAATGGAAATACTTCGCAAGAGTACGATTTGTATAAATTTAAATTTACCAATGTAAAAATACGCATATTTCCAATGTATATCATAGACTTAAAGTTGTTTATCGCCGTTGTTGCTAAACTATTGGGAAATATAAAAAAGATATAGCTGGAATGATAAGAAGAAACTACTGTTATCGATAACGATATATATATATATATATATATATATATATATATATATATATATATATATATATATATATATATATATATATATATATATATATATATATATATATATATATATGTATGTATGTATGTATATTAGGATGAGCTCGAAAACACCAACGCAGAATGCTTCAGTAATAGGTCGGAGGAGGACATTCGATTTCCTTTTACAAATGATGCTGACGTTGAGATGCAGAGTTTAGATTTGAGACTCGTTTCCGTCAGACTATTAAAGAGGGAATACTTTCCACTTGATTTAACGGCCATATCAGGTAATCAAATAATTCATTATGTTTATTATAACACTCCTGGTTTCTCAATAAAAGCAAGAAAAAAAAAATGGTGGAATGATATCCATAAAAAAACAAACAATCAACATTTACAATGTTAAGTTATTTATAGAAGGGGATTTTCAAACGTTTGTGATGAATATTACCATATTGTGACTTTCTATTAATTTCTTACACAGTTATCGGCCCTTGTCCCCTTTTTCAATCTCTGTCAACGTCTTGGTTTGACAAAATTCTTGTTATCTGATTAAATATACAAATAAGATAAGATCTAGCTGTTTATAATTTATTTGCCTATTTGCCTATATTTTTCGTTTGAATTCTTTTCATAATTGTTATAAATATAGGGACTATATTTTCTGTGAATGAGTAATTTGGTTTTTGTATTCATCCTATAGGTTTCACAATAACGGGTTTTGACACTGATTTTTAGACGTTGATCGAAAATACCAGAACCGACAACTCTGTGTAAAGGATTGACTTCTTATTTCACTCCTGACAATGCGAACTGTTCCATGACATCTACCACTAGCTCGAGATGTTACGAAAAGAATGCGTGCGTTGAAATATGTTTGACTTACAAATATTTTTGACCTTCTTACAGAATTTTCCGATCTTGTCTCGGATAGTTTTCTTCATTATGACACCATTTAGAGATTTTATTTACCTTTCAGAAATATATACGGCCAAGAGAGCGAAAAACATATCTATTGCTATAAGAGTCTGGTTGTATAACGTTTTGTGGAGGGGATTGTCCCAGGATCGAACACGAGTGGAGAGATCAGCTATTTTAGACGAATACTTTGAGCGACTCCGACTCAAACTGTGCTCAGAACACAAATATTTTATTTTCCAGTATTCGATGGCAGATATATTTTTTATGAAACTTTGAAAATATACATACAATTTCTAAGAAATTAATGTGTTACTTGTGTTTTCTCATATATAAGTTATTACGTCAATATTTCATCTTATTAATTTAGAATATAACAAAAACATTCCATCGGATTATATACTGGATTTTATTATTATTATTATTATTATTATTATTATTATTATTATTATTATTATTATTACAAATACTTAGCCTAATGCCACTTTACAAAGAATAAGTCACTGGGTTATCATCACACCAGTAAAATTTTGCATGGTCAAGTGTGTATAACCACCTAGGTTTTACTTTGCACCGTCTAGATATTGACTTTAGTGCGTAAATAATAATTTAGTGCAGCTATGTAGTTGTCCTGAGTACTTCACTGTAACCTTGTGCAGCGCCGTAGTTTTCCCACAATAGCTTACAGTACAACTCTCATAGTGTCTGGTACCGCAACTTAGTTACCAAATTAATACGGATTCCAAATACACGTACAGGAGATATACAATTTATTTACAAAGACAACTCTTCCCGTAACTTGGGCTAAGAGTGTCGACTTCCTGCTAACTTGCTAGCCAGATAACAACTTTACTCCGCTAAGGTACAAATTACCAAATATATATACAATATTTCCTAACTTACATTATAAAGCCTAAAGTATTCTAGCAATATTTACAATTAAATTACGTTATTACTAAACAGATGACACTAATCCTCCATTATCACCTACTAAAGATAAATCCGAGGACAATAGCCGATAGCTGTATGATGTAAATTTACTCATCACACCCACAGGATAAACTACCCCTAACAAAAGTAAGAAAAAGATGAAAAAGAGAAGTTAATGTCGTTAACTGCATATTAAAGCTAATAGAAAGTAGACATAATTATTGAAATATAAACGCGTCCCAATCCTTTGTCGCTCGGTCACATGTCTTTCATATGTAAGAACTCGTCAACAATATAAAAAATCTCAGATACCAAAGCACGAATCAATAGAATGTCCAGGACATTGATACAAATGCGGTAAAAAATGGACGAACACCGACCTCTGGAAACCAAGAGGTGGGATCAGGTGCCATGGAGGAGTAAGCAACCCCTGTTGACAGGTCACACCCGCCGTGAGTCCACAGTCAAGTCCAATGAAATACGTGAGGAATGTATCCTCGTCACAATTGGTGCAGACGTCTCAACAACCGCAAACGAAAAGGCAACTAAAACATTTCACCTAGTAAAACAGAGTAATCGCAAACAAGACTATTATACCGACCTTAAAATTTGCGGAACGTTAACATTAAAAGCGGTTTTTGATATCCTTGTCTCAATAATTTGTCAGTGAGTAGTTTACCTCTGTATATGAAATCTTCATATGTTGTACACGCCCTGGCATATCGGATCATTTGTGAAATATAAACTCCATATGCGGGTGACTGAGGGATATTACTACTTAAATGTGGAAAATGTACTATGGGAAAGCCGAAATCGTCGCGTTTATCATATAGCTTAGTTGCTAATTTCCCGCCTGTGTCTATATTATGTAAAATGTCTAAGTATGAAGCGTGTGTGCTTGATTCTGTTGTATCTTTAATTTCTAGTTCACTGGGATATATCGCACTGACATATGTAACCAATGTCACTTTTATTTTAACCTTTCTATTGACAGTTTTCGTTTTTATTATATCACCCAATTACATGCTATTTGGCATTTGATAGAAATTGTGAGAAAAATAAAACCAATTAAAAACCCTCAGAGCAAGATGATTTAATGTCTAATCTTAGACAAACGTCTCAAGACAAATATTCAAGACTATTTCTCCTTTCAAATCATTGTCTTATCCCGAAAGAGAAAGAGAAGAAGAGCTTAATCATCTTTATTTCATTGAGCTATGAGCAAAAGGTATTGTTACATCAAAACTAACAAACTTAACTGCTATTTTTAGGGTGATTAAATCAGGGCTACTACATGAACAGGTTTGAGATTCATATTTGGTAATTTAATTCAAAGGATGACCTCAGTGTGAAGGACAAGGGAACTTAACGATATAAAGAGAAAAAAATATTGAAACATACAGAATTTATTACGATGCATGTCACGTTGTTGTTATACATACATTCCGTTTACCTTTGCTTTTAAAATGAAAACAATGTAAAGAGGACAATTGAATAAAGAGCATTTATCACGTGGTTTGGAGCGACGTCATCAACAGCGTTTATTCGCCTGTAAGTCTTTCTTGAATAAGATTTTTAATATTATATTAAAAAGAATATTCATTGACATATCTGACTGGAATTTACAAAATCTATCCCAGATAGGGGTGCATGTTATAGTATTTTCATTTTTCACACATTAAATATCATTGTTGAAAAACAGTTGCTTTGAAAGTTACGCACAAATGCCGCCATCAAATCAATGTCTGGTCGGTAAGGGTCAAATGTAATTTTAGACAACGAGTTTAATTCTTGTCACTCTTGCCGAGGTACAGAGGTATTGTTATAATACTGATGAAAATACCATCCCAGAATACAATCTATTCTCCCATAGATATCGTTTTGTTCCAGATAGATGCTATACAGGATCTTTTCCGTTTGTTGTAGAATCTGTTAACGATCGCTTTTTTTCACTGTTGAATTTATTACCCTCCGACATCTTTGTTTTTGTTTACCAGGCTGAGCATGGATGGAAAAGTTTTCTGAAAAAATGCAAAATGTCATAGAAGGCCTGGTAATCTTGCGGATTGAATTTCAGTTGCTGTAAGTGGTCTGATTTTGACTTCTTGATTTTAAGAGGCCCTGAATATAGTGACCAAGAGTTATCAGATACTCAAGGGTTTGTTTGGTATTTCCGGCGCGTGGCAGACTTCCGTAAACCAATAACAAAATAGTGCGAATAGCATTTTTACACATATACATAGAACGCATTTCTTCACCTCCGCATGGTAAAGATATCCTCTTATAAATCAAAATAAGCAAAAAGTTGAAAATCGCACGTGACATTCATACGATGACTTGTTCAGATAAGATTTCCGCAAAGTTCTTATTTTATTCTTATGTATGCTGGTCATGCCTACTCTCTATCTCAAAATAAATCCAAAATCTATCTTTTGTATATATTATAAATACATTCGATATAAACATTGCATGCAAAATATTCCGGCCGTACGACCGACCGTCATCAGTCTTTTTTAAATATGTATGTTGTTCTTACTTGGTTACTATCACAGTCAAACTTCGACTGATGTAGAACGTTCGTCTGAAGTGTTTATATAGACTTTATGTATAATTATACAAAGATACAGCACTAAAATGACTAACGACACGGAAAAAATAAAAGTCAAATTTTCGGGACGACCTGTCTCTTCATCAGGACAAAACAATTAAAATAACATGAAAAAACGTACACATACACACTCTCACGCAAACATCCACTCACAACCGGAGAGTGAAAGCTATGCTACATATTCCAAGTTCAGTGAGATAAGGTGATAAATAAATGTAAATTGAAATCAAAGAAAAGATTTAAGTGAAAATGACAGGGAACTTCAAAATGAATTTGATCTATAAAGTCAAAACACGAAATAAAATCTGATAAAATCTTGCGAAATATATGTAATAGCACTTATGTAAGAAACGTAAATCTAAGATTAACAAACACTAGTTAATTTGACAAGATGGCTACTCATTTATATAAAATTATATTAAATGCGTGGCTTCGGTTCTGTACAGTGAAATATTTGAATAGTCATGGCATGATTTTTTAAGGATAAAATTCCTTTTATAACACTGGAAATATATCATTAGAAACGAAAAATGTCGATTATGCGGTAACTTTATATTTCTTTTGAGTAGACCTATTCTGTGATTTAGTGACTAAATACACCCAATATACATGTATTAGGTTTTTATAATAACAATTTTAATTTCTTTTGATATGAAATAAAGAGAGGAATTTTAAATTCTGAATGTTTGTCCTTCAGTAATGAAGTCACATACTTTATATCTTTTATTTCTGTATTCAGTTACACTCTTTTTATTAGAATGTTCGCAATTTATAGAGTGGGTAGGAATTAGTAATTATTTGACATTGGTAGGTTTTCGTTAACATTTTATAATTTTTGTTTCATTTAAAATTTTACTATTTTTTTAAGTACTCGTAGGATATCTAGACCTGTATAGATAGATAGATAGATAGATAGATAGATAGATAGATAGATAGAAAGATAGATAGATAGATATAGGATCTGTCACGAGTTTCCTTCCCAATCACATTTATGGTGAGTTTTTGAATTTTCCATTTTGAGAGCTTCCGGGGAAAATTCATAACGAGTATCATAAATGTAATAGGAATGGAAACGCGTGACAGATTTTTTTCTATCATATGACCAAACATATGCAATATAAACGGCAATTTCTGATGCGGTATTATGCGGTAACTTTATATTTCTTTTGAGAAGACCTACTCTGGGATTTAGTGACAGAATACGTGTTCCGATTTTGTGTGTGTGTGTGTGTGTGTGTGTGTGTGTGTGTGTGCGTGCGTGCGTGCGTGCGTGCGTGCGTGCGTGTGTGTGTGTGTGTGTGTGTGTGACAGAATAAAACATAATATACATGATAAACAATCTTAAAAATATAACGATGACAATTTATTAATAAAATGGGATTTAAAATGGCAGGTTATCACATTTAACGTAATTTAGTTATTAAACCACAAATGCAAGGTTGTATTGTGGTTACTATTCATTATTTATAAATTATTAAGTCTGAAATACACTTGAACACTTAGCTTTCGAATCAATTACTTACAAAGTCCAAAAATAATGTTTTTAACATTTTTTTCCCAGGTGCGCTAAGTTTTGTTCCTCAGGTTTCAGTCTCCCCGCACTCTAATTTTGTGTTTCATACGGCACCTTATTAATTCATAAAAAGAGGTGGTCTTAAAGTCTTTTGGACCAATCCATGATTTCGAAACTTTGATGACGTTTTGACTAATCGGTCCAGCATGGAATACATACTTCGTAGTAAATATGATGATTACTCAGTCGATATCTTTTTAGATTCGTTGTATTTCTGCAGTTAAACGAAAGTTAAACGTCATTCTGATACAATATTTTCTTTATTCCATTTGAATTTTAGAAGTGTCACGCTCGAATGAACACAGCTATATTTGATCGTATATTTTAAAGATTAAATTTAGACTGAATGTTGCAGTCTGTCCTCGAACGGCCAACATTTCACACTGGTAAAATTTCTAATGTATTTCTGTAATTGACCTTATATTTTAAAGGTTGAAATTAGCCATTAAAATGAAAGTGACCAGGAGCTGCCTTTAAAATACACAATCATAGGTATTTTCTTCTAATGCAAGCTATATTTTTTTATCAGTTCTATGTCCTCTTACCCATAGGGCCAAGGGTTACTGTAGAAGTCAGATTGAGCGTGTACTCTAGTTTTGGCTGATTGATTTTAAGCGGTATTCTAATGTATACTGATTTATTTATTCTTACCAATAATAAATTAATTAATCTTTTCTGTTCGGGATATTCACAATGAAATTACACCTAATTTAGTATGCGCAATGGAGACGATTTGTTAATGCTTGAAAACGAAAGTGAAAGTAGGGGGATATTTTATCAGACTGAATGTAGGATAAAAACGTTTCATTATAACTAAATAGTTTTTGGAGTTATTCCCGCAAATCGATAAGATAATACCTTGTCACATGACCCGTACGTCTCGTACGGAATTTTTCTTTCATGAATTGAAACGACCAAACAGGGAAAGATATTTTTTGCTTTCTACTGATATCAACAACATATTTTAATTCAGACAACAAATCGACCTTTAAATTTCTTATCTTATACTTAGATTATAGGTAATGAATGTTGTTGCACATGAGGATGCAATGCTATTTGGTTTAAGAAAGAGGACGGTCACGAATTTATTCACTCTGAAGTGTATTGTATTCTGCTATTATTATTTACTTTATTTTTTAGTTTTTGCCTTCGAACATTTTCCCCAAGTGAACATTATATAGACATTAAAATAGTTGTCAGAAATCAGTGTCAATGTATTCTGAAAAAAAACCGCTTGGTTAGCTACGCTTTGATGATTTTTAAGTTAGTTGGGTATTGTAACTGGTAGAGTTAGGACTTCTATAGTCTATAGATAATATTTTCAGTCAGACACAGGACATTTCCCTAATTGACATTGTAAAAGTATTCTGGATTTTTCTAATTCTTGACAGCCGGTGAGTTGATTAATTGTAACAATATCTTTTTAATTTAGTTTTTCTTTATTATTATTATTATTATTATTATTATTATTATTATTATTATTATTATAGTTCTACACATTTTAATCAGAAAATGCTGCTTTTAGTCGTGTTATTGCAGTACTGTATAGTTTTAGACACAACTTTATGTCTTCGGGATTAATTTCAAATCCCTCTTTTAACGACTGCGTTTTCTAATCCAACGAATCAAAGAGTACCGACATATTTGTTCTCTAGAGCCGACTCACTCGTGATCGTTAGCCTACTTATATTAGCGTTCAATGGCAGACACAGATAAACCCCCTACCCCACAACGTTTATCTATGTGCTGTGATTGTGCCTTTCCTATGATGTGATAATTTTTGTATTTTGATAAAAACTAATCGAAATTAAATCAATGTTCATACCTTTTATCTACGATTTATTTATAAAGAATCGCTGTTATTTTTCTTTTGTTTATTGAACCACAACATTAATATTAGTTGTTCACATGAAAAAAAAAAGCCAAAATTAATGTTATGGTTGAATAAGCAAAACGAAAAGAATAGCCATTGCTTGAATTAGTAAAATATTGTTTACAAAATATTACTTGGATACGTCCATTTAAGTTATTTTGGCAATTTGCCAAGTTAGGAAAAATAATATCAGGTCATTCACAGTCATATCATGTTCAAATAGATAGGTCACCAGCCTATTTTTTGTGTATTTCCAATAATCTAAACTTTACAACTCTTCACATTTTCAGCATTTCAGTTTTCCCGTGTACTGATGACTTTTGAACCAATCACCGTGAAATTTTGACATTTATTTTCTTGCAGACCCAATAATTATAAAATGCAAATAACATCTATTGTATTTGTAACGCAAAAATACTATTTCCCTTATAAAGACCTAACAAAATTTAAGTTTTGACAAAATATGGGCATTTATTTTGTTACCCTGGCAAAAAATGCTTCCGTAACATTTACCATTGGATTGACATTGTCAAACTGACTGTATTTATCAAATTTCAACAATGTCTGACAATAACTCAATTTTGACCAATCAGTGGCCTTTACCCTGTTACCATGGCAACTGACACTTTTGTAGCATCTGTCATTGAATTTGTTTTTACCAAAAACAACCCTCAAGAATTATTCCCCAGTGTATTCATAGACCTTAACACATCTGAATATATGAATAAAGCTGACAATTGTATGGAAATACGTCTATAACCGTTGTGCAGTGTTTAGTTTACGAATGTTGATTTCAAGAGACTGAGTATGATTACAATGTTGATGTGTCGGTTATAGGGTTCTGAGGGAAATATTTTGTAATACTTCTACATGTATACGTCATTAAAAAGTAGTTCCATTTAGGTTGCTAGACTTGTACCCAACAGCCACTAAGGGTTGAAGACATAACCGATGGTTGCCAGGATATAACAATTTAACATCACTACATTCGAGTATTCCAATATGTCCTTCAACGTCTGTAATTGTGGTTTGTTTCCCTATTTCGTATTGATATACTCCAATGGCACCACCACATAGGTCAGTTTGACGACACAAAAGAGTCGTGTGACGCATATAGTGAGTGTCTAGAACAATATTTTGTTGCAAATAAGATAAGTATAGAATAAAACATGTCAAAATCTGTATCGCCTGACATATCAACCCGAGTCGCCAATATCATATATCATATCAATATATTTTGTTATATACATGTATTTAAAACCTTACTGGTAAATAGACAAATAGTTAAATTTGTAGTAAATCAAAGGATTCTTAGACATTTTCGTTCAACTATCTTTGAGCGTTGTTTCATTTTTCTTTTATTTTTAATAATCGTTGTTATTCTACGTTTTCATCGATGTCGCCATTATCAATATCAGATTCAAGGGTCAAGGTCGAGATACGGACCGGGTTGGTCGGCTTTTCTGGAGCTCCGCGAGAGTCATTGATTTATAACTACTGTGAATTTCTGAATTTTGAAGTAGGAACTAGTGGAAAGGTGTGGGTAACAACTGCCGAAAAAAAATTGGAAAAAAATATCTTGTTTTCTAGATATTTTTTGTACATGTTTGGAAACATGAACTGACTGACCGAGTTCTGAATACTGTTCACCACGTATTTGCACGATATATTCGCTTCACCTGTACTTGGACCAGCTTAGTACCGTGATTGAGAAAACTGGAATTAAAATGTCGCAAAGAAGACCGTCTAGATCAGCTAATACAGCTGGATACATACCTGCAGAGGATAAAACTACAAACGAAAAACTTGACGAAATATTTAATATGTTGGAATCTATGATAACGAAGGACTATCTAGATAACAAAGTCCGAAAATTGAGGGAGGACATAAGGTCGGAAAACAGAGAACTGATAGAACGACTTGAGAGTCGTATTTTTGATTTAGAAACCGAAAACGCGGACCTAAAACAGTCAGTGATGAAGTTCGAAGAAGAGATTGAGACACAGAAGGTTTAGAATCTAATCTTAATGATCTGGAGCAATACGGCAGAAAAAATTCTGTCCGAATTTTCGGACTTGAAGACCCAGCTGAAAATGAAGAAATTGATGAGTGCGTGAATCGTATTGTGAATTTTGTGAAAAAACATCTTGATATTGATTTGCGTAATAATGATATAGACATTGCTCACAGATTGGGTAAATACTCGAAAGATAAACCCAGAAGTGTGATTGTAAAATTTGTGCAAAGGAGTAAAAACTTCAACTAATTAGAGCAAGAAGGAAACTCAAGGGTACTTGTTACACTATATTTGAGGATCTGACCAGAGTGAACCAGGAGCGTCTAAAATAAGCGTATAATCTGACGTGCGTGAACAATTCATACAGTATGGATGGAAAATTTTTCGTGGTCCTGAATAATAATAGGAAGATACGACTTCTATCCCATATGCCGATTGACGAGGCGTTTCTTATGAACCAAGCTAATTTTTATCACAAATAGGAGCGAACTACCTTTTGAGATCGGTGCCTGACTTTATAGGGCAAGTGACTGTCGCCAGAGTCATAGGCCCTACTCTGGCACACCGATCGAACTATGTACAAAGTTATTGTCGTAATATTACAAGGATTTCGTTCAATTGTGAAGATATTCATGTGTGTGCGCGTGTGTGGACTGATTCCGTTAAAAAAGGTAAGCAAAGAACTGTCTATTAAATGACTCTATTGGACTATTATGTCACACAGTATATAAAGTCTGAGCAGGTTGCTTACAATATTGCGTGTGCGGACTAGGACCCCCTATTTCGGGATTTTCTCTCTCTCTGAATTGAATTGAATCAATTGTATTACTATTATGCAGCGTATATAAAGACTAACCTGTGTGGACTAGAATCTAATTTTGACTTAATCTCTTAACAAAGAACTCCGATTTCATACACTGACTATACTGTATTATGTACGCCATGTGCGGTATACAGACTGGCTTGAAACTTGCTTATTTATAAATATTATTTGTTTGATTGACGTTTATATGATGCAACCTTTACGTTATGTTTATGCATGTGTGCGTAGCCTAAGTGTAAGAGAGGTTTTTGTCACATAAACATAGCTGGGGTGTGAACCTCTGATATACATTTATAGGTTTGCTCAGATATAGACCACTTACAAGTGGAATGGTGACAGGTTAAGTAATCTGATGGATATATAGATTTTAAACATAATACTGTGTTATATATTGTAGATAACTGTGTGTGTGTGTGTGTGTGTGTGTGCGTGTGTGTGTGTGACAGTGTGTGTGACAGTGTGTGTGCACTCGTGTGAGTTTATAGTTGTGTACTTGTGTAGTTCGGGAATCTATGTGAGCACTGTATGTGTGTACAAATATATGGTGTAGAATGTGGTTGAGTGAAGGCTTGTTTATAGGTGACAGA
Organism: Atrina japonica; assembly: GCA_030159075.1. Classification (NCBI taxonomy): domain Eukaryota; kingdom Metazoa; phylum Mollusca; class Bivalvia; order Pterioida; family Pinnidae; genus Atrina; species Atrina japonica. Next base: position 314,151 of record BROG01000653.1, read on the forward strand.
CGTTGTTTCTTTTTTCCTTCTCATAGCTAAATACTTAATTCTTTTTACCTTCTCCTTGAAACTTCAGATCCAATACTTATTTGTCACTAGCATTATTATTACTATCAGTGCAGGTATACGAGATGTAATTATTAATATGTGAGTGAACAGTATTCAGTCTTTTTTGACCATTTATATATTTTATATTTCTTCTTTCTATTTCTCTCTTCTATTACTATCAGTCTTTCTGTTCTCTCGGGATGTTGTCTCTTTACATGTATTTATATTTTCCTTTTTCTTGTGATTATACATGAATGATGTGACAATATTTTCAGCTAATTGTCAGGGCCTAGGTGATAATCTAAAACGCAGAGATGTATTTTCTTATCTTAGAGAGAAAAAATTTAGTATCTATTGTTTACAAGATACACATTTCACAAAGGAAACTGAAGATATAATAAGAAATCAGTGGGGGTATGAGGTGTATTTTAACAGTTTTAAATCCAATGCTAGAGGGGTTGCCATTCTTTTTAATAATAACTTTGAGTGTAAAGTGCTTAAGGAAAAGAAAGACAACTCAGGCAACTTTCTGGCATTGGGTATAGAACTGGAAGGCATTAATATAACCCTTATTACAGTGTATGGTCCAAATACTGACAATCCAGGTTTTTTTGACATTGTATCCGAAACTATAGAAACTTTTGGTAATGAAAATATAATCATTTGTGGAGATTTTAATTTGGTCCTTAACCCTACAGTAGATTATGACAAAAATTATAAGAATATTAATAATCCTAAAGCCAGAAATAAATTATTAGAAATTATTGAAAGTCATGCATTGGTTGACATTTACAGAGAATTACATCAAGATAGTAGGCGTTATACTTGGAGAAAAAATAATCCACTCAAACAGGCCCGTTTAGATTTTTTTCTTACATCTGAAAACTTTTTAAATAGTATCCTTAAGTCAAGAATTGAACCTGGTTACAGGACTGATCATTCATCGGTAAATATTGTGTTTAAAATAAATGAGTTTAAAAAGGGTAAAGGACTTTGGAAGTTTAATAACTCTCTGTTAATGGAAAGAGAATATCTCAGTTTAATTAAGAAGTGTATTTTAGAGATAAAACTACAGTACTGTCCCCCCATTTACAACATAGAGTCAATTGATGATATTCTTGATGATGATTTACAATTCATTATTGATGATCAATTATTTTTAGAAGTTTTATTAATGGAAATAAGAGGCAGGACAATTTCGTACTCATCTCATAGAAAAAAACAACAAAACATTAAAGAAATAACTCTAAAAAAAGAGAAAGAGACACTAGAAGGGCAAGAGTTTCTTGACATAGAAAAATTAGAGGGTAAAAAAAAAGAATTAGAGAATATTAGAATTAATAAAGCTAAAGGCGGTTTAATTAGGGCGAGGGAGAAATGGGTCGAAGAGGGGGAAAAACCTACAAGCTATTTTTTCAGATTAGAGAATAGAAATTTTTTATCAAAAATTATCCCAAAAATTGAAAAAGAAAATGGTGAAATTATTACAAACAAGAGGATATTTTAGAAGAAGTTTGTTCTTTTTATGAAAAACTTTACACTAAGCACACTGTTGATGATGTAAACTTAGAAGAATTATTAAAATATTATGATATCTTTAAATTGAATGATCTTGAATCTGATAAAGTAGAAGGGTTAATTACAAAAACTGAAGCTAGTTCCGTATTGAAAAACATGAAAAACAATAAAAGTCCTGGGTCAGACGGCTTTACTACAGAATTTTTCAAATGTTTTTGGAAATATCTTGGTACTTTTATTGTGAGGTCCATAAACTTTGGCTATACTAAAGGTCAGCTGTCAGTAACACAGCGCCAAGGCATAATTACTTGCATTCCGAAATCTAACAAATCCAGGCATTTCTTGAAAAATTGGCGTCCAATTTCCTTATTGAATATTGTCTACAAAATAGCATCTGGTGTTATAGCTAGTAGATTAAAGAAAAACATTGACAAAATAATTAGTAAAGACCAGACAGGATTTCTTTCGGGGCGGTATATTGGGGAAAATACAAGGTTAATATATGATATCATGCAGTATACTTAGGAAAAAAATATACCAGGAATGATTTTAATGATAGAAAAAGCCTTCGACTCAGTTTCTTGGATCTTCATTGACAAAGTACTTCACTTTTTTGGTTTTGGTAACAGTATTATTACATGGGTTAGAACACTTCACAAAAATGTCAGTTCATCCATTAATCAATGTGGGAACCTGTCATCTTTTATTCCAATTCAGAGAGGATGTCGTCAGGGTGATCCTATTGCCCCATATATATTTATTCTCTGTGCAGAAATTTTAGCAATATGTATTAGGAACAATAAAAAAATGAAAGGTATTAATGTAAATGACTACCCTATTTTAATATCTCAATATGCTGACGACACATCTCTTATACTGGACGGATCTGAAATCTCCCTGAAAGAATCTATTGGTGAGCTAAACAACTTTGCCAAAATATCAGGTTTAAGAATTTACATAAATAAAACACAGGTTATATGGATATGGAGTAAAAAGTTTAGTGAAGAAATTGTTTTACCAGATTTAAAGTTAGACTGGGGCAAATATAAATTTACTCTTTTAGGAATAGAATTTAGTGTAAATTTACATGAGATTCCTAAAATTAATTTTGACAAAAAATTAATTAAATTAAAAGCATTAATTAAATCATGGAGTAGAAGAAACATTACTCCAGTAGGTAGGGTACATATAATAAAATAATTACTGATATCTCAGTTTAACCATTTGTTTATTGCCCTTCCCACTCCCGATGATAAATTTATAGATAAAATTAATACAATTTTGTTTAATTTCTTATGGAATAGTAAAATCGACAAGGTAAAAAGAGATGTTATTTCCCAAAGTTATGAGAAAGGTGGTATTAAAATGATTAATTTAAAAGCGTTTATATACTCTCTCAAGCTAGGTTGGCTAAAGAGACTTTTTCAGACAACTGCAAGTTGGCAAATTATTCTTAAAACTTGTATTAATACTGATTTACTTGCCAATTGTTGTTATGAGTACATACAAGTATGTTTAAATAATTGTCAAAATTTGTTTTGGAGGGATGTCCTCAAAGCCTGGTTTCTTTTCAGAAACTGATGAAGTGAAAAACATTAAGGAAGAATCAGTCCTTAAAGTATCATTATGGTATAATGAAAATATTACCATAGGTAGGAAAACAATATTTTATGACAATTGGTATAACAATGGTGTTTGCAACTTGGGTGATTTGATGAAATCACCAGAAGAGCGTATATCTTATACTTTTCATGAATTCCTACAGAAATATGGTGTTAAATCAAATGTTTTACAATTCCATGGTGTTATATGTAAGGTGAAAAGTTATATTTCTACATTTAATTTTAAATTAAAATCAATAACCAAACCATTCATTCCACTTAACATTGAAGTATTTTCTAAAAACAAAAGAGGGTCAAAAGAGTTTTATGATACCCTCATAAAAAATAAGACTGTCCCAACGGGCAAAAAAAAAGTGGAATGAGCTGTTTAGATTTGATGACCATACATGGGAAAGAATCTTTCAAATACCTTTTAGAATTACTAATAATACAAAACTTCAGTGGTTTCAGTACCGAGTTATCCATCATATTTTGACAACAAATAATGTTCTGTTTAAAACAGAGTTGGTGATATCTCCCCAATGTATACTCTGCAACTCGGAGAGAGAAACAATTACACATTTACTTTGGGAATGTCAAGAAGTGCAGCAATTGCTTTCTAGTTTGGAAATATTGCTTGACTCCCTTAATATTCCATTTTTATTTAATAAGGAGTCTTTTCTCCTTGGTTTATTGCGACTGATAATGATTATAATATCTCTGACAATGAAATTCTTCTTATTATAAAACAGTACATCTATAGAGTAAGATGTCAACACAAATTACTAAGCTTAAATGCCCTAGTCAATGTTATAAAAGATAATTATAATATTCAAATGTGCACTGCAAGTTGTAAGGGTGACTTTTCAGAGAAAAAATAGATATAAGGTGAGGAAAGTGGAAAAGACTCTTCGAGTTTATGGATTCCTAATGTTTTTTTTTTTTCCAATAGATTGTGTACCCTAACCCTGACATTGGCTGACACACTTGTATATAGTATAGAGTAATGATCTTATCCTCATCCCATCTCTCTCTCTCTCTCTTATAAAAGCAATACAGTCAATGTCACATTATGCAAGTGATTGAATGAGAGTATACAATATATTCTTTTTTATGTTTGTTTCCTTGTACCTTGTGTCGACTATATTGTAAAAATGTCTGAAAAAAAGAAAAAAAAAAAAAAAAGAAAAATAAATTTCAGATTCAAAAGCGGCATTTACGTATATATTTCTAGGACAATTTTGAGAAGGCTATTATGACTTTTCCTCATACAAGTTTTACATAATTTATTTCTCAATTGAGCAACTTTCATTAGCTTAATATTCTGATATCTTTTTTTGTTTAATATAAAACATCTCAGATACCAAAGAATAAATCTTTAGGATGTCCAGGACATAGATACAAATCCGTCAAAAATGGACAAACACGGACCTCTGGAAACCAAGAGGTGGGATCAGGTGCCATGGAGGAGTAAGCATTCCCTGTCGATCGGTCACATCCGCAGCGAGTCCACAGTCAAGTCCAAATAAAATACGTGAGGAACGAATCCTCGTCACAATTGGTACAGACGTCTCAACAACCGCCAACGAAAATGCAACTCAACATTTCACCCCGTGAAACAGTAATCGCAAACAAGACTATTATACCGATCGTAAAATTTGCGGAACGTTGACATCAAACGCAGTTTTCGATATATCTGTGTCAATAATTTGTCAGTGAGTAGTTTACATGTATATATGAAATGTTCATATGTTGAACATCCCCTGGCTTATCGGATCATTTGTGAAATATAAACTCCATATGCGCGTACCTGTGCGATATTACTACTTAAATGTTGAAAGTTACGAAAAAGCCGAAATCGTCGTGTTTGTCGTATAGCTTAGTTACCAATTTCCCGTCTGTTTCTATAGTAAGTAAAATGTCTAAGTATGAAGCGTGTGTGCATGATTCTGTTGGATCTTTAATTTCTAGGTCGCTGGGATATATCGCATTGACATATGTATGACAATTTTCATTATTAATTGACAAAATCGATATATCTAAATGTGAAATTAAAGGACACCGCTAACTTTTTCTTCTTTTGATTTAGCAGTTTCTGAATGAAGTCTTCTCCGTATGAATAAAGGAACAGGTCGGCCAATAAAGGGGCACAATTGGTTCCACAGGAATGCCGACATTTGTTGAAAGACAATGTCTCCGAATATTACAAATATATTGTCTATTAGAAATTCCAGCATGTTTTTATCAAACTGAACAGAATTTTCTTAAGTTAATGGAATTTAATATTTTGGTCACGTTTTGTTACTTTGACAGCTGTATCTAGAGTTGCTGGTTCTTCCCTATATAATTTCATTTTCAGATAGTTGATTGTGACGCCTTTACAAAATATCTATCATTACTGTTGCTCAATAAGATATTTTATGTTTTTGTTTTACCTTTGTTCTAATGTATAAACATCTTCAGATGCCTAGATAATTCTTTCACCGTACATTTGTACAAATTCATTTGTTTTCTGCTTTAAATTTCTTATTTCGCCAATGTCTGTCTCATATTTGTAATATCCCCCAAAAATCCCTTAATTCCTTAAAGTCCCCCTAACTGAATACATTTTCATCATTTTCTTGTTCAATCAAATCTCTCTTAATAAAACCTGCCACTGCCCTGAATACGCACTTAGGTCATACTTTGCATCTTCTCTACAGTTAGCTCTACTAATGTTGCATATATTCCAATGTCAGAAATCCACGTTTTGAAATCCGGTTTACCTCAGATGTTCTTGATAACCTGATACACAGGTACTGCTATAGCATTAGCCGTATTTGAAAATTATTTCCTTATTTTATCATAGTTTTTTTTCTTTTATATTATCTTTTTATTTTTATTTTCTAGATCTATATGTTTACGCCCAAATCTTCCTCACAACGTGCATTATTTGTTATCTGTTTCATTATTTTCTATTTCAGTGTGGTTTAAGCTTTTCTTTTAGCTTCATTTAAATATTGTTTATACTTTTGATCCACTATATATTCTAACTCTTGGGTAATATCTCTTAACCTAATTTTACTTTTATTACCTGTTATTGTAATTTTACGTCAATTGTCAAACATTTAAATTTGTTTTCAATCGTTTATTTAAATTGTATTTATATTATTTAAAAGGGTATTTTGAATTGCTAGATTTTAGTATAATTAACCAATAAGTGCATGTTGTATCTAAACGACAGTTAATAGAACTGTACTCAAATTAACAATTTTCTACTGTATTCAAACTAACAAAATTCTTACTTAAATCAAACTAACAAAAATTTGATTGTTAAACAATGTTCTTACTGCTCCTTTTTCTAAAGCTAAGATATTCATCGTTTTACAGTGGTTACTCTTGGACGGATTTCGGCTATACTTTTAGATTTATTATATGACCTTGTATGACACAACTTTCTCTTTAGAAAATACATATACATTTTAAATTGGAGCTCAACTGATAAAGTTTAACTGACAGAAACGATCGTCTTAAACATCATAACTTTGGTATTATGTTTATAATATTACTTAAAAGTAAATATTTGACTGTACCGTAATAAACAAGTATTTTATCTATTTCTTTAAACAAAGTTTTCATTGTACCTTCACTGTACCAACATTCACAAAATTTTAACTATTGACAAACTTAAGATTAAGAAATTTAATTTAATTTAAATTCATTCTCGCCGCTGCAAGACTTTTCAGACTTTAATTTCTATAGGTTATTTCGTTTTTTATCATTCAACAATATTGAAACGTATTGATAAGTTGTTTGTCCGAAACATGAGTCCAAGTGTGAAACTTAATGAGCTGACCGTATTCCTCACATAGTGCACTGTACATTTCATCACAAAGATTTTATTATCTGTTTATTAACTTACCTGGCACAAAGGTCCAAGCAAGTTATAATTGCTATGGCCAAATGTCTATTGTCGGTCCATTAACTTTTCCATTTAAATATCTTCTTCTCAAGAACCGCAGGGCAAATTTTAATCAAATTTGGCAGGAAGACTTGTTCTGGGAACATGCTTCAAGTTTGCAAAAAAAAAAAGTGCTAGGACTTATAGCGGCTCCAAAAGCGCCCCAAAATAAACAAATCTTGGTACATCTTTAAACATCTTCCCATAAACCAATGGTCAGAGGACTTTCAAATTTGTAGATATGATCTTCATGTCAATATCTACAAAGTTTACAAATAAAAAAGAATTCTGTTCATAAACAAGCCATACGTTTCAGTAACAGGGGGTACAGTTTTTCTACAAATATCTTTATAACTAAAACCTGTTTGACTTTTTGTATACTAAGGCATATTGTTCAGAATCATCTAAGGATCATTTCGACAAAAATTCAAGGTCATTGGTTCAAAAGTCATGGTAATCAAGCCCACTGTGTAATGGTGTTAATGTGATGGAACTTTTTAATTCTAACGTAAGACGTAAACGAAGTCACGGACATCGTTCATACAACCGACCCTACATACATGATGTCACTTTTTCATCTCTTTTACTTTACGTTAACAAAAAATTGGGTCTTCATCACATTCGCAGCAAACTTTATTCTGTTCCTTTTACAAATCTCAATAAACTTTTTCAAGAAGCAAGAATGAACCCCTACACGGATTCTTCAACCCCAGAATACATACTGAACTCCATTATAATGGACATCGCTTATCACAGAATGTTTAAGCCTGCACGCGTTACAAACGATGACTGTTCTGAACAAAAACGTCATTTCCTTAAACTTAAATTTACAAATAAAGGCATAGACGCTTTAAACATTGGCAATGTTCTAAATCATAAAAACGTTCAGTCCTGTATTCCACCATATTTTGAATTGAAGACCACGTCATGCATTTCATATAGCTATACACCTAGCATCGCATCCAAGCTATTCAATTACAAACAGGTTTTGCAGTGCTTAGACATCAACCATCTTCTACACAATACTGTCACATGTTCATGTGCTTCATCCCCTTTCAAATACAATACTATCGGGCATGTCATTACCGGCGACGTTTCTATTGTTGAAAATGAAAGCCTCAAAAATCTTATTTTAAGGGGCCCTAAATACCGGGAGGCCCGTTCCTTTAATTGGCGTCAGAATTTCAGTTTAGTTATGGATTCTGTCGAAGATTATGCCAGACGATGGGTCAAACATGAAGACGTAGAACCAGACACTTTGTCTGAATGGCTGAAAGCCATACGATGGTTGATAAAATCTCGTATTCGAAAACTTAAAGGGACTATGAAAACACGTTATCCCTCTGTATTTAATGATCCAGAAGTAGTAACTGAACTGGATAGATTACATGACCAATATGTACTGGCACTAGTAGACAAAGCCTCAAATAATATAGTTTTTATTTGTAAGGCACATTACTATAATTGTTTATTTGAAGAACTTGGGTTTAAAACGAATTCTGGAAATCCTACATACACACGGAGCTCACTTTCAAAGGACGAGAGCCTTCAAAATCACGTGTCCGTATTACGCTCATTTCATATACCTACAACGGATACCGATTTCGAGCTACCACATTTATACTGGATACCTAAACTTCATAAAACCCCATATAAGCAAAGATACATAGCAGGATCCAGCAAATGTTCTACCAAACCTTTATCTTTACTCCTTACCAAGATATTGACAGCCGTTAAGGAGAAACTTCAACAATGCTGTACAGTTGCTTATTCCAGAAGCGGTGTAAATCAGATGTGGATACTAAAAATTTCAAAACCTATGACTTCTCTACTCTTTACACTACTATTCCACATAAAAATTAAAAGAAAGACTTTTCAGCATCATAGACAACTGTTTTTTCAATAAAGGTGGTACCCGAAAATTTAAATATCTAGTGATTGGCTATCAGGATACTTATTTCGTCAAACACCACTCTGATTCTACACATAAATATACTGAAGTTGATATAAAAACATGCTGGAATTTCTAATAGACAATATATTTGTAATGTTCGAAGACGTGGTCTTTCAAACTGTCGGCACTCCTATGGGAACCAATTGGCCGACCTGTTCCTTTATTCATACGAAGCAGACTTCATTCAGAGACTGCTGAATCAAAAGAAGAAAAAGTTAGCGGTGTCCTTTACTTTGACATTTAGATATATCGACGACGTTTTGTCAATTAATAATGACGATTTTCATACATATGTTAATGCGATATATCCCAGCGAACTAGAAATTAAAGATACAACAGAATCAAGAACACACGCTTCATACTTAGACATTTTACTTATTATAAACACAGACGGGAAATTAGCAACTAAGCTATACGACAAACGCGACGATTTTGGCTTTCCCATCGTAACTTTTCCACATTTAAGTAGTCATATCCCTCAGTCACCCGCATATAGAGTTTATATTTCACAAATGATCCGATATACCAAGGCGTGTACAACATATGAAAATTTCATATACAGAGGTAAACTACTCACTGACAAATTATTGACACAGGGATATCGAATACCGCGTTTAATGTCAACGTTACGCAAATTTTATGGTCGGTATAATAGTCTTGTTTGCGACTACTCTGTTTCACTAAGTGGAATGTTTTAGTTGCCTTTTCGTTGGCGGTTGTTGAGACGTCTGTACCAATTGTGACGAGGATACACTCCTCACGTATTTCATTGGACTTGACTGTGGACTCACGGCGGGTGTGACCGGTCGACAGGGGATGCTTACTCCTCCATGGCACCTGATCCCACCTCTTGGTTTCCAGAGGTCTGTGTTTATCCATTTTTACCGGATTTGTATCTATGTCCTGGACATTCTATTGATTTATGCTTTGGTATCTGAGATTTTTTATAAACTTAAAGAAACACTAAATCACATTTGTTACAGCTGCAACATGTATTTATACATATTGGGCCAATTTGAATCAAACTTGATATGCTGTTTCCCCATGCAGAGTCGCATAACATCTGCGAGAAATGGGGGGGGGGGGGCGCTAGGAACAAGAACGCCTGTCATTGCTAAAAATAGAAGAGATGTATTTTTGTTTAATACATACATGCATCTCCATTATAAGATTTACCAATTACTTCATTTAGTGAAAATTGTCAGATTGACGCATGCGTTTTATGTGGAATTATCATGTTTCAACAATTCCTGGTCATTATATCGAAAGATATAATAAATAGAGAGAAAGTGGAAAAAGCAGAAATGTTCGGCACGCAAAGATCTACAAAAGAGTCAACAGAGCTGAAATTGTCAGGTCGATGCCTCTGTATTTTTTGCTACGTACAAATCTCAGGGACACCTATTGTTTTCATTTTTTCTCTGGACTTTAGCAGGAACTACCTTGATATAAAACTGCATAATGTTTGTAAATGAAAAGGGGCTAGGACCCATGGAAACTTCAAACGGGTCATTTAAAAATCTTCTAAGTAAACAGAAAATATCATTTTTTAACATCATTTAGATATTGTTTATATCTTTTGCAATGATGATCACATTTGCCAGGTAAGCATCTTCAGGCCCTTGAGTGTCTTGTATTTATTTACAAGTTAATAATCTTACAAAAAGTATTTTCTTCCATAGGTTTACAACTAATGTATTAACATATCCATTGTCTTTTTCTTGTTCATTACGGCTATTTATATACCCATCCTCCATTTACCCTATGGCAGATTATGTTACTCTTATCAGAGTCCTTTTTCGTCTGCGTGAAAATTTTATCATCGCCCCTGCTGACAAAGCATCTAACAACTTCAAAGTTCTTTGCATGCGATACTAAAATATCCAGCATTCTAAAAGAGGAACTTTCAACTCAACACACATCTTGGAAAGTCTACATAAACTCTTGCCGCTGAAATATAAAGTAATATTTTTTTTCACTTCGTTTGGAATACCGACAAGTGAAACAGAGCTTGAATTGCCATACATTTATTGGATTCCGATGATGCATAAAAATCCCTATAAACAACGATTCATTGCGGTGTCATCTGAGTGCTCCACCAAACTTGTATCTACATTACTCGCAAACTTCTAACAAATTAAACAAGGTCTTCAAAAGTACTGTACAATGACCTACTCAAAAAGCAGAGTTAATCAGATGTGGATCCTAAAGGGAAATCACAGATATAAATATATAGTGTTAGACCATGAAAAACTTTATTTTGTGAAGGATCACTCTAATTCCAATAGGTACACTGAATACGGTATCATCAAGATGATGTGGTTTCTGGTAGACAACATATTCGTGTTTTTTGCGGGAAAGGTTTTCAAACAAATTGTCGGCATTCCAATGGGTACCACTTGTGCACCTCTCTTGACTAACACCTTTTTGTATTCATATGAAGCGAAATACAGTCTCTGCTCTCCAAAGGAAATAAACAGCTAGCATCTCGTTTAATTTAACTTACAAGTATATCGATGATCTCATGTCTATAAATATTCTGAATTTCAGGATGACCGCGGCAAGATGTATCCTGTTGAACTTGAGGTCAATGAGACGACAGAGAGCAACACATCTGCTCCTTACCTAGATTGTTTTCTGTCGATTGGAAAGGACGGTTAACTTTACATCTACCTTTATGACAAATGCGACGATTTCCATTTCACGAACTTCTCGTTTCTAAGTAGTAATATTCCATCTTCTCCTGTCTATGGTGTTTTCATTCCACAACTTGTATGTTATGCCAGGGCATGGTTATCTTATAAATGTTTTATTCTAAGAGCGAAACGACTAGCCAATAAACTACATACACAAGGTTGCGTTCTAAAACGCTTAAAATTGTCCCCTCTCCGTAATATATGGTTATCCGGAGTACGATCTCAGACAGTGACTTCCTTTCGCCAATCTTGGATAAAAGTAAGTAATGATAATTTCACCCAACTTTACCTTTAACTGAACTCGAGAGGTTTGCTTGTAACAATTACGACGGATGCGGCATGTTGGCAGAGGACGCTGACTCCTTCCGGACACTTGGTCCTATCCCGTTTGAAATTTTTGATTATCCATTGGTACTTTTTAATTTTTACTCTAGATAGATATTACATCAGATCTATACAAATATCATTTAAATTTGGAGAGTAATTGACAGAAACAATCGCCTTGAGCATTATATATATTATAAACATAATGCCAAAGTTATAATGCTCAGGACGATCGTTTCTGTCAACCAGACTTCAACAGTTGAGCTCCAATTGAAATATATTTTCTCAAGAGGAAGTGGTATCAGACAAGGCTAAATAATAAATCTAAACAAATAATCGAAATCCGTCTAAGATTAACCACTGTAAAAAATGGCTATCCTAGCTTTAGAAGAATTTAGAAATTTAAATGTGCTATCAGTGCCAAATAGTACTTTAGTATAAGATTATCAGCCTGGTACCGAAATACCAGGTCCTGGGTTTATGTATACCCTCGGGGATTCAAACGGTCCACCAGCAGTGGTAACGACCTAGTGGTTATAAATATTATAAACATAATACCAAAATTATAATGCTTTTGGTATCTTTACTCCTTACCAAGATATTGACAGCCGTTAAGGAGAAACTTCAACAATACTGTACAGTTGCTTATTCCAGGAGCGGTGTAAATCAGATGTGGATACTTAAAAATTCTAAACAGCTTTTAGAAAATTTGAAGGCACACAATTTTTCTCGAATTCATAGCATCAAAACTTATGACTTCTCTACTCTTTACACTACTATTCCACATGAAAAATTAAAAGAAAGACTTTTCAGCATCATAGACAACTGCTTTTTCAATAAAAGGTGGTACCCGAAAATTTAAATATCTAGTGATTGGCTATCAGGATACTTATTTTGTCAAACACCACTCTGATTCTACACATAAATATACTGAAGTTGATATAAAAAAAATGCTGGAATTTCTAATAGACAATATATTTGTAATGTTCGGAGACGTGGTCTTTCAACAAACTGTCGGCATTCCCATGGGAACCAATTGTGCTCCTTTATTGGCCGACCTGTTCCTTTATTCATACGAAGCAGACTTCATTCAGAAACTGCTGAATCAAAAGAAGAAAAAGATAGCGGTGACTTTTAATTTGACATTTAGATATATCGACGACGTTTTGTCAATTAATAATGACGATTTTCATACATATGTCAATGCGATATATCCCAGCGAACTAGAAATTAAAGACACAACAGAATCAAGCACACACGCTTCATACTTAGACATTTTACTTAATATAAACACAGACGGGAAATTAGCAACGAAACTATACGATAAACGCGACGATTTCGGCTTTCCTATCGTAAATTTTCCACATTTAAGTAGTAATATACCTCAGTCACCTGCATATGGAGTTTATATTTCACAAATGATCCGATATGCAAGGGCGTGCACAACATATGAAGATTTCAAATACAGAGGTAAACTACTCACTGACAAATTATTGACACAGGGATATCGAAAACCGCGTTTAATGTCAACGTTCCGCAAGTTTTACGGTCGGTATAATAGTCTTGTTTGCGACTACTCTGTTTCACTAAGTGAAATGTTGAGTTGCCTTTTCGTTGGCGGTTGTTGAGACGTCTGTACCAATTGTGACGAGGATACACTCCTCATGTGTTTCACTGGACTTGACTGTGGACTCACGGCGGGTGTGACCGGTCGACAGGGGATGCTTACTCCTCCATGGCACCTGATCCCACCTCTTGGTTTCCAGAGGTCCGTGTTTGTCCATTTTTTATCGGATTTGTATATATGTCCTGGACATTCTATTGATTTACACTTTGGTATCTGAGGTTTTTATATTCAGAGTATCTATATAGTAAAATCCAAATAGCCTGGCGTGGTGGAGTCTTGTGAATCATTTCTTGACCTGGAAGAGTTTAAATCTTATGTAATAAAGCATAACATTAAAATTACAATGACTAGAGTTACCGTTCCTACTTGTCATCATACATAAGAGAGTATCCAGTGAAGGATGGAACTTTTTTCCCGTGCAGCTTGTCATAATCGAAAAGTGAGTAGAATCATCCGTATGATAATCAAAAGGTTACTCCGCCCCGCCATCTTAGCTGAAGCAAACAATACCTTTATGGTACAAAATCTGTTAGCGATCATGTTTTTAATATGCTACTCTCCAACATTTCTCTTAATGTTTTACCTGGTTGAGTATACTCAGAAAGCTTACTGAATGAGTTCACATTGAGGTGATTTCAGTTTAAGTTCGAATTGTTGTGTTCCTGTAAAGAATAATCAAAACTGATTAATAATCTTCAACATTAACGGTAAAAGGTCCAGAAAAATGAGTCACAGCGATGAGTTAATAAAGTCAATACTTCGAGAAATTAATTACAAACTTATTACGTACTTTGCAGCAAGATATTTGAGAGGAAAATCTGGCCTGGTTGTTGGATTCCCCAGAGATTAACCGAATCAAAAAGTAAGATTTTACACACTGATACATTTTAGAAGTAAAATACGTTTGTCAGATGACTTCTTATTTTCCCTTCTTATGAAAAATTCTTTACTTGTTTTTCGGAATTTGTCAGTTACACTCCTGATGATAAAATATGATTAACATTTTTCAAAATTGTGTCAATTTTGTCTATACATGCAGATGGTTGGCACCTACGTTAAGGTCATTTTCATAAATTTACCATCTACTGAAACTGACACTATGTTGACATTATTGTCGTTCATCATGGGGGAATAACATACAAAAGTGACTACCCCACCACCCAAACACACAGTGAGTTTTCAATTGGTATTTTGGTATTTTAATGCCAACTGACCAAAGGTAAATAATATGAAGCACGTGTCCGAAAAATAATACAATTACGAATTATAATAAAAAAAATATATATGTTGATTTATTTTATGTAAATCTGATCTTCTGGTTTTTAAAAAAACGACCTCCTGATTTCCTATTCTATATAGCCAGAACGTGATTGATCGACTGTAATAAGTATTTAGTCAACAGTGAGTCCAATAGTCTAGAAAAAGAGGTGACATGTAACGAGTGCAATCTATCTTCCTCTAGAAAGATCACCTGGACCGTCGTCATTGTGTCAGTAGATAAGTTGGACAAAATATCCACTCAAATGTGACAATAAATAACCCCCATCGACAAGACATCCTTGGGCCAATTTTTTCCGTCCAAAATTGCGCTCGAGACTTAATAGATATAGACGTTCAAACAAATCACTATAATCAAGATGATAGGGAAGATAATCCTATGAAATGATATATTGTGTATGGTTTTCGGAACTTGAATCATGAATGCAAGAGCATACCCCGATTGTGTCAAAGGCGTGTGACCCGATACTTTGTAATATGCATGTAACGACAGCTTTATTATGCATCGCCATTTAAGACATATGGTGACAACCGAATGAGAAAACATCTGATAATCAACAATACCAATTTTAAAGCGTTTTATCTAGTTGTGAATATATAAAACGTATCACGCATTTTTTACGATTCTAGGTAACGTTTTGATTCTTATAAATTATTTCAGATATGACGGATTTAACAATTCAAAAACATTCAAACAACGATTTTCAAGCCATATTGGTTCAACCTACATCTATCAACCAAAATGCCCCTGGTGAAACAGAATACAACAAGGTTACAGTTCGGAATATGCAAAATTCCAAAGAAGAGTGTGAATTTGTTGCTAGAGTAACAGTGGAAGGATTGAGGGACAAATATATCCACGCGACTAGTGAAAACAGGTAATATGTTTACAGTTAAACAGATTTTCTTGCAGTTTAAAAAAATGATTCAAGCATATCTGTATCCTTTAAAGACATCTGTATCTAAAAACTAAAAAAAAATGTTTTCGCAAACTTATCAATTACATGTAAACTTAACATCAACTGCCTGTACTTTTCTATTCTTTTCTGAATTTCTTCTATTCATAATATCAGTGTTAAGAATGGATAAAAACGGTATCGTGACTTTATATCAGATCAAATGGTAGTTAGACTTATTAAGAACCGATTCTAATCATAAACAATGTAAATTATGTGTATTTCTTCTATACCTGGTGTCTGGTATACGCCTTGTCGCTCAACGATAATAAATAAAGGAAAAACCAACTTTGTACCGACTGACAAATTGTTGTGGACACCAGTGTTTTGTTTACAATAACATCATGCTGCTATTCACCAGGAAGGGGGATTACTGTATCATGATAAGAATAATTGAAATACCAGTGCACAACTTGTTTAATTTCAATTTATTTCTTTTTTCAGTCTAGAAAAGCTAATTACAGCTTTTAGTCTTGACTATCAAAATCAAAATCAAGATTTTTTTCAACAACGGTTCATTGCGGAAATGAATGGAGAGAAAGTAGGATTACTTGTTTTGGAATGTCATGGGGACCCGAAACCAATGTAAGCAAACTACATATTTTTTTCATTTTATTTCAATCATATGTATACATATGCATAAATTATAAAACTAATGTGTTCTGTATTTCTATATCTTTTTATTCAGATGCTCTGTGTAACATTCCACATTTTGAAACAAATATAATATGAAAAAGCTGAGGGAATTCATTCTTGCTTTAGCGTATATTGAACATTCCCTCATAATAGCTAGGATATATGAATATATTGTTTATATCCAGGGAATTAAGGATGAAAGGGAGTGATAATATGTGTGTGAAAGAAAATGTGTGTATTTATAAGTATTACTGATTCTTAAAATAACGGGGTAATTTATCCAGATGTTTCTGCTACATTGGATAACCCTAAAGTCTTAAAATTTTTCAGTATAAATTTACTTTTGTTGCAAAGTAATCATCAAGATGTTTGTTCACAGTAAAAGCTAAGTAGAATAAATGAGACATTGTTTCTTGATTTGTTAGGGCTGGACTAGCGGAATAGTATAGAATGTTTGCGGTTAAATGTCTTTATCTATGGTACGCCAAAATAACATTAATGAAAGAAAATGAGCTTTTACACTTAGGATAACTCTAGGGTTTTGATCAACTCAAATTTACAGGGAAGACGCTGGGGTTAACTAAACATTAAAACTAAATTACATCGCTCTTGAACATTACTTAGTTTTAATGTAATTTTGGCGTTGTTAATGTTAGTTAATCTGATCTAAACCTTAATTCTATTCAGTTAATTCATATTGCTTTTCTCAGAAATCAGAAGTTGCATTAACTAGATAAAAATTAAGTTTAACTAAAAATATCTAGGTTTAACTCATTTTACGCGCTACATCTATCAGTAAAATATAATTATTCTATTGTACGAATACTTTTTGTCTGAACGCATTCAACGAGTATATAAACTATGCTGGAAATCAATTCAATTATGGAATCGTTTTAGTTCAATGCAAACGAGAGAAGTCTATTCTCATATAAACTCGAGTAACGGCGTGAATAGATAACAACACATAATTCTGTATCAACAGGATATATAATAGCACATGTGTGATATGTGAGGTATTTATTATTTTTCTCAAAATTTTATATTTACGTAACCTTGAGATGAGACTATTTATTATAATACATATACATTTTGCAAAATATTGAAAATCTTGTCGGATTTCTACAAAATATATGGAAAATACGGTCCCCCTTTCAATAATTACAATATTAATAAAATACATCTAATTGATGTTGGAGTTAAGAAGACGTTTCAGATAACAATAAATGAGGAATATGTTCTCTTTGTCTTACTTCAGATGTGCAAGGAAATAGAATAGATGGTACCTTATGGTTTACAAGTTAAGATTTAACACATTTGAACACAAATAAAATTTGTAAATTTGACAAGTGAATTTAAAGTAAATATGTGGTTGGTGTTGTGAATTTCCATGCATTAAGCTTGATTTTCTAACAAAAATTATACATTAATGTACAGCCTTTCATAAATGATAAATGAAGAAATGACAATGGATTTCCGAAACTCAAGTCAATAAGTCAATAAAAATAGTATTTACGATATCACAATTATATAACAAATGGCCAAAATGACAGTTTCTGTCAATTAGACTTCATCAGTTCAGCAGATATATATATATATATATATCTTAAAATCTCAGTTATCAAAGTATATATATATGTCTTTGTCCAGGATATAGATACAAATCTGGTAAAAATGAACAAACACGGTACTCTGGAAACCAAGAGGTAGGATCAGGTGCCATGGAGGAGTAAATGCCCCCTGTCGACCGGTCACACCCGCCGTGAGTCCACGGTCAAATCCAAATGAAATACGTGAGGAACAAATCCTCGTCACAGTTGGTACAGACGTCTCAACAACCGCCAATGAAAAGGCAACTCAACATTTCACTTAGTGAAATAGAATGATCGCAAACAAGACTATTATACCGACGTTAGAATTTGCGGAATGTTTATATCAAACGCAGATTTCGATATCCCCGTGTCAGTTATTTGTCAGTCAGTAGTTTACATCTGTATATGAAATATTCATATGTTGAACAAGCCTTGGTATATCGGTTCATTTGTAAAATATATACTTTATGCGATTGACTGGGATATTACTACTTAAATATGGAGAATTTACCATTGGGAAGCCGAAATCGTCGCGTTTGTGGTAAAGCTTAGTTGCCAGTTTTCCGTCTCGTGTCTGTAGCAAGTAAAATGTCTAAGTATGAAGCGTGTGTGCTTGATACTGTTGTATCTTCAATTTCTTGTTCGCTGTGATATATCGCATTGACATATGTTTGAAAATTGTCGTTATTAATTGACAGAACGTCGTCGATATATCTAAATGTCAAAATAAAGGACACCACTAGCATTTTCTGCTTTTGATTCAGCAGTTTTTGAATGAATTCTCATTCGTATAAATAAATAAGTCGGCCAATAAAGGAGCACAATTGGTTCCCATAGGAATGCCGACAGTTTGTTGAAAGACCACGTCTCCGAACAATACAAATATATTGTCTATTAGAAATCCCAGCATCTTTTTATATCAACTTCAGTGTATTTAAGTGTGGAATCAGAGTGTTGTTGGAAAAGATAAGTATTATGATAACCAATCACTAGATATTTAAATTTTCGTGTACCACCTTTAGTAAAAAAAGTGGTTCTTTCCACTATTAAAATTGGCCGCCACTATATAAGTGAAAAAATTGTTGAGTGTGGCGTAAAACACTTTTTAAACATTAAAAAATGAAAAATAAAACATTTGCGAAACCCAAAAGGGATACAATCAGAGACCAAGACCATAAACAAGGAACATTTTGAGACAAATCATATTCTCAAAAGTTAAAAATTTACTCATCTGAGTAAAACATGAAAACTTGCAGACCATAAAACGAATTTAGAATTTTCTCAACTGAGGTAAAATTGTCAAGGGGCAGTGTAAATCTCGTCCAGGGCATATGTCCCAATTTATATCCCGAGTCACTTAAGTGCGATGTTTCAACTTTATTCTTACCATAATCTATGACTAATTATTAGCTAAATTAGGAATATTTTTTCGGAAAGTATGTAATAACCATGTGACGATTTTATACCATTACAAAATTCATCCGACAATATGATTTACAGTCGAAAACAGAGTGCAGATGCAAAATAATCATCAATATTTTTTGTGTTTACATTGAACCTGAAACAAGACATGGCGTCTGATTACTTTCCTATCATCATCGAAGATGTCGACGAGATTTACTGGTTGAGTGAAGAAGTTACAAGGAAAACTGGCATCCAAGACGAATCGTACCAAGACAAAAACTTAGACCGATCGCGACCGAGTGACAAAATTTACCAAACAATTAATAGAAGAATTTTTGTATACCACCATAATTTTATATCACATATGATTCCGTATGTCAAGATACTATCGTCCATGTTTAAAACAATGACATCATACAATTGATGGCATTCCATTATAGCAAATGTGAAGGATGTGTATGCAGCAGCTATATACAAATTAAAATGTCCTTGCATCATATTAAGTTTTTTTATACTAAAGTAAAACTTCGCTGGGATTGTTCTATTTAAATTCTAAATTTCCCAATAGCTAAGGTTGTCAATGACAGATTTGGCAATTCATTTAGGTTTATTACTTTGCCTTGTATTATACCACTATTTTCTTTCTGAAATATACATTTCTAATTTAATTCGCGCTCATCTGTCGAACTGTTGAAGTCTTATTGACAGAAACGGTCGTATTGAGCATGTGTGTTGCCCGTTTTAGTAAACATTTGGTGTTATTAATGATACTTAAACGTTTCCGCAATTCTACTGTTTATATATAATTAACTATATCGGTAATTTTCATTTAATTTGCCCGAGAGTACTTTCCGTGTACATTTGATAGGCCTGGGGATATTTGGAAGCACTGATTAATGACGTCACAGTGAGCACACAAAATTATACTTCCGTTCAAAATTTCGGAAAATGCAAGTGATTTCGGCAATTGCTTTCAAGTAATTTTATTATCGACACTAATATGTATATAAATTCTGTATTGTATAGTACATGCATATGAATAATTCGAATTTTATAGTACCGTACTAAAATCTGTATGTGTGTGTGAATTCTGCATTGTGTAATGCATGTATATGAATAATCGAATTTAGATTTTTAATACTGTACTAAAATCTGTATGTGTGTGTATAAAAATTCTGCATTGTGTAGTACATGTATATAAATAATTCGAATTTAGATTTTTAGTAGTCTTCTAAAGTGTGTGTTTGTGTATGTGTGTGTGTGTGTGTGTGTGTGCGTGTGTGTGTATGTGTGTGTTTATATTTTTCTTAGAATTGCCAGATAGAATGAATGACGATGGGGCCTCACAAAACCACATTTTCGTCGTTATCTCTTTAATTACAAAATAATTTAATTAAGATTCCTTTTAGTTCTTTTCTTTACACCATAACGTCTGTTTTAATAGCAATTAGCAATAATAGCTTAAATTTGAAAAAAATATATGGATGTAATGTAATGTAATTGAATTCAATCATTCGATTTTTTTTACTTAAATTATTATTGATGACTTTTCAGAACCCATTCAGATGGATCTTCATTGGTGCCGTTATGAACGTTTTAATTAATATCACCACATGCCAAAACTATTATTTCCAAGTACCGATTCAACCACATCACGTGCCAATTACCATATTTCCGAAGATCCGAAATCACTCGGCGCCAATTTGACTTGGGTCGAATTGACCAGCAGTACTATAAATAGACACCGAAGTCACTAAATTAGGATAGATTGGATCCACTCGAAATACGTTTTTTCCCTTTAGGGTGACTACACATGTCTACAAACGTTCGGATGTGACGTCGCTATGAATATTACCCACAATATCATTTTTTATACATGCCCACTATTATATTTGTTATTTTCAAATTCGTAAAACGTTTAAACAAGCCAATATATGCTAACGTAATTAATGATATCTTAGTATCTTTATAAAAAGTCACGCCATAGCCGCCGCTAATACTGCTTTTAAAACTTAGAAAACGTCTGGTAAAATGCCAATACATGACTGAAGTCAGTAATTTATACATATAATATGTATGATGTATATATACGGTATTCAAGATACAAGTAAATTAGTATAAATACATTAGATAAGATAAATTACTCGGTACATACACTGGAGCACATGCACCAGACTGAATTTACACCGTCCCTATTGTTAATATAACCAAACGTCGTATGTCCAAAACAAGCCAACAGAAAAAGAAGTCTTGGTCTCTTAAACATATTTGGCTCAACTAACACGTTGTTTTTTAAAAGCCAAATGATTAAATATGTCCAGAAATACTCTTGGGCGACAATGGTGATTGAAAAAGAATTTATTTATGGTCCACAACATTATCCAAGTTGAAAGAATTCTCAAGATTTGAGTAAAAGCTTGAAGTTGAATAAAACAATTATCTCTGAATAGTATTTTGGCCCTGTGCCAAGGTGTCCGTAAGTATCCACTGTTGGCATGACACACTCTTCCGATATCTTCCACGGAAATCTCTCGATTCCGGTTAAAGGTCAAATTCGGTGTAAAGGTCAAGCTTGGTTAAAGGTCATCTGTCAGCTTCAGATCTGTCAGAAGTAAAAGTTTTTCTAAACAACTAATTGAAGTACATGTGATTTGTCTATAAGTATCCGCATATAATATCGCATACATTTGCGAATCGAAAGGGCTAGGAAGTGCAAAAACTTGTTACATCTCGAAAAAAGTTTTTCACATGTACCAACTATCGTTTAGTGAAGACCAACAAAGTTAAGCAATGAAAACGAAATTTGTTCATAAATTAGCAACTAGAGTAACATAGGGCACAATTTTAAATAAAGATTAATGACATAATAACTCAAAATTGATTGATTGTTGGTATACAACGATATATGAGAAGGTTGTTCGGAATTACCTAAGAATCAGTTTGACAAAAATTCAATATTTCGAAACGTTTGAGCTAATTGATTTTAAACTATAATTATATAGATTATTTTAGAAATCCAATTATTTCAATTTTCTAAAAATCAAAAATATTAAGCTATTAAAAAACAGTTTCTTTTTTACACATGGAGATATATTAATCGTTTAATAAAATATTTGATACTGTTTAATTTTATCCATTTCTATGTCTATTTTCAGAGTTTTTGATGAACATTATGATAGTCTAGGATTTAGACATAGATTCGGGTAAGTAACACTTTGATACAATATAAATTTTCTTATTTTTATTATATCTTTTGCTAATTCATATTGTTTTGTAAGTTGTAGTACTCTAAGCTGTTTAATTCAAAGTTTAATATTAAAACTATGATGATATTATTATGTACATTAAACAAAGACAAGCATATAAGATTAAGTTTGAATACATCAGAATTATTAATTTACAATTACAGAAAATCATCAATGATACATATAACTAGATAAATACTTAAGCAGTGTGTAATAAATAACTTTACATTTTCATTTAACAATACATATTAAAAGTCAAGTTATTAATCATCAATGTAAAGGTGATGTGACATATACAGTGTGCTGTAGTGTCTGTGCTTATCATTAGTTTACAGTGTACTGTAGTGTCTGTGCTTATCATTAGTTTACAGTGTGCTGTAGTGACTGTGCTTATCATTAGTTTACAGTGTGCTGTAGTGTCTGTGTTTATCATTAGTTTACAATGTGCTGTAGTGTCTGTGATTATAATTAGTTTACAATGTGCTGTAGTGTCTGTGCTTATCATTAGTGTACAGTGTGCTGTAGTGTCTGTGCTTATCATTAGTTTTACAGTGTGCTGTAGTGTCTGTGCTTATCATTAGTTTACAGTGTGCTGTAGTGTCTGTGCTTATCATTAGTTTACAGTGTGATGTAGTGTCTGTGTTTATCATTAGTTTACAGTATGCTGTTGTGTGTCTGTGCTTATCATTAGTTTACAGTGTGCTGTAGTGTCTGTGCTTATCATTAGTTTACATTGTGCTGTAGTGTCTGTGCTTATCATTAGTTTACAGTGTGATGTAGTGTCTGTGCTTATCATTAGTTTACAGTGTGCTGTAGTGTCTGTGTTTATCATTAGTTTACATTATGCTGTAGTGTCTGTGCTTATCATTAGTTTACAGTGTGCTGTAGTGTCTGTGCTTATCATTAGTTTACAGTGTGCTGTAGTGTCTGTGCTTATCATTAGTTTACAGTGTGCTGTAGTGTCTGTGCTTATCATTAGTTTACAGTGTGCTGTAGTGTCTGTGCTTATCTTTAGTTTACAGTATGCTGTTGTGTCTGTGCTTATCATTAGTTTACAGTGTGCTGTAGTGTCTGTGCTTATCATTAGTTTACATTGTGCTGTAGTGTCTGTGCTTATCATTAGTTTACAGTGTGATGTAGTGTCTGTGCTTATCATTAGTTTACAGTGTGCTGTAGTGTCTGTGTTTATCATTAGTTTACATTATGCTGTAGTGTCTGTGCTTATCATTAGTTTACAGTGTGCTGTAGTGTCTGTGCTTATCATTAGTTTACAGTGTGCTGTAGTGTCTGTGCTTATCATTAGTTTACATTGTGCTGTAGTGTCTGTGCTTATCATAAGTTTACAGTGTGCTGTAGTGTCTGTGTTTATCATTAGTTTACAGTGTGCTGTAGTGTCTGTGCTTATCATTAGTTTACAGTGTGCTGTAGTGACTGTGCTTATCATTAGTTTACAGTGTGCTGTAGTGTCTGTGTTTATCATTAGTTTACAATGTGCTGTAGTGTCTGTGATTATAATTAGTTTACAGTGTGCTGTAGTGTCTGTGCTTATCATTAGTGTACAGTGTGCTGTAGTGTCTGTGCTTATCATTAGTTTACAGTGTGCTGTAGTGTCTGTGCTTATCATTAGTTTACAGTGTGCTGTAGTGTCTGTGCTTATCATTAGTTTACAGTGTGATGTAGTGTCTGTGTTTATCATTAGTTTACAGTATGCTGTTGTGTCTGTGCTTATCATTAGTTTACAGTGTGCTGTAGTGTCTGTGCTTATCATTAGTTTACATTGTGCTGTAGTGTCTGTGCTTATCATTAGTTTACAGTGTGATGTAGTATCTGTGCTTATCATTAGTTTACAGTGTGCTGTAGTGTCTGTGTTTATCATTAGTTTACATTATGCTGTAGTGTCTGTGCTTATCATTAGTTTACAGTGTGCTGTAGTGTCTGTGCTTATCATTAGTTTACAGTGTGCTGTAGTGTCTGTGCTTATCATTAGTTTACAGTGTGCTGTAGTGTCTGTGCTTATCATTAGTTTACAGTGTGCTGTAGTGTCTGTGCTTATCTTTAGTTTACAGTATGCTGTTTGTGTCTGTGCTTATCATTAGTTTACAGTGTGCTGTAGTGTCTGTGCTTATCATTAGTTTACATTGTGCTGTAGTGTCTGTGCTTATCATTAGTTTACAGTGTGATGTAGTGTCTGTGCTTATCATTAGTTTACAGTGTGCTGTAGTGTCTGTGTTTATCATTAGTTTACATTATGCTGTAGTGTCTGTGCTTATCATTAGTTTACAGTGTGCTGTAGTGTCTGTGCTTATCATTAGTTTACAGTGTGCTGTAGTGTCTGTGCTTATCATTAGTTTACATTGTGCTGTAGTGTCTGTGCTTATCATAAGTTTACAGTGTGCTGTAGTGTCTGTAGTGTCTGTGCTTATCATTAGTTTACAGTGTGCTGTAGTGTCTGTGCTTATCATTAGTTTACAGTGTGCTGTAGTGACTGTGCTTATCATTAGTTTACAGTGTGCTGTAGTGTCTGTGTTTATCATTAGTTTACAATGTGCTGTAGTGTCTGTGCTTATCATTAGTTTACAGTGTGCTGTAGTGTCTGTGCTTATCATTAGTGTACAGTGTGCTGTAGTGTCTGTGCTTATCATTAGTTTACAGTGTGCTGTAGTGTCTGTGCTTATCATTAGTTTACAGTGTGCTGTAGTGTCTGTGCTTATCATTAGTTTACAGTGTGCTGTAGTGTCTGTGCTTATCATTAGTTTACAGTATGCTGTTGTGTCTGTGCTTATCATTAGTTTACAGTGTGCTGTAGTGTATGTGCTTATCATTAGTTTACATTGTGCTGTAGTGTCTGTGCTTATCATTAGTTTACAGTGTGATGTAGTGTCTGTGCTTATCATTAGTTTACAGTGTGCTGTAGTGTCTGTGTGCTTATCATTAGTTTACATTATGCTGTAGTGCCTGTGCTTATCATTAGTTTACAGTGTGCTGTAGTGTCTGTGCTTATCATTAGTTTACAGTGTGCTGTAGTGTCTGTGCTTATCATTAGTTTACATTGTGCTGTAGTGTCTGTGCTTATCATTAGTTTACAGTGTGCTGTAGTGTCTGTGTTTATCATTAGTTTACAGTGTGCTGTAGTGTCTGTGTTTATCATTAGATTACAGTGTGCTATAGTGTCTGTGCTTATCATTAGTTTACAGTGTGCAGTAGTGTCTGTGCTTATCATTAGTTTACAGTGTGCTGTAGTGTCTGTGCTTATCATTAGTTTACAGTGTTGCTGTAGTGTCTGTGCTTATCATTAGTTTACAGTGTGCTGTAGTGTCTGTGTTTATCATTAGTTTACAGTGTGCTGTAGTGTCTGTGCTTATAATTAGTTTACAGTGTGCTGTAGTGTCTGTGCTTATCATTAGTTTACAGTGTGCTGTAGTGTCTGTGCTTATCATTAGTTTACAGTATGCTGTAGTGTCTGTGCTTATCATTAGTTTACAGTGTGCTGTAGTGTCTGTGCTTATCATTAGTTTACAGTGTGCTGTAGTGTCTGTGCTTAGTTTCATTAGTTTACAGTGTGCTGTAGTGTCTGTGCTTATCATTAGTTTACAGTGTGCTGTAGTGCCTGTGCTTATCATTAGTTTACAGTGTGCTGTAGTGTCTGTGCTTATCATTAGTTTACAGTATGCTGTAGTGTCTGTGCTTATCATTAGTTTACAGTGTGCTGTAGTGTCTGTGCTTATCATTAGTTTACAGTGTGCTGTAGTGTCTGTGCTTATCATTAGTTTACAGTGTGCTGTAGTGTCTGTGCTTATCATTAATTTACAGCTCCATCAATGGCTAGCAGCCTAATCAGAGTATGAATTTGTAGACGAGTCTCCCTTGCAACTAAGGTCTTCACAGCAAGACCTGTGCCGTCTGTTATTTTAAATCATTTCATTTTCTTTGATAAAAGGTCATTCTATGTCTGTTTTGGTTATGACGATGATAAACTACTTACTCGCCGAGGGCATTTATCTACTATGAATAGTAAATTTGATCCTTTGGGATTTGTGTCTGTTCTTTGTCATAAGTGGCAAAATGCTCCTGCATGACGTTATCTCCCCTGGAACTGACTGGTATAAACCTCTCATTAACGACCATGCATCAAAATGTTTGCAGTTGCTTGAATCTTTGTTGTATTCAAATTCCACGGACGATCGTTCCTAGTTCGATCTCATTTGCACACAATGAAAAATCCATTTTTTCACCGATGCATATTAGCTGTTGCCTATTTGAAACTTATCTACAGTACGGGGACCACCTCATTTGGATTTCTCATGGGAAAGTCTAAACTGGCACCGCTAAAGGGTCACACAATTCCTAGATTAGAGCTATGTGGGGCTGAGCTACTGAAGGTGGAGAAGCTGTGTGTATTTATGTGAATCTTAGTTATGAACGTTGTCACTTCTGTACTGATAGCAAGGTAATCTTGGGATACATTTCTAACACAACCCGACGATTCTTCATGTATGGTGCCAACAATTCACAAAGTATTGAAATCCTCTGTGGTCGTATATTTCGCTTGATCGTAACCCCTGTGATGCCGGGACTCGTTTTATAAGCACACCAGATACAAAACATGTTGAAAACTGGATCAAAGGACCAACTTCAATAAATCAAACTGAGTCAAATGTCACATACAAGTTGGTGTCGCCTGACAGTGACAAGGGAATTCTTGTAAAACTCAAATCAGCGACTCCAATATGGGTTCTCATTATTTTAGCAAATGTTCTTCTTGGAAATCTTGAATCAATGCTATCACAACTTTTAGAAAATATGAAAAAACTAGGAAATATCACTCAGATGTGAATAATACACCTTATATTCGCAAAAAGTGAGAAATTCTGTCATTCGTCAAGTCCAAACAGAAGTTTATCAGAAGGAAAAAATCCATTTAAAACCGGAAAATCAATTCTAAAAGAAAGCACAGCTCTAAATCTTGATCCGATTTTAGACTATTATGGAATTTTACGAGCTGGAGGTAGGCTGAAACATTCAAATTTGTATCTAGGTGAAAAGATTCCAAATTTAATACCTGGAAATAATCATTTCACAAAACTGCTTGTGTTACACTGTCATGAAAAAGTTTGTCGTCAAGGATGTCATATAACGGAAGGGGCAATTAGAAATTCCGGAGTTTGGATTACTAGTTGTAAACGTTTTGTATATCCAGTGATTTCTAGCTGTATACTATCTAGCACTCGCTACAAGGAAAACCCGAGGAGGGAGTATCAACAGTAAACGCTAGGCTGTTTTGTTTTGCTGACTATCTAGCAGGTCTGTTCACATTAAGGTTATAGACGAGATGAGTACCTCTTCTTTTATCAATGCACTAATGCGTTTCAAACGTTACAAAGTCCAAATCCAAAACTAACATAAAAGAAGGTGACCGCGTTCATTTTAAGGAAGTGACCTTCATAGGAACTATTGGCCAACGGGGATCAAAGAACATGTGTTTCCTGGCAAGGATGATTTAGTCCGTAAGGTTCTTATTAGAACCATTACAAATGGTAGACCTCATGCATATGTGAGACCTATCAATCAGATCGTTTATTTGTGTTAGAAAACTGCATAAATTGACATCCCCAATGTCCAATTTATATGTGTATATGAACAGTAAAGTCCAGTTAGGTTGATAGTAGATATCTATATTTGATTTACGACATATAAGTGGGTGATATTTTTTGTATCAGACGGGAAGTGAGCTATCAGCTGTTTTAAATTATTTCATGTTGTTTCATAAAAGGTCATTTTGTGTCTATTTGATTTTTATGTATTGTTTTATTTGCTTAGATTGATCTATGCTGTCACCTAGTTTTTCTTTACTCTTACCTCTGTTCATTTGATCACTTTCACTTTTATTTTTGTACCTTTACTTTCATTTGAGAATGTCCTAAACTTGTTGCTATGGAAGTTATATCTATGCTTACTGTAATGGTAGCACGTCCGATGAGATTAATAAATCAATTAAAGTGTTTATTGTCAAAACGTTTCATTTTTCACACAAATTTTAATTAAAAGCATTGTATTTATTTTCTATTCGTTTTCATCGAAAAATGAAACGAACCTGGATGATCACACATAGCGCAATTCAATGAAACGGATAGGAAATACATTCGACGCCTATGCATACGTCAGAAATTATATATATATATATATATATATATATATATATATATATATATATATATATATATATAAATATATATATATATCACATTAGATATTGAATACAATCCTCATGTCAAATATCCACGTCGATGACAGCTCATATTGTTTTAAGGTATTCTTGTTAGTGTAATGGTAGGTGGGCGATAAAGGTAAAATAGATTTTGTACTATTACAAATTTATTTATCATATATACATACACACTCGTATTTTATGTTGCAGTAAGGGGTGTTGTATTTCTTAGTTCGGCGTTGTTGTCATCATTTTTTGTCATTTGGACATCATTGAGCAAAAAAAACCGAAAATTATATTCAGAATTTTAATCAGCATTATGGTCTTTACTTATGTACAATATAAAAAATCTCAGATACCAAATCAAAATGAATCCTCGTCACAACTGGTACAGACGTCTCAACAATGTTATTAATTGTCTCACGGAAAGTGAAATAAATATATGTACCATGCGATAAATTATCTATTTGTTATCAAGGTATTATGCTGCTAATCGGATTGCATGATTTCTCTGTTCCCTCGATCCATGTTCATAATTACAGGTTATCGTGCTTGGCTACAATCATTAACGAAGAAAAAGTTCCACCTGGAAAATCCTACGTTGATCTCGTGTCAGTTAAGGAAAAATACAGAGGCAGAGGAATTGGAAAGGTGTTGCTAGACACGGCAGAATACGAAGCAAAGAAAAGAGGCTTTAACGTAGGTACAAAGTGAAACCTTATCCCCAAGGTGATATCGATGACATAAAACATGATTAATATCATATTCAATACATTTCTTCTTAGGCGACGGAAATTTCCAACTTTAACATACACATTTATACAATGGATACCTTAACTCTGTAAAAACCATAATATAATACCAAAGTTATAGTCTTGTAAATAAAAGGGACAGACGGATGTTTATGTAAATTAGATTCCTTCTGCTGAGCTATAATTGAAAATAGATGTAGGCCTAAATGTAATACGAAATCCAGTAACCACTGTAAAAAGATCTTAATTTTCCAGCAGTTTTGAATTCAAACAGTGAAATATGATATTAGTATAAAATAATTCGCCGGTACCAAAATGTCACGGAGTTCATGTATGTCACCTGGAACTCTCAAACTTACGGAAGCGTAGTATGGCCACCTTCAGATTTTTTTTACTCACTGATTTTCCAACTTAAAAGTTTGCTTTTCCAACTTAATTATTGGAATTTCCAACTTTTATATCGGGAAAGCGAACTCTATTGCTCGAATTTCTAATTTTAAAGTTGGCTTTTCCAACTTTATTGTTGGAATCTCCAACTTAACAGTTGACTTTTCTAACTGTATTCTTGGAAATTCCAATTGTATTCTTGAAACTTTCAACTTACAAGTTGTTGGCTTTTCCATTTTTTCTAGACTTACGAAGATTAATGTTAATAAGGCACTCGGACAGTATTGTCAGAAATGTAGCATTAATACAAATAAAATCTTGGCACATCATGATTTAGCACCGTCGTTTATCAAATGAATGCATTTTTATTTCTATTCAATATGATTTTTTAATTTTGTGTTGCTCAAAACGTTATATGACCTTTGAAGGGACGACTATTAGACTCTTAAGGAGAGAGCCTGGGGAATTTTGTCAATGCCAATGTCTTCAATGCCAATGTGTTGCTCAAAACGTTATATGACCTATGAAGGGACGACTATTAGACTCTTAAGGGGAGAGCCTGGGGAATTTTGTCAATGCCAATATCTTATCATTATCCCATAAGATAAACTATTTATTTTTAATCCTTTCAGTGACAGATTAAGATTTCTAAAGCTAAGACAGTCATCTTTTTTCAGTGGTTACTCTTAAACGGATTTCAGCTACACTTTTATATTTATTATTTGACCTTGTATGATACCACTTTCTCATTAGAAAATACATATACATTTTAAATTGGAGACCAACTAATGAAGTCTAATTGGCAGAAACGATCGTCTTCAGCATTGTAATTATGGTATCATGTTTATAATATTTATAACCACTAGGTCGTTGCCACTGCTGGTGGACCGTCTGAGTTCCCGATGGTATACATAAACCTAATATCTGGTACTTCGGTACCAGCTGATAATCTTATAATAAAGAAATATTTGGCATTGATAACACCATTTAAATTCCAAAGTTTTCTAAAGCTAAGATGGTCATCTTTTTACAGTGGTTACTCTAAGACGGATTTCGGCTACACTTTACGATTTATTAGTTGACCTTGTATGATACCGCTTTCTTTTTAGAAAATACATATACATTTTAAATTGTAGCTGAACTGATGGAGCCTAATTGACAGAAACGATCGTTTTGAGCTTTATAACTTTGGTATTATGTTTATAATATTTATAACCACTAGGTCGTTGATACTGCTGGTGGACCGTTTGAGTCCCCGATGGTATACATAAACCTAGTACCTGGTATTTCGGTACCAGATGATAATCTTTGAAATATATGGCACTGATAACACATTGATAACATCAAGCTAAGATAGTCATCTTTTTATAGTTGTTACTCTTAGACGGATTTCGGCTACACTTTTTGGCTACATTTTAAATCTAATTGACAGAAACGATCGTCTTGAGCATTGTAACTTTGGTATTATGTTTATAATATTACATAAATTGATTATTTTCTTCAATTTTTTGCCATGTTGATCACGATTGTATTATATTTTAGTGGCGGATCTTGACATTTTTCAAGAGCTTAAAAAATTGTATACTATTTAAAACTCGGTTACTGTGCATGAGATTTATTAACACACATCTTTTAGTGGTTTTGTCAGTACCCAGAATTAACACCATGCCTTCAACTGGTAATATACATTATTGGTTATACATTTCAAAATTAGATTATCTCGGCAAGCAGAATGCACATGAGATAAATGGTAGGGGCATACCCCCGCGGAATCTTTTGTATTATTTTAAAAGACATTAGAGAGTATTTTGCGGCTTCCAGATCCTAAATTGTGAAATCTTTATTCTTCAAAGTACTCCACTGATTAACTAATTAACTCTAAAAACAAAGTAAAATTCATCAGGCATAAGCTGAATACTGTATTGTGTCTTTGTGTAACGCATACTCCGCCTACAGATACATATTGTTTTTTGATAGGAATACCTCAGATTTAACTCATACAGAGATGGTAATTCCAAACATAAAGTTGGGAAAACCAACTTATAAGTTGCAAATTCCAAAAATAAAGTTGGATTAGAAAAGAACAGAGCTGAAAAAGCCAACTTTGAAGTTGAAATTTTCAAAAGAAAAAAAAATTGGGGAAGCTAGCTTTAAAGTTGGAAAAGCCAACTGTTAGAAAACGAGAAATAAATCGCTAGACCGATTGTGGTGATGTAACAGAACAAAAATAGAATTAAGACGAACCAATCAAATAACACTTTACCAATCTTCTTACCAGTATATAGAAGGCAATACGTGATCCTATAGTTTTTACTTCCAATAAATTCGACAGAAATTACGTATACTATATACTTTCGTATATTATTTTTAAATACATTTAACCTAGCACTTATCTAATTATCAAAGTCCAGATTTCAAGTTAAAGTTTTACATCAGTTAAGGGGAGGAATTATGAACGTCACAGTGTCAACTTCGTCGTAGTTCTTGGTCTCAGTCCTGGGCGCTCTCCCCGCTCTCTCCATTCTCTCCATCTGTCAGGTTTCTCTCAGTTGTGGATTGTATGGTCTGAAACAAGATTTCAAATGATTTAGAACCTTAGTAATGTCGAAATCACAAATTCCAAGCAGACCGAATAATATTTTGGTTATGAAAGTCTATCGGTGTCTTTGTGACCACATAGTTTATTCAAACACTCTATTGAGAAATAAAGTTCTTGCGCATTTCCCTCCTCAAATTGTAGCTACCTGCGTAGTGCTCGAATTGTAACTATTCATCGAATTTATCACGGAATCATACTTTGGAATCCCAGGATTGCATAACGTCCTGATTCCGAAATTGTGGAAATTTCATCATTGTGTTCTTTATGAAAATACTTTATTTTAGAAATGAAATCCTGTTTGGTTTTCCCACCAAATTTAGATATTCAAAGAATAATGTTGATCATGGCGTTGTTCATGGGTCGTTTATAGAATTGTATCTTGAACAAATAAAAAGGTAACTTCGCAGTTGACTTCATTTCGCAATTCCATTAGAAATTATACTATACAAATTTCCCTACAGAGTCTTGACCTGATTATCCATATGTTAGAATTAATTAAACATAATTTTATAACAAACATCATACTTCATATAAATTCACACCTTGACACACCTTCACACCAATTGCTAGATTGATACACAAATGAAGCATGTCAATTTTGTAACGGTGACATCTTTGTGTATCAGTAAAAAGAGATGATATTGATACAATACAAAATACCGTTAATATTTTGTAGAAGATCTATTTATACGTCCACACTAAGAATAGAGCCAAACATCTGTACCTTCGTCAGGGATATGATGTCAAATCCAAAACCCGTTGCTGTTGTTTGATGTGGTTTAGATTGGGAATAATGGTAAGTGTTTTATATAAAGTTATCTCAGCCTTATTAATATATATATATATATATATATATATATATATATATATATATATATATATATATATATATATATATATATATATAAATATATATATATATTTATGAATTGTTCTCTGACAAAACCGAGCATATTGACATTTGATTACGAAGTAAAAAATCGCTGTTGAATGTGACGTAACAATTCGGGCACTCATCACATGTTTGTTTATAAAACTCGTCTTCTCACAAGCCACAAGACTACAGTTTAAATCAACACAAAAATGACTGTTTCGTCAAAGAAGACCTACGGGTGAGTTATCAATATTAAAACAGTAACTTTTTTCAGTCATAATAATTATTTTTCTCTTAGGTCTATATAATGGCGAAACACATGTAGAGTGTACACCAGCATGTACTATCATTTAGTTTCTAAAGCTAGTGATTATGCCGCACATGCATATAAAATTCTACAACAAAAGCCAGGTTTTTGTTAAATAAGGATAAACACTCCTGGTGTTTCAATCTTAACAGGAAATGGTTATTTATAAGTGGTCAATCTAGCAGATTAACCCGGCGATCACTGGCGCTTGTAGCACTGGATGCTGTCTAATAAAATTAAAATCATTATAAATGAAAACTCGGACAAATCTCACAAGAACTGCTCGAAGTCGGTGATCTGTGTCGTTAAATTGAACAATACTCAAAATTTTATAGAACTATTAATTCAATTTCATTTAATTTGATTTTAATGTTATTAGACAACCTCCAATGCTACAAGCACCTGTGCCGGTGATACATTTAGAAGCCTAGTCATCAATTTTAATTTCTATCTAATCTCGCATGGATTAATATGCAAATCCAAAGTAAACTCTAGATCTATATCTGTATCGGTGTAGATAAAATATAAGTGTAGATAAAAGATAAGGAAACAGGGCCTAGAATACGACAGCAGATCAAGTTGGAAAAAAAACCAACAAAATAACAGGCTTTTCCAGGTGAGGGATTAAGGTTCCTTGATCAAAGTCTGAACTGCGACAGCTGATGAAACATTGTTTTATATTGCCGTTCCAAAGCCAATTATCACATTGCGTAAACAAGCAAACACTTTTTTGACCAGCAGGATTTTGTTTTATTTAATTTTTCAAAAGATAAAATATATTAAATGCAAATGGAAATTGAGTTTCGTATCCATTGCTACTGTATCACTGACATCAGGATCTATATCTAGTACCCAAGTTTCCGTGCAATGCTTTTGACCTACTTTTACCGTGTTACGTAATCGATCAATCAGTTAAGGCGCTGGCTCTAATTGATTGTCAGACGATATATATTTACGGTTCGAATCCGTGCAACGACGCTTTTTATTTACTTATTTTTATTATTAAGATAATGTTTTCTGAACTGTATATTTCAAACAATTTATCAATAATGCATATTTAATAAGATTTTTTTATTAGGACGATAAAGTATTTATACGTGAATTTTATTGATTCAGATGGAAATCTGTATATCAAAATATGAGACAACCAGCGTCTCAATATAGACGTAAACTTATGTTCTAATGTTGTAATAGAATTCACATTAAAAAAATCAATATAAATATCTAATGTGTCATATTGAAAATATATCAAATTATTGAAATGGTTTACATTTGTTTTGCGGTATTCGGAATGTTTATATTCCGAACACTTTGGACGGACGCCTGCAAACATACCCACTGCATTTCAAAACCACACAAAAAACTACGTAAAATTCAAATGCATGTATTAGTATGTGGCTTCCATGTCGACGGTGAACCTAAGTACGGAGTCCCTATGATAACATACGATAGAGTATTTTTTTTACTAAATTGTGCGTACAGTTTAGATATGCCATTTGCTAACTTTTTAATTGAAAATTTTAAAGTGTGTAGTCATGTGCTCACTTTTAAATATTCTATTTATAAGTTAGCAAATGACATACATTGTTTGTGCAATTTGGCAATTATGATGTCGTTCGCACAATTTACTTTTACTTATTTATAAACTTATTTTATGCGCACAGTTTAGTAATGTTGTGTAAACTGTTTAACTATATTGTTCGCATAGTTCAACTATATTTTGCATTATGTTGAGCGCACTTATTAGGTTTCAACACGTTTGGATGCAGTATAGTCATTTTGTGCGTCCAGCTTTGCATTTACTACTTACTTTAGAAGAAAAAAACACTGTATATTATGTCACCAAAAGGGCTCCATACCCAAGCAACTAAATTATCTTATAACTGAGTCAATTGGACAGGATTGCGCTGAACTCATGGATCGGTTTCAACAAAAACATGGTTATGCGAATCGTCGTGTACTATTCCCGCAGATAAGGGGGCGACCATTTGATTCTAAAGGGGGGATCTTGTCTGCAAAATTTCACTTCTATACAATCGTATGAGTATTTATTTCCAAGCAGACTAGAGACAGATTATTTATTTTCTTACTTTTCCACTATTGTCATGTGGGCAGATATGTAATATATTGCAAATTTCGGATCTAGACATTTTTTTCAAAAGGGGAGATGAGGGGATAACATAAGTACATAATATTAAAAAATGCTATATAACACTAACCTCACTGCACATTTGAATATTGTGAGGACGAGATTGTGATTAAGAACCATGAGGAAGGTAACACCTATCCCATTTCAATAATTTGGAAGCCTTAACTGGTATTTGAGGGGCCTCTGTGACCGAGTGGTTAGAGCAATGCGCTTTAAACCATGGAGTCTCTCACTTCTGGTAACGCTGATTCGAGCCCCGCTGGTTCTGAAACTGATTTTTTAGAATGTTTGCCAGTTTACTTGTCGAAGACCAGTGGTCTTTTTCTCGGGGTACATTGTACCCGGGTTCTCTAAGCCACCATATAACTGAAAAAAGTGTTGAGCGCGGCCTACAGCACTATTAAAAACTCTAATTCTGGTATTTGATCAGTGTCAAGGAACACACAAATGGATGGAGACAGTCATTGTATGAAGTCTCCATCTAAACTTGGTAGGTCTTTATTAGGTCTTTTATATATTTGAATGTTTTATGTCTTAGACTAATGCTAATATTTAAGAAAATGAACTGGAATGAAATATTGCAAGCAAAGCAATATTAATTAATTTTCACCACAACTTGGGCATTTGTTAAGGACAGATTATCTATTTTATTGCTAGTAGAGGAAAGATTATTTACTTTTCTGTCCACAATATTTATTTCTAAAATCTACCAGCCCCTCCCCCTCCCCCAATCAAACGGTCGTCCCCTAATTGTTGCGGACACAACAGTTTGGTTGGATATTATATATGGCGCATCACGACATAACGAGATACACATATAATGACATCAGGACATGTCCGATGCTTGATTGATGTATGGTTTACTCCAATTAAAATACTGTTTCGTCACAGAGATATTGACACCACACATCACCTACAGGAAGTGGTCAATACATCATCACACACCACCAGAGCTATGAAATACGTCTTCTTCAACCACTGAGGAAGAGGAAATCCATGTACTGCGGATGAAAGGACTGTAGATTGAAACATCTACTAACCTTTTCATCCCTGAATATTTGAGTGGTATGCTCTTTCTATTGTTGAAAAGCGGTGTATTATGGTCTGTAGGGTTAAGCAGGGTATTTGACATGCAGGTGGTATGACTACTGAACGTATGCAGCAATACTATTTGTTTGATTAGTGCATCCATACGATAAATTTGCTTATCAGGGTTAAACGTGTCTGAATTCAGATAGAATGTAATGATACCGAACGCCGTTTTCCATATCTTCTCTGTATTTATTTACTTTTGTCTATAATAAAATTCAAATTCAGATATATTTCATTTACAGGACTTGTTATACCGGACTTACAACCGGAGCATTTTCTGTATAGCACTGTCTATAAAATATATAAGTAGTTATTTTGTGTAAATATCCAGCTCTTAGCTCAGCCATTTATGAAGAAAACTTCAATTATGATATTGTTATTTACGAAGAAAATTAACTCTGACATCGTTCATTTAGTTATATTTATGTACAAGTATACTGAAATATATGATTATATGATAGCTACCCGTTGTCGTTGTTCTTTCTTCTATGTTCTCAACATTAAAAATAGATCAACGCGATTACTTTCCGTGCATTTGGAATGTTCCCTATATATAAGACGTCATGATAACATTGACATAGTTGATAACCGTTAGAAGAACGACTATGTGTACTGCATATTTAAATGCCTATAACTATACAAATAGAAGTCGCACAGCCGTAAAACTTACGCATATAGTCTTAGAATCCGACTCTTTATTTTGATCACATAAAACAAAAAAGTCAAAATATGTCAATAAGCCTGGTTATGTCAGACACACACACACACACACACACACACACACACACACACACACACACACACACACACACACACACACACACACACACACACACATATATATATATATATATATATATATATATATATATATATATATTCCTCAAAATGTATTCACATAGTGTTCACTTTTTTCAGTCTAGCTTACATCTACAATTTTCTTTCCAAATGGCTACTGATAGTTATTTCAAAACATTTGCAACTTGAGCATATTCATTCAACTATTTTTCGTATTTTGAAACGTGCTACCTTTCATTCAGTGACATTGGTCCTGCCGAGACATAATGTAGCTTTAAATAGTCTTTCACCATTTTGTTATATGTTTTAAAATGAATCAATAGTTTATTTCTAAAACATGCACTCGATTAAAACACTCGAAATATAATGTTGCTTAAAGTGTTCAATACTAGAATTCTACATCTAATCCATTTAAATATTAAACGTACTTTACAAAAACTTTTGATTTAAGATCAAATAAAGAGGTATTTTCGACGAATAGTTTACTTTGTTCTTCAATTTTGACATGTATAATGACGGTGTATCAAATGTTTAGTTGTTTTCCAGGAACACGATGTTTGTGGTTTAAAGGACTTTGGCTTCCTGGTTCCGCGTTCTATTGTTTTATTAGTACAGCAAAAACTGCTTTAGCGACCGCCTGTGTATCGACCACCTTGACACAGACCGTTTTTGTTGTCCCCAATAGTACCTTTTTCGTACAAATCAACCCCAATATAATGACCACCTCAGTATAAAGACCAGTTTCTTATGTCGTCCCTATGGAGGCCGTTATATACATGTATATATAATATTCAGAATACGTATGAAAAGAACTCTTGATAAACATCTATATAAGCATTTTCTTTAAAACTAATTCGTTCATTATTTTCAGCGCACAGCTTTAATGGAAAAAGATATATGAAGTACTATAGACATCCAAACAGTTTGCATCATACGTTTGAAATATGCATAATGTAATGTAGCAGCTTTCAATATCGAAATATATGTATGGTCTTAGTCTTTGTATATATCATTATTATTTTGTATTACACTGTTTTTGTGAGAAAAATCAAAAGTTGTCAACGAGCTATTAAATAAATTTGAATTAAATAAGTTTAGCTTCAGAGTGTTGTTCTTTCTTTACAATCGTAAATTAAAAGTAAATTTTGCAGAAAAAAAATCAAAACTAAAGTGAGAGAGAGAGAGAGAGAGAGAGAGAGAGAGAGAGAGAGAGAGAGAGAGAGAGAGAGAGAGAGAGAGAGAGAGAGAGAGAGAGAGAGTGTGTACATCTGTGTTCAGAATTTGAATTTCAAATGACGTTAAGATACTGATTCTGATAGATATTGCTTTACTTATATGTCGCAAGCTGAACTACATGTACATTTTTAAAACAGTATTTGTCACACACATGTGCATTTGTACACTGCGACAGCATAAAAATCACAATAATAATTGGAAATATATGCCCTTGATTAAAACAAAATATTTGTAGTTAAACACAGTAATATTTAATAGATAAAACTTACATTTCTATTAATAAAAACCTCAGATACCAAAGTATAAATCAATAGAATGTCCAGGACATAGATACAGATCCGGTAAAAAATGGACAAACACGGACCTCTGGAAACCAAGAGGTGGGATTAGGTGCCATGGAGGAGTAAGCATCCCCTGTCGACCGGTCACACCTGCCGTGAGTCCACAGTCAAGTCCAATGAAACACGTGAGGAGTGTATCCTCGTCACAATTTGTACAGACGTCTCAACAACCGCCAACGAAATAACAACTCAACATTTCACTTAGTGAAACCGAGTAGTCGCAAATAAGACTATTATACCTACCGTAAAACTTGCGGAGCGTTGACATTAAACGCGGTTTTCGATATCCCTGTGTCAATAATTTGTCAGTGAGTAGTTTACCTCTGTATATGAAATCTTCATATGTTGTGCACGCCCTGGCATATCGGATCATTTGTGAAATATAAACTCCATATGCGGGTGACAGGGATATTAATACTTAAATGTGGAAAATTTACGATGGGAAAGCCGAAATCGTCACGTTTATCGTATAGCGTCGTTGCTAATTTCCCGCCTTTGTTTATATTAAGTAAAATGTCTAAGTATGAAGCGTGTGAGCTTGATTATGTTGTATCTTTAATTTCTAGTTCGCTGGGATATATCGCAATGACATATGTACGAAAATTGTCATTATTATCATTCGTTAATCCTTATGTGAAATATCAAACCTGATTGTTTTCATTTCTAATAAATTGTAAACTTAATTCAGGAAAATAGTTAAACACTTAATCTTTTGAACTTTTGGGGGTTTCGATAGGTAAATCATTTTTGATAAAATGTAATCAAGGAAAGCAAGAAAGGTATATAATAGTAATAATATAATAATAATCCAATACATCAATGAACATAAACAGAACATGTAAAACGTTTGCTCAATAAATGTATAATATCTGATTGTAAATGCTAGTAACATATCACTAGAAAATAAAAACATTTTCAACTAAAATGTGCCATGTTCTTGCTTGCAATATTGAATTTTTCGTTTAAGATTTTAATCATTCTGATAATGTTAATTTAATTTCGGGCTTTTATTTCAGATTAATGTATTTGTTAATACTTTACATCAATATCACGATTTTGAATGACTGTGGTTTCTGTTGTGTAAAACAACGTATATCAACCAGAAACTTTTATCAGCAAGACATTTTTAATATCATCATTATGGTATTGTATATTTGTATTTTGGAATGATCAGTTTTTTTATTATTTAGTGTGAAAACAAATAATAATGAGACAATACTGTCAGTCTTGTCACAAGAGGTAAAGATTTACCTTTAATCGTGTTATTATTTCAAACCAGACTTATATAGATATCCTGGACATCCCGGTGACTTATACCTTGGTATCTGAGACTTTTTATATACATAAACACTGTGCTTTAAGCGGTTATATGACTAACAAGGTCA
The DNA here is from genome assembly GCA_030159075.1 of Atrina japonica. Classification (NCBI taxonomy): domain Eukaryota; kingdom Metazoa; phylum Mollusca; class Bivalvia; order Pterioida; family Pinnidae; genus Atrina; species Atrina japonica. The sequence goes on from BROG01000653.1 coordinate 355,083, forward strand.
CTTTATCGTAATGTCTGGAATGTCCAAAAATTGGATTTAAGTAACAGTAAAATTGGATCTTTCATAAAGATCAGGTTAGTTGTTCATCTTCGAGTCTTCAACGGAGCGTGCAATGTTTATGTGTGCCCTAAATTTAACAATTACGTTGTTATACTTCGTTTTTACATTTGATATCCTTCATAGTTCTATAATTTAAATACATCAAACATATCTAGTAACAAACCACGGGTATTGGTACTAAAGGACATTCACAATATGTAATTTAAGTCTTTGTTATTAACGAACGTCTTTTCCTTAAATTTAATTTCTCAAATAAACACGACGAATTTGATGTGTAAATGGTCTCAACATGAAGAACAATTGCGAATCCCAAACGTGATAAGATCCGGTGTGCAGAAGGAGTCAGCGTCTTCTGCTGGCGTGCCATAAACGTTCCATGGAAGCCTTTCTAGTCACATTCGATGAAAATGTCAAGTTTGGTGATAAGGTCAAGTTCGGTGAAAAGCACTGTCTGTGAAAGTGGTCAAGGATACTATGTAATATTTCTGAGAGGAAGACTTCATAATGTTAAACAAGATCCCCGTATCGACCATAAAACTTCTTAAACGACGGCTCCAAGCGTTGAACAACGAAACATTGTGTAAGTAGTTTATTGGCTAGTCATTTTGCTCTAAAGTCTTTGCTCTCCAAAGGAAACAAACCGTTAGCATTTCGGTTCAATTTTACTTACAGGTATATCGACAATGTTCTGTCCAAAAATAATTCAGAATTTCAGAAATACCTCGGCCAGATGTATCCTGCTGAGCTAGAGATCAATGAGACGACAGAGAGCAACACATCTGCTTCTTACCTAGATTTATCTCCTGTCGATTGTAAAAAACGGTCAACTTCACACATCCCTCTATGACAAACGAGACGATTTCAATTTCATATCACAAACTTCCCGTTTCTAAGTAGTAATATTCCATCTCCTCCTGCCTATGCTGTTTTCATTTCACAACTTATACGTTATGCCAGGGCATGATCTTCTTATGAATGTTTAATTCTGAGAGCTAAACGACTAGCCAATAAAGTACTCACACAAGGTTACGTTGCTGAACGCTTGGAGTCGTCGTTTAAGAAGTTTTATGGGGATACGGGGATCTTGTTAGACATTATGATGTCCCCCTCTCAGAGATATTGCACATTATTCTGGATCACGCCCACAGACAGGACTCCGTTTCTTGACCACTTCCACAGACAGTGCTTTTCACCGAACTTGACCTTTTCACCAAACTTGACCTTTTCACCGAATTTGGCCCGTTCATCGAACTAGAAAGATTTCCATGGAACATTTGCGACGGGTGTGGCATGCCAGCATAAGACGCTGACTCCTTTTGGACACCTGATGTTATCCTATTTGGGATTCATAATTGTTCATCATGTTGAGACCATTTGCACATATAATTCGTCGTGTATTAATGGACTTGAGTTTTGATTATTGATTGGTACTTCTTCAAATTTACTTTGTGCCGATTTGATTTGGGTATGAGTAGACCAGCAATACTATAAATAAACACCGAAGTAATCTGACTTTTTCAACGTTTTATTTTGAGTTTTCCTAAATAATAAATACAATTACTAAACTCGGGTAAATTGGATTCACTTGAAATACGTTATATTTCATTAGGATGAAAACAAATGACTACGCATGTCTACGAACTTTCCGATGTGAGGTCAGTGTAAATATTGTCCACAATTCCTTTTCTTTTTCTTAATGCATGCCCAGTTATATTATTTATTATTTTAAAATTCGAAAAACTTTCCAACAAACAAATATGAGCAAGTGTAATTAATGTGAACTAACTTAAAGAAAAAATCACGCCCTAGCCGCCGCTAATGCTGCATTAAACGTGTTATCAATTCTAATCAGATTTCTATCGACTCACTTCTGCTACTTTAAAGATATGTCCAAAATGTCAAACACAAGGTTATCGAACTGGTTAGATAGAGTCAGCGTGTTTGTTAATCCCTAATCCTGTGCTACTTTGCGTGATCAAGTTTAAACCGGGCGTGCAATATTCAACAATTAATATTTTGTCTTTACATTTCATATCCGTCATTATTCTATAAGTTTGATATATAAACATATCTGGTTCCAGAAGTACTGGTATTTGTACTAACTGACATTCACAGTCTGTAATGACACAACTCCCAATTAGCAATATACTATGTCAAATACCTAATATGGATATAAAACCGATCACGATGATCACGACGATTTTTGTTCAATCTTTCTGTTGCATAAAATAGAAAAAAAAATCGTATATTTAATCGCTTCAGTGTTGCGGTGTGTTCACTGTTTAGATTAATTGTGTTAAGTTCGAGAATCACAGACATTCCAAAAGGCTGTTTATGGTCGAAACCCTCGCTATTTGATTTTTATATGAACCAAATGTCCAAATGTAAAACATGTCATATATTAATAATTGATCAAGGTTTCACCAGCAATCTGACAAATAGGCATAACAACACCAGAAGCTGGGATCATCTAGATTGTAAATCATCTAACGTTGTTTACGGAATTGAGTGTAACTTGTGTGGTTTGATTTATGTTGGCGAGACTAAGAGGCCATTAATTAAGAGAGTTTCAAGTCATCTATTCGAGATTGATAATGTGAGTTAACCAGATACTCTATCTACATTTTAAGTCCCCTGATCATTCTTGTCTATAAGAGTGCGTATAATTGAAATAAAATATACCACTGGACCAACAATCCCACCTTGAGTACCCCCTTCCGCAGACAACGTGAAGAATATTGGATTAAACAGCTTACCATTGCAAACCCCTATGGGTGTAACGATAATAACCAGAGTGTAGGCAATCTATCAAGCCCACTGTGTAATACTTTTAATATGGTGGAACTTTTTAATTCTAACGTAAGACGTAAACGAAGTCACGGATATCGTTCATAGAACCGACCCTACATACATCATGTCACTTTTTAATCTCTTTCACCTTACGTTAACAAAAATAGGGTCTTTATCACATTTGCAGCAATCTTTACATTATTCCTTTTAAACTTCTTAATGAACTTTTCAGGAAACAAGAATGAACCCCTATACGGACTCTTCAACCCCAGAATACATACTGAACTCCGTTATAATGGACATCCCTTATCACAGACTGTTAAAGCCTACACTCGTTACAAACGATGACTGTTATGAACAGAAACGTTGTTTCCTTAAAATTAGATTTACAAATAAAGGGATAGACGCTCTAAACATTGGCAATGTTCTAAATCAGAAAAAGGTCAGTCCTGTGTTTCACCATATTTAAAATTGAATACCACACCTTGCATTTCATACAGCTAAACACCTAACATCGCATCGCATAAGTTATTCAATCACAAACAGGTTTAGCAGTGCCTGGGGATCAACCATCTTGTACACAATACTGTCACATGTTCATGTGCTTCATTTCCTTTCAAATAAAATCGGCAAGTCAACAGCGGCGACGTTTCCATTGTTGAAAATTAAACCTCAAAAATCTTATTTTAAGGAGCCCTAAATACCAGGAAGCCCGTTCCTTTAATTGGCGTCAGAATTTCAGTTTAGTTATAAATTCTGTCGAAGATAATGCATAATCACGTGTCCGTATTACCCGGTAATTAAAATGTCTATTGATTGGCTATAAAGATACTTATTTTGTCAAACACCACTCTGATTCTACACATAAATAAGACTGATATAAAAAGCATGCTGGAATTTCTAATATACAATATATTAATAATCATCTTCACTAATTATTTGTAAGCATTCTGTCCTGAACATTTTGTTTCGAGGGATCAAGTGTCAAGAGCTTACTGACAATCCAGTACGTGACAGCAGATTGACTGTTTACAGATTTTATTTTAAGAAGAAAGATACACTTTCATCTAGTACATATTTTATTGATAGGTATAAAAACATTCTCAAATTGATTTTTTTATTAACAGCAATGAATAATTTTTTTATTAACTGCAATGAATAATTCCTTTTTATTTGGTAAGTGCATGTGTTTATATACACTGCATAATGTACACAAATTCCAATTTTTTGTTATTTTTATTGTTTTAATAAAAGCAAATGTCACATTTTTAATGCAGCAAACGTCCCATGAGTGGCTACTGAAAACAGGTTTGACTGAATTAAATTGTTTATATACATACAATGAAAACCCCCTATACATAGAAAATATATGTGTCAACATAAAAATCATGAATATATTCATGAGTTATGCTCTGTTAATAATACATGTACCTTGTTCTACACTACAGGCATTGTTCATCAATAATGCATTGTAATTATCCAGAATATTTATGATATTCATCACTTTAATATTAAACATAATACCAAAGTTACAATGCTCATTCTGTCAATTAGACTTCATCAATTTAGCTCCAATTTCAAAAGTATGCGTTTTTTTCTAAAGATAAAATGGTACAAGGCCAAAAAATATCTCTAAAGGTATAGCCGAAATCCGTCTAAGAGTAACCACTGTAAAAATGACTATCTTAGTTTTAGGAAAATTTTATAATTTAAATGGTGTCAACAGTGCCAAATATTACTTTAGCATAAGATGAACAGTTGGTACCGAAATACCAGGTACTAGGATTATGTATACCCTAGGGAACTCAAACACACGGTTATGAATAATACCAACATAATACCAAAAGTACAATGCTCAAGACGATATCGTTTCTGTCAATTAGACTTCATCAGTTGAGCTCCAATTTGAAAAGTATGTGTTTTTTTTCTATATATAAGTTTTTTTGGGAAGATATCTGCCAGATATTGTACATGGAAAAACAAGATACACATCAAACACATCACACTTTCCTCAAAGTATATTGACTTAGTGTTCACTTTTTTCAGTCTATCTTACATCTACAATTTTCTTTCCAAATGGCTACAGATAGTTATTGAAAACAAAGAATTTCATAACATTTGCAACTCCAGCATATTCATTCAACAATTGTTCGTGTTTTGAAACGTGCTACCTTTTTCAGTGACATTGGTCCTGCCGAGATATAATGAAGCTTTAAATTGTCTTTCACCATTTTGTTATATGTATTAATATGAACCAATAGTTTATTTCTAAAACATGCACTCGATTAAAACACTCGAAATATGTCGTTGCTAAAAGTGTTCAATACTAGAATTATGTCATCTAATCCATTTTAATATTCATCATTAAACATTCTGTACAAAAACATTTGATTTTAGATAAAATGAAGAGGTATTTTCCAAAATAAGTTGACTTTGTTCTTCAATTTTGTCATGTATAAAGACAGTGTATGAATTGTTTCGTTGTTTTCCATGAAAACGATTTTTGTGGTTTAAAGGACTATGGCTTTCAGGTCCCGCGTTCTATTGTTTTATTATTACAGCAAAATCTGTTTTAGCGATCACCTGTGTATAGACCACCTTGACACAGACCGTTTTTGTTGTCCCCAATAGTACCATTTTCGTACAAATCAACCCCAATATAAAGACCACCTCCGTATAAAGACCGGTGCTGTAGTGTCGTCCCTATGGATGCCGTTATATACCACTGTGCATATAATATTCAGAATACGTATGAAAAGAACTCTTGATAAACATCTATATTAACATTTTCATTAAAACTAATTTGTTCATTATTTTCAGCGCCTAGCTGTTATGGAAAAAGATATATGAAGTACATAATCATTTTTTTTATTACACTGTTTTTGTGAGAAAAGTAAAAAGTAGTTAACCATCTATTAAATAAATTATGCAGGTAGTGTTGTTCTTTCTTTACAATCGTAATTTAAAAGTAAATTTTTCAGAAAAAAAATCAAAACTACTGAGAGAGAGAGAGAGAGAGAGAGAGAGAGAGAGAGAGAGAGAGAGAGAGAGAGAGAGAGAGAGAGAGAGAGAGAGAGAGAGAGAGAGAGAGCACATAGGTGTTCATGTGACGTTAAGATACTGATTCTGATAGATATTGCTTTACTCTTATGTCGCAAGCTGACCAACATGTACATTTTTAAAACAGTATTTGTCACATACATGTGCATTTGTACACTGTACTGTTCTTTAAGCGGTTATATGAATAACAAGGTCACTTTATCGTAATGTCTGGAATGTAAAAATTGGATTTATGTAACAGTGAAATTGGATCTTTCAAAAATATCAGGTTAGTTGTTCATCTTCGAGTCTTTAACGGAGCGTGCAATATTTATGTGTTTCCTTAATTTAACAATTACTTTGTTATACTTCATTTTTACATTTGAAATCCTTCATAGTTCTATAATCTAAATACATCAAACATATCTAGTTACACACCACGGGTATTGGTACTAAAGGACATTCACAATATGTAATTTAACTCCTTGTTATTAACGAACGTCCTTTCCTTAAACTTAAATTTTCAAATTAAGATATAGACGCTTTAAACATTAGAAATGTTCTAAACCAAACAAATGTTCAATAATATGTCCCGCCATATTTTAAATTGAAGACCTTGCATTTCATATAGCTTTACACCCAGCATCGCAGCTTAGTTATTCAATTACAAACGGGTTTTGGAGTGCTTAGACATCAACCATCAGGTGCATCATTTCCTTCAAATATACTCCTATCTGGTAAGTCATCACTGGCGACGTTTCTATTGTTGAAAGTAAAATTCAAGAAGTACCAATCGATAATCAAAACTCAAGTCCATTATAACACGACGAATTAGATGTGTAAATGGTCTCAACATGAAGAACAATTGCGAATCCCAAACGGGATAAGAACCGGTGTCCGAACATTCAGCATGCCACAAAAGTTCCATGGAAACCTCTCTAGTCACATTCGGTGAAAATGTCAAATTTGGTGATATGGTCAAGTTTGGTGAAAAGCACTGTCTATGGAAGTGGTCAAGAATACTTTGTAACATTTCTGAAAGCATGACTTCATAATGTTTAACAAGATCCCCGTATCGACCATAAAACGTCTTAAACGACGGTCCCAAGCGTTCAACAACGTAACCTTGTGTAAGTAGTTTTTCGCTAGTCCTTTTTTCAGAATAAAACACTCATTATAAGAGCATGCACTTGCATAACATATAAGTTGTGAAATGAAAACGCCATAGGCAGGAGAAGATAGAATATTGCTACTTAGAAACGGTAAGTTTGTGATATGAAAATTGAAAATTGCCAGGGCATGCTCTTCTAATGAATGTCTTATTTCTTATTCTGAGAGCTAAACGACTAGGCAATAAACTGTTTTCGTTTTTTCCGCTTTTCACTGAACTTGACCTCTTCAACAAACTTGACCTTTTCACTAAATTTGACCAGTTCATCGAACTAGAAAGATTTCCATGGAACATTTGCGACGGGTGTGACATGCCAGCAGAAGACACCGATTCCTTTCGGACACCTGATGTTATGGCGTTTGGGATTCGTAATTGTTCTTCATGTTGAGACCAATTGCACATCTAATTCGTCGTGTTATAATGGACTTGAATTTTTATTATTGATTGGTACTTCTTCAATTTTACTTTGTGCCGATTTGATTTCGGTATGAGTTGACCAGCAATACTATAAATAGACAACGGAGTAATATGACTTTTTCAACGTTTTATTTTGTGCTTTCTTCAAATAAATAAATACAATTACTAATCTCGGGTAGATTGGATTCACTTGAAATACGTTATATTTCATTAGGATGAAAACAAATTATTACGAATGTCTACGAACTTTCCGATGCGAGGTCGGTATGAATATTGCCGTCAATTCCATTTCTTTTTCTTGATACATGCCCACTATTATTATTTATTATTTTAAAATTCGAAAAGCTTTCCAACAAACCAATATGTACACGTGTAACTAATGAGGACTATATATCTTCATATAAAGATAAATTATCACTTAAAGAAAAAGTCACGCCCTAACCGCCGGTAATGCTGCTTTTATATAAAAACCTCAGATACCAAAGTATAAATCAATAGAATGTCCAGGACATAGATACAAATTCGGTAAAAATGGACAAAGACAGACCTCTGGAAACCAAGAGGTGAGATCAGGTGCCATGGAGGAGTAAGCATCCCCTGTCGACCGGTCACACGCGCCGTGAGTCCACAGTCAAGTCCAATGAAACACGTGATGAGTGTATCCTCGTACAATTGGTACAGACGTCTCAACAATCGCAATTGAAAAGACAATTCAACATTTCACTTAGTGAAACAGAGTAACGTGTTATCAATTCTAATCAGATTTCTATCGACCCACTCGGTTACTATAACGATATGTCCAAAATGTCAAACAAAACTTTAAATCACAAAGTCATCGAACTGGTTAGAAAGAGTCCGCTTGTTTGTTCATCCCCTAATCCTGTGCTAGCTTGCGTGATAAAGTTTAAACCGGACGTGCAATATTTATGTGTGCCCTAAATTTAACAATTAATATTTTTTCTTTACATTTCATATCCGTCATGATTCTATAAATTTGATATATAAACACATCTAGTTACATAGTACTGGTATTTGTACTAACTGACATTCACAGTGTATAATGACACACCTCCCAATTAGCAATATACTAGACTGCTAAAAACCAAGTAGGGATATAAAACCGATCACGAGGATTACGAGGATTTTTGTTCAATCTTTCTGTTGCATAAAATAGAAAAAAATTCGTATATTTAATTGCTTCAGTGTTGCGGTGTGTTCACTGTTTATATTAATTGTTTTAAGTTCGAGAATCACATACATTCCTAAAGGTTGTTTATGGTCGAAACCCTTCGCTCTTTGATTTTTAGATGAAACAAATGTCAAATTGTAAAACATGTCATATATTAATAAATGATCAAGATTTCACCAGCAATCAATCTGACAAATAAGCATTACAACACCAGAAGCTGGGATCATCTAGATTGTAAATCATCTAACGTTGTTTACGGAACTGAGTGTAACTTATGTGGTTTGATTTATGTTGGCGAGACTAAGAGGCCCTTAAATAAGAGAGTTTCAAGTCATCTATTCGAGATTGATTATGTGGGGTAACCAGATACTCTATCGACATTTTAACTCCCCTGATCATTCTTGTCTATGAGAGTGCGTATAATTGAAATAAAATATACCACTGGACCAACAATCCCATCTTGAGTATCCCCTTCCGCAGACAACGTGAAGAATTTTGGATTAAATAGCTTGCCATTGCATACCCCTATGGATATAACGACAACATCCAAAGTGTCATCAAGCCCACTGTGTAATACTGTTAATGTGATGGAACTTTTTAATTCTAACGTAAGACGTAAACGAAGTCACGGATATCGTTCATAGAACCGACCCTACATACATCTTGTCACTTTTTAATCTCTTTTACCTTACGTTAACAAAACAAACAGGGTCTTCATCACAATTGCAGCAAGCTTTATATTGTTCCTTTTACAGTTCTTAATGAACTTTTCAGGAAACAAGAATGAACCCCTATACGGACTCTTCAACCCCAGAATACATACTGAACTCCGTTATAATGGACATCGCTTATCATAGACTGTTTAAGCCTGCATGCGTTACAAACGAGGACTGTTATGAACAGACACGTTTTTCCCTTAAACTCAAATTTACAATTAAAGGGATCGACGCTCTAAACATTGGCAATGTTCTAAATCACAAAAAGTTTAGTCCTCTGTTCCACCATATTTTAAATTGAAGACCACACCTTGCATTTCCTAGAGCTAAACACCTAACATTGCATCCAAGCTATTCAATCACAAACAGGTTTAGCAGTGACTGGAGATCAACCATCTTGTACACAACACTGTCACATGTTTATGTGCTTCATTTCCTTTCAAATACAATCGGCAAGTCAACAGCGGCGACGTTTCTATTGTTGAAAAGTAAAGCCTCAAAAATCTTATTTTAAGGGGCCCTAATACCAGAAAGTCCGTTCCTTTAATTGGCGTCAGAATTTCAGTTTAGTTATAGATTCTGTCAAAGATTATGTCAAACGATGGGCAAGCAGACGTAGATCCAGACACTTTGTCAGAATGGTTAAAAGCCACATGATGGTTGATAAAATATCCTACTCGAAAACGTTGAGGGACTATGAAAACACGTTATCCCTCTGTATATAATGACCCAAGAATTAACAGAACTGGGTAGATTACATGACCAATATGAACTGGTAACAGCAGAGAAAGCCTCAGATGATATAGTTTTTATTTGTTAGTCACATTACTATAATTGTTTATTAGAACTTTGGTTTAATACGAATTCTGGTTATCTTACATGCATATGTAGCTCACTTTCAAAGGACGAAAGCCTTCAAAATGACATGTCCGTATTACCCGGAAATTTAAGTATCTATTGATTGGCTATCAGGATACTTCTTTTGTCAAACCCCACTCTGATTCTACACATAAATAAGGTTGATATAAAAAGCATGCTGGAATTTCTAATACACAATATATTAATAATCATCTTTACTAATTATTTGTAAGCATTCTGTCCTGAACATTTTGTTTCGAGGGATCAAGTGTCAAGAGCTTACTGACAATCCAGTACGTGACAGCAGATTGACTGTTTACAGATTTTAATTTAAGAAGAGAGATACTCGTTCATAATTCTTTTTATTTGGTAAGTGCATGTGTTCCTATACACTGCATAATGTACACAAATTCCAATTTTCTTGTTATTTTTATTGTTTTAATAAAAGCAAAGGTCACCTTTTTAATGCAGCAAACGTCCCTTGAGTGTCTGCTGAAAACAGGTTTGACTGAATTAAATTGTTTATATACGTACAATGAAAACCCCCTACACATATTATGTGTCAACATAAAAATCATGAATATATTCATGTTATGCTCTGTTATTAATACATGTACCTTGTTCTACACAACAGGTATTGTTCATCAATAACCGTCGTAATTATCCAGAATATTTATGATATTCATCACTTTAATATTATATGTATATATATGTATATATATTATGAACATAATACCAAAGTTACAATGCTCAATACGATATCATTCTGTCAGTTAGACTTCATCAGTTGAGCTCCAATTTCAAAAGTATGTTTTACGTTTTAGTTAGAACAAATGTAGCGCAAAAAAATTTCATTTCTTTCTAGATGCTATCTTTTGTATAGTGACAAGTAGAACTTATTACTCCCGCCAGTGTAATTTCAATGTTTTACTTTCTAACTTAGATCTAAACTCGTTCTGTTATATGGTAAATTGCATCTGAGCACTTATTTAAAGGGTGAGATAATGTACTCGCGTACTATTATATCCTTTTGAATTACATTCAACTTACTCACGGCCAATACAATACGCAGCTGTTACGACATAATTATTAGATAAAATTGCAGCACCACATAAATGGCCAAAGCTACCACTAGATCCCAGGAACTGTAAGGACAACTGTCACGGACAACTATCACGGGCAACTGTCACGGACAACTGTCACGGACAACTATCACGGACAACTTGTGGTCGCATCACTTCCTCGAACTATCTGTTCCAAAGGTCCTGCAGAGGTGTGGCTGTAAAAGAAACACACCGTATAAGAAACCCATTTATTTTAAAACACAGGGAATGTCGACATCACGTGTTTTCTAATAGATCTTCAATTATTTATAGAACATTACTAGTTCTTTTTTTCCGAGATGATAAAATTGTTTATCAACTGCTTTTCATTTGAGATGTTAACATTTTGACATATTAACATTGAATGTGATAAATTGTCCATCTGTTTCCTATCACTATAGGTATTTTCCTTTTCGTCTTATCGACTTTAAATTATGAAAACACACAAAACATTCCACACAGTTTCAATTGAGCATATACGATACAAGTATTTCATAAAAGCTTTATTAAAAATTCGAAAACAGAGATTTTTTTCCATTCACTGAAATCACATGGGATTATAATTTCAATCAAAGCAAAAAAAAAAAACAAAAAAAAAAAACTAAGGTATTAATTAATAATAATCAAGAAAAAAACAAACCTTTTTTACTTGGCATTTAACTGATTTACGCCCTTTCATCTACTGGCGTATTATTTTGGCAAAATCACCATAAGCATGTGTTTGCATGATATTAATGGTAGTTATTCTAACAGAAAATATGGAAAGGAATGAAAATAATGAATATGATACATTAAATATTAAAAACTCTCGAATATATTTACCTGCAATGAAACAAACAAAGACAACAAGTTTATTCAGTATGTCTTCAGGAAGGCAGACAAACGATTGTACATTGTACCTTTACATTGTACCTTGTACATTGTACCTTGTACATTGTACCTTTCTGGAGCGATTTAAATACAATTGACCTGTTTTGATATCTGTACCTTTTCATCAATATGACCACGATGATTTAGGCCCTGTTGTTAATTCACGCGCTTACACGCAAATATAACTACTAACCGATTTTAATTTTGCTGTATATATTTGGTTTTCCTGAGGCAATCGGTGTTTTACACAAATTTTACATTAGACTTAATTTTTTTATTATTTTTTGGGAATTGGCAGTTTGCTGCAGCATTGTTGTTTTTTCACAGAATTATGTTTACATACAGTAATATATTGATTGTCATGGTATCTCGTTAAAGATATCAAATATAAAAACCCCGGATACCAAAGCATAAATCAATAGAATGTCCAGGACATAGATACAAATCCGGTAAAAATGGACAAACACGGACCTCTGGAAACCAAGAGGTGGGATCAGGTGCCATGGAGAAGTAAGCATCCCCTGTCGACCGGTCACATCCGCCGTGAGTCCATAGTCAAGCCCAATGAAACACGTGAGGAGTGTATCCTTGTCACAATTAATTAAAGGACACCGCTAACTTTTTCTTCTTTTGATTCAGCAGTTTCTGAATGATGTCTGCTTCGTATGAATAAAGGTACAGGTCGGTCAATAAAGGGGCACAATTGGTTCCCATATGAATGCCGACAGTTTGTTGAAAGACCACGTCTCCGATCATTACAAATATATTGTCTTTTAGAAATTCCAGCATGTTTTTAATATCAACTTTAGTATATTTATGTATAGAATCAGAGTGGTGTTTGACGAAATAAGTATCCTGATAGCCAATCACTAGATATTTAAATTTTCGGGTACCACCTTTAGTGAAAAAGCAGTTGTCTATGATGCTGAAAAGTCTTTCTTTTAATTTTTTATGTGGAATAGTAGTGTAAAGAGAAGTCATAAGTTTTGATACTGTGAATTCGAGAAAAATTGTGTGCCTTCAAATTTTCTAAAAGCTGTTTAGAATTTTTAAGTATCCACATCTGATTTACACCGCTTATGGAATAAGCAACTGTGGAGTATTGTTGAAGTTTCTCCATAACGGCTGTCAATATCTTGGTAAGCAGTAAAGATAAAGGTTTGGTAGAACATTTGCTGGATCCTGCTATGTTTCTTTGCTTATATGAGGTTTTATGAAATTTGGGATCCAAAATAAATATGGTAGCTCGAAATCGGTATCCGTTGTAGGTATATCAAATGAGCGTAACGACAATGATAAATTTCCTCATGATTCGTATATTTCCATAAGGAACACAAATGTATACAAACTAATATTATCTTTTTTTCATTATACATGTATAATATAGGGAAATTTAAATATCAGTTATCAAGATACGTATTTTGCCAAACACCACTCTGACTCTGCACATAAATACACTGAAGTTGATATATAAAGATTCAGAAATTTCTAAAAGACAATATATTTGTAATGTGGTCTTTCCGCAAACATCCGGAATTCATATGGTTACCAACTGTGCCCCTTTATCGGATGACCTTTTCCTTTACTTATACGAAGCAGAATTCATTCAGAACATGCTGAATCAGAATAAAAAAAGTTAGCGGCGTCTTTTAATTTCGTTATTTTACTTAGTTTGTACACAAACGGAAAATTGGCAAGTACGCTATTCGACAAAGGCGCCGATTTTGGATTTCTATTTTCAACATTTAAGTAGTAATTCCGACAACCACCTTTTGTTTATATTTCACAAAAATCAAATAAGGCAGTGCGTGTTTAACTTACGAATATTTCATATACAGAAGTAAACTACTCACTGGCTGACTGATTTGCATATGGCCTATATATGCAGAAAACAAATAGCATTATGGTCGCTGTTAACAATGCATCTGTCCATACAAACTTCTACAAAGTTTTGTATTACAGTCAATCGGTTAAACTTTATTTAGAAAACACTAAAAGAATCATATTTGCAATTTGTATAGTTAAAACATAAATATTTCCATGAAATTTAAGTTTATGAAACAGTATATTTCAGATATTTATCAAAACACAAGTTTAAATGGAGAACGAAGACTATACATGCTATGCTTCAGGAGTGGGAGGAGCTTTAATGTGTGTGGAACCAAATACATATCTCATAATTTTCATATAGCAGTGGGTCAACATTTTCAATAATGTCTAAGACATATAAAAGTGTTTTACTGGTTCTTATTACAATCCTAAAAACTAGTGAGTATTGTGTTAAACAGCATTTAAATTCCTAAATTGCATTTGTAATTTTTGCACGTGTAAATCGTACACTATTTGCATCAAAACAAAGAACTGCCTTACTGAACTTATACGACTATTAAACATAGCAAGCACAGCGGTATATGCTTAAAAAACAAGTTCCAGCCTTCATATACATGTAGTACACTACACGTAGCTTCAGTTAATATTGATATTATATTTATTATTATTTTAACAGTCCTTGGGAGTGGAGGAGACATAAAAATGAATGAAAATGACAAAGCTGGGAAAGATGTCAAAAACGTTGTCAAACATTAATTTCCCAATTTATTTCAAAATCAACAAACTGATTCATGCATCCACAAAATTACTAAGATGCAATTAGTTTTTTAATCCATGCAGCAGTTCTGGAGAAGATTTTCAAAGACAGATGCCCTATGAGACCCATTTTTCCCACTCTGGATCCACCTCTGAGTCTATCTGGTCAAAAAACATAAACTTGTCGCGGTAACTTGGATATCGTACTTGATTCCGTTATCCTTCAGCGGTTTTGAGGAACAAGTGTGTGAAAAAATGTCCCTTCCTTCTTTTTGCAGATTTAAAAATTGGTAACAAAATTCAAAAAATTAAATGTCAGTCAATTTTTTCATGATAGTATTTCTCTACCTAACTGCATGTCAAACTCTTTAAATGTATGCATCATGATGAATAAAATGAGGATAAAATCAAAGAAGTCATACAAAAATAAATGAAAATGACAATGTGCAAAAAGACATAAAAAATATTTTCCGATTTCTATGAAATTAACAAACTTTAATCAAACGTCTATGTTGATAACTCATCTAAGTAGATCACTCTGATACCATCTGTTCAGGTGAGCTAAAATTATACAAAGCAATTATATTTACCAATTGATAAATTATTAAGTATCCCAAGAAATTATCTTTTGAATTTGTTTTATATCTCATTAGTATTATTCATAACGCTAATTAGTTCAACTGGAGCGTTTTCAGTTTTAAATGTTTTATCTTTCTCCGGATCCGAAGCTCAAAACGATTATGTGACCACTATATCTCTAGTCATTTCTACTTGAGAAACGTAATAGAGAGTGGTTATAAAACCATTTCACCAGGTGTTGTTCATTGCAAGGCAATTTTGTATCTGTTTAAAATGCGAACTGACTGTGAAATCAATCTTTCTTCGCTTCTATTTGTATTCATGTTTAATACAAAATTTGTACTTTGTACAAACTTTGTCCGTGTTTTAGAGCTAGAGAACTCACTTCCATCAGAACATTCGTTGTCTGACTTTCAATCTTCTTTGGTTACGTGCATCAGTGTTTGTCATAACAACATTCAATGCAGGTCTTTGTTCTACAACACATTTTCTACACGCTGTCGACACTACAAGCATTTTGATTATAAACAACTACGGAAAGAGGAAAATGCGATATGATACGCACGCTGTGAGTATCAAAATTTTTAGATTCTATTTCAACCATTTTTCGATTCTGAATTCAAACTTTAGATATAATTTATGAGATTTGAGATTAATATGTAAACGGTTACTATTTTGCTATATATTTTGAAAACAAAATAAACGAAAACGTTCTTATGGGTGGACGGAAACAATATTAAAAAGTTCATCGAATAAACAAAATGTCCGAGAAAACTTAGTTAATTCATTTTTACTGTAGATTCGGAAATTTCAGAGGGACATTATATTTGCGAAACACGGGTTTCTGCATTTTTTCCCGAGATGATATTTACGCAATTACAAAATATTAATTATCTTACTATTATTGCACTTCATTACAAAAGTTGTCGTCTGCACAACTGTGTTCTGATGTGAACTCACAATGAATATCAACCCTCGTCTAAAACTTTATAAATAAACATGACGCAGTTTGTAAGTGACCCATGTTGCATTGTGCCTTTCAGAAAAAAAAAGCGAAAATTTTATTTTTGCGAACGACAGCTCTCGCAAAATTACGCGTTTACTAAAGTCTCGCGAATAAAACCGGATTTACAGTATTTCGAATTATACTACAAAAAGCTTAGTGATACTTGGTAATCTCAGAATGATAAAGTTACCTGACGTCAATTAATTCTGTTAAAGTTATTAGAATTAGATTATGTTATCCTTTTATAGTAAAACAACTTCTGCGTATCGTGGTACAAAAAGTTTCGTTTCATGATTATCAAAGCGTGATACTAAGTCTGTTTTAGATATTCTTTATAGTTTTTTTTAAAAACTGACAATTCCAATCTCGTAACGAATGAATAAATAATGGGAATATGTGAATTCAAGGAATTGAAAGACGGGAGACATAATTAGTATTGTTAATCCATGCACGACATAAGATCAAACCAAAACCCTTCAAATACAATTGTCAGTAAAACTGTTTTTCAAATACGTTGATACAATAAAAGAGAACGTTCAGTTCAAAGAAAACATATATATGTAAACTACAAAGCACGACTATATTCATGATTTATGTCGTGACCAATTGCTAGCTTACATAATAGAAGTTTCATTCTACGGAATTTTTGAAATCATAAAAAAATTACAATTTTGTAATTTAAATCTACCACGGAGATCATTTTTACAACTATCATACAAAGTTTTGATTTTTGGATATTGTGGCAATTCTGAAACTGATGATAAAAACGTTATCCTCTACACAATTTCGCCGTGATGGTTTGCAATGACAAATGGATAACATTGTCAAATATTTAACATAAACTTAATGATTATCAATAAATCAGTAAAAATATTTTTATCTGTTTCTATTACATTTATGTATGATATTTTTATAAACAAGTTCAATGGTTGTTGCAAATATTATAAACATAATACCAAAGTTATATTGTTCAAGACGATCATTTTTGTCAAGTAGACTTCATCTGCTGAGCTCTAACACAGAATAATTGCATATTTTATAAAGAGAAAGATGTTTTAGACAGAGCCAAAAAAATAATCTAAATGTATAGCAAATCCGTCTAAGAGAAATCACTATTAAAAGATGTCTATTATAGGTTTGCAAACATATATATCAATACATAATAGGTTTAGCGATTTTGATTTTCGAATAATATTCACTGGATGACAGAAAGAAAGCTTTATAGGAGGATTATTTCGAGACAACCAGGTTTTAAACCAAGTGAGAACACGCAATAATATATCAATACATTTACATTTGATTTCTGGTTTGAATAGATTTAACAGATATCGCACATGGTAAGCCAACTCAACAGTCATCAATGTACGGCGATGGCTTTGAATGGACTTCAGGTTTAGCCGTTGACGGTAGTATGCTTACTTCTTTCAACGTGGGATACATAGTTTGTTCTGCCACCGCTCTCGGGGACTATTTTCCTTGGTGGTATGTTGATTTGTTGGATGTATACAGAATATTGACTGTCAAGATGCTGTCAAGAGCAGATAATGCTGGTAAGAAATAGTGATGCAAAATGAACGATTAATAGAATCTAGCCCTCCTTGCCGAGGGTTTGTCATTCAAGAATCGTATATCCTTTGTCATACCCTCAAGGAAGAGGTTGGTTATTTTCTTTAATGTTTTAAATGCATGTTTATGAAGATGTACGGATATGAAAGCTGACATTCTGCACTGCATTTTATACCTTGGTATCTGCGATTTTTTACATTCTAGACACAGCAGACACCCCACGTCGTATAAATTGTATTGTGACGTCATAGGACGTGTAGCTTGTCAATAGGGGTTGACAAAGAAATCATTCCCTGTTAAAATGAAGGATACATCTGTGAACAATGGGAGAATAAATAATTCATGAAAGTCACATATAAAGCTAATAAAAGTCGTATACACATGCATATTCTCCCAAAACCTCTAACTCAAAATAAATGACAAATGCAGGAAAACCCTGCTTCAATTACTTAATTAATTGTACGTATTATTTCTCTGTGGTAATGAATATTATCTTGATTAAATCATAGTTTCAAATATATCCGTTTTTAATGTTTTTGTATACGTGATATATAGCCTGTGAAATTGATTGATTATCTGTTAAACAGATTGCAGTTGTTAAATAACTGATATTTGTTTTTTTTCAAATCTACTCAAAAAACAAAATGTAGTTAGTCACATGCAGTTTAAAAATATATAACATTTTCTTTTAATCGGGTACATCTTAATATCAGTACTATATAAAAAAACAAGATCGAACCTCCAACTCATTCATAGTTATGCTCGCCCAATGAGGAGGTAACTCTGTCATTTCTCCTTACCATAGCCCCAAAACAGCAGAATGAAGGATGTGGTTCTCACGATTATTTTAACGTGTTTCTATGATGCGTATCATTGACATGGAATTAAGAGAACGGAGTGAGGTCATCTTACAGCAATATGATATGTCAACGACATAAAATATTTAAAATTGTCTACTAAATACTATACCACTTAAATACAATTTAAAATATCTCCGAAATTACCTACATTTATTGTGATTTTAAACCGTAAAGTTAGTTTTTCAGATACGAAATAAACATTGTCTTGGAAGACAGCATTTCTTTGATGTTATCGGTCTATATGCAAGTGAACTCTGGGTCAAATATTTGGAGAATCTTTATCGGGCGTGTACCGCCACTGAATATCCCGGGCCATTGCGAACTCATGGATAAATTACGAAGTGATGTTGAATAGTACAAAGAACAATACCCCTCTCAAGGCCTTGTGCCCTCGTGTGTGTTTATGTTCTCTGTAATATTCAACACCATTTCGTGACGATATAGTTCATAAAAAACGACAACCTGTAGATAACCATTTGTTTTTAAGATGCACAATACACTTATATTTTTGCAGTACTACATATATTACTGGAATTTCTTAGTTTTTCAACGCACAGTATAGTTGTTCCTACAATATGCTCTCAGTACGAAGAGATGAAACGTATAGGTCTAGTATCAAGGCAAGCGTGACATTTTATTGAAACAATAAAGTAGGTCAAAAGTCAACATTTGTTGATGATTCTGCATAAAGACTGACGTCACGCATATAAACAGATCAACAAAGAACAAATATGCTTTAAAATTAGATACAAACATGTAGGACATTGTGTACACTATGGTCTAGTTGTCGTTGGTTTCTGATTGTATACCAAACATTTCATTCATCAGAGACTGAGTGATAATTATTGATTTTGACCTCGATTTCCTTGTAAGCAAGTTGTTTTTAATGACCATAACAAAATCTCTGTTTTACATTAATTTTACAGGTCATAGATTGATGGATGTGGACGTCGTGGTGGGACTTAATATGTCACACTTTGGAATGTTTTGTGTAAATTACATAGGACCGGCAACAGAAGGCGAGCTTGTTACGCTGCAATGTGAACCACATGCTGTAGGGAGATACGTAAAAGTGATGAGATCTCGACCGAATAATGTACCTACCTGGGATCTTGATAGATACATATTGTCGCTGTGTGAATTTCAAATAACTGTAGTAGAAAATTAGATGCCGTGTATATGTCATGGTATAAGTCGAAACATTTACGACGAACTGATAACAAATAGATCTACCGCATATATGTCATGTTGTAAACATTTCAAGTCAAGTAGAGAAATTTACGACCAGATGATAACAGTAGATCAATATTTTAAAATTAAAAAATGTAGTTTTAGATCTATATTTTTGTTAGATAAAAATTAGATAAAAGTCTATAAATCCATTCGTATCCTCATTCGGTATAGCCGGGTCAGCTGGTGGGATCTACTGTGATGTTATGTCGTTGTAATTAGTTTATTTACATTGAGTTTTGTACAGTTGTTCAAATGAAGGGCCTCCATGGTCGAGTGGTTAAAACGTCATTCTTAAAACCATAAAGCGACGGTCCCTCACCTCTAGTCCGCGCACTTTCAAATCCACGCAGATTTAAATTCAGTTTAAACATGTTATTGGTTGAAAAAAGACATATAAGCCTACGGAAACTTGATTGTTCTTTAAAGTGCACCCCATACGCTATATATATATATATATATATATATATATATATATATATATATATATATATATATATATATATATATTATATATATATATATATATATATATATATATATATATATATATCTTTTCAAAAGATGCATTTGCCGAAAATTTGAAGTAAATCCGATGTCTCGTTCCCGAGATATTAAGAGAAAAAAGTAACTTAGTCCCCTTTGTACCCTTTTAAAATTCTTGCGAACAGCGGTAGGGTGTGTAATCACTAGCATAGTATAGCGAAATAACATATCGGCGGTTAATTTAAAACAGTATAGTCAATCACAGGAACCTGACATTCTGTCTATTTATTGATATACAAACAATTTCCATAGCTTTCCCTCTGTAAAGAGTAGGTAAACTACCTCCTCATTTACAGAGGGCAAGCTATGCAAATGGTTTGTAACAGTATATCAATATACAGACAAAATTTCAGTACCCTATGGTGAGTTGTGGCGAGGTACGGAAATACATCTAAAACAGGTCATGCTGTTCACAAATTCCCAAACGATAAAAGATTTTTTATTCTGGATTGTATCACTCAATATAAAAAGTCAAAAATATAAAATTGATTATTTCACCATTAGTCCAAATCAATATTTTTTGTTACTATAAAATTACTAATAAAATTACAAAATCAATGCAAATTGTTGTTCTTTTTTCTCCCAGCGAATCCAAAATACCTTTCAAAATTTGAGACTATTTCATTCATTCATCTTTAGTTTCAACATATGGATGTACTATTTATAGTGGTGGGGTAGATCGTAATGTGTTTTTTACATTCCACGAGTCGAAGATGTGTAGACCCTACAAAATATCAGTTTACGAAATGTAGCTGATTGAATGTAGCAAATATAATATTCGCCATCCTTCTTTGCATATGTATAAGATCTTCTGATGGAGAATGATATTACCATTTATATTTTACACTAGTGCCACACGTATATATATATATATATATATATATATATATATATATATATATATATATATATATATATATATATATATATATATATATATATATATATATATTTGTGAAATGACAAAATAAATATATATATCCTTCATTTATTTTGTCAATTCACAAATACTAATTGAATTGATTATCAATATCTATTTAAAGTTTATTCATTCTTTATTTCAACAAACACTTTGTCTAATATATATGGTACTCATGTCATCCAAAATATTCGATAGCGTCGTTAAAAGTGGAATGAATTTTAAAATTTGTATACACATATTGATAAAAACGGGGAATGTAATAAATCAGAAACACATTAATTCTATCCGTATCATCATATTTTCTTGATCGTTGTAGCGGATGGGTTCAACCCCAGATACGCTCTCGCTAAATCGATCCGCGACAATGATCGCGTGCAGCCTGGTGATAATGATAAAAGGCATGTATAGGTGTATCTATTAAAGAGTCTATGTATATTTAAACATTTTCGTTAGTGCATATATTAGAATGATTAATAAGTAATTAACTCCATAAATATTTAAATATAAGCACTAAGATCCACAAGCTATCCCTGTTGACTTATCAAGAACAACGCTATAAAAAGCCTTTCAGATATGACCTAAAACAAATACATTCGGATCTTCATTTGGGATAAACCAATTTGTTGTTAGTTTATTGTTGTTTAACGTCCCACTCATATGGATACGTCACCAAATGGGAGTGAAGGACTTAATATTTTGGCCTATGCTTGACACGACCTTTGAGCAGTCAAGGTTCTTTAACGTGCCGACACCAACTGTGACACGCGACCTCAAATTTCACTGTCTTAGTCAGCATTATGATATGCGCCACATTATAAAAAGGTAGTGTCAGTCTAAAATTTGCAAATACGTAAACATTCAAAGATATATTATAAGTGACTTGGATTAATTTTATACTTCTTTTGATTAATAACTTAATTTCACCTTTTACTTCTTTAACCATTACCGTCATATCATAAAGGGTAAAGTCATAAATCCATTATTGGTAATCGTTTCACGCTGGCGATTATCGAGTTGGTTTTCCAAATACAATATTTGTCACTTTTATACCAACAACAGACTAAATATCTTATATACAATTTCACGTTTTTCCAAATACAATATTTGTCACTTTTATACCAACAACAGCGATTACACAGTCAGATTCAAATGGGAAAGATGAGGGAGAATATCAATCTCTTACACAGAGTTGTCGGCCCTTGCACTCATAAACAATCATTCTCAACGTCTAAAAAGAAGTCACAAAACCCGTGGTCATGTAATCTTCGTAATATCATAAACATAATACCAAAGTTATAATGCTAAACACGATCGTTTCTGTCAGTTAGGCTTCATCAGTTGAGCTCCAATTTCAATTTCAATAGTATTTCCAAAAAAGAAAGTGGTATAACACAAGGCCAAATGATAAATCTAAATGTATAATCAAAATCAAAAAAGAGATTTTAGAAGAATGTAGAAATTTAAATGCACTATCAGTGCCAAATATTTTAGTTTAAGATTATCAGCTGGTACCGAAATACCAGGTACTAGGTTTATGTATACCGTCGTGGACTCAGACAGTCCACCAACGGTGGCAACGACCTAATGGTTATAAATATTATAAACATAATACCAAAGTTATACTGCTCAAGACGGTTGTTTCTGTCATTAGACTTAATTACTCGGAGTATGGAAACTCTTGCAAAAATATAATCCCTATATTTATATCCATTTCTAAAAAGTAGTTTCCCCTAAAATAGTAGTTTTTCTATATCAGCATTAAAAATAATTATATAGCACTAAAAATATCTTCTTATAAAGAGCAAAATATATAGTAGATTTATATATTTTGTCAGAATCTGGCAAAAGTCGAGACGTTGACAGAGATTGTTGTGGAGTGCAAGGACCGACAACTCTGTAAGAGATCGAAAGAATATGGATAAATTTATAAGTGTGTGCGAGCGTGTGTGTCCTTCTAGATGTTTCCGATGCTTCCTCATTTTTATTTGTTCAATCCGATGATAATGGTGTATGCAGTACTCGTGGTAAAGTTAATTAGATTTATTTAGGTTGTTGTGTCAAAAACAACAACAATAAAAACAAACCACTTTATTTAATTTTATACAGAAATAGGAACGGTTATTACTAAAATATTTTTGAATGCAAAGCCTAGTAATATACATGTAATATCCAACCAGGAGAAAAGAAACAAAAATACAGGTGATTGACACAAAGATGCCCAAACAATGTAAATGATTTGTGTCCATTTAAGGTTTTGAATGAGATGATCCTTTGTAAATTGTTCAATACGGGTAAAATTGTTTACAATATATGGCGTGGTTGTCTACGAATTTGAACTGACATCATGATTGTGGAACATCTGCATACATAATGTGATACTACATAGACTGATAGAGGGCATTGTCATAAACATGTCCTTATAAGGTATTATGTGGAGTTCCCAATTGGTCTATCGCAAAATACCCGATACGCCACTTTTTGGCTGACTTTACCATTATTACGTCACAATCAAATGGCACGTCAAACACTTGTGTAATGACATTATAAACATATGACAACTATGTGTCAGACTCTTGGCGATAGGTCAGTGACGCCATTGACTGTAATCTATAGGCCGTTTTATCTTGATAGCCTTTTGACTGTGAATTAACCATTTGTACTTGATGACGTCACACAGGGTTTGGTCCGAATATATGACTGTGGACTATTAACTAACCCGAATAATCCAGTCGTTATATTTTGTTCACTTTGATCACTACATTAACTGGAAGACGTTGACCGGAAGATGGCGCTGCTTACTTCTGTTGGCAGTTTCAGGCAGAAAGCTGTAACAGAAATGACTCGTGCTCTGAGATTTGACACAATATTGTATAGAAGAGTCGTTGATAAATCAGATAACGTCTGTTATTTTGTCTCTGTTGAATTACTTGTGACACAAAACGCTTACGGAAATATGATTTTATCCAACTATGGCGCATTTAGCATCGATTGACATTAGATAGACATTTCTTGAAAACCAAAAAATGTTTTCTATATTTACAACCATTAAGGGGGTAGAATTTCCGGCATCTGTTTTTAATATTCAGTGTTGGAACCAAATTGTGATTGGACAAAAGAATCATGTTCTGGTATGGAGATCGGCAAATGAGGCATATTGCCCCAAGCGCATGTCTGTTGTAGGAAGTACAAAATCATCGTACTGATCTGGGGCTGCGTCATTTGGCTTGGTCCTGGAACTTTATGCATCGAAACAGGAAATATGAATGCAGAAAATTACATTAATACCCTTAATAATCATATGTGGTCAGTTTTTGTCGTCAATTTACCAACTAAAATTATATATTTCAATATGAAAACGCTTCGTCCATAGAACACGGGTTGTGGAGAATTTTAAACGTTCGAGTTCAGAATAAAATTCGACGTTTGATGTGAACAGTACAGTCCGCGGACTTGAATATTATACTTAAGGTTAAGTAAGATCTTCAGAGAATAACCCTCGTAATTAACAGAGCAGATTAGCTTTTCCGTGTTATTATAACAGTTTTGCAGTATTTCGCAGATATATATATTCAGAATATATATATGTTTAATCCAAGAATAAAATATAAAATAAGGACACCTGAGGAAGTATTAAAGGTAAGTAAAATGTTTTCTGAAAATGTGTTTACTACGGAGAGTTTTTTTATTCCAAAACGAGACAACTTTTGAAAAAGCAGGCGTCAATTTTGGAGATTACTTTTGGCATGAAACTGTACATGCATGGAGGACTAGACAAGAAAGGGAATTATTTAAAGTGGCATTGAGGCTATTAAACATGGCTGGCAAAATGCATAGACGGTGTGTTGAAATATAAAAATATAAAATAAAAAAAACACAGATACCAAAGTATAAATCATTTATGTCCATGATATAGGTGCAAATCTGGAGGAAAATGGGCAAACATGGACCTCTGGAAATCAAGAGGTGCGATCAGATGCCATGGAGGAGTAAGCATCCCCTGTCGACCGGTCACACCCGCCTTGAGTACACAGTCAAATCCAAATACGAGATGTACGAATCTTCGTCAAAATTTGTACAGACATCTCAACAACCGAAACCGAACAGGAAACACAATATTTCAGTTTGTGGAACAAACAAGACTATTATACCGACCATAAAACTTACGGAACGTTGACACCACATGCGGTTTTCAAGTAATAAGAAGAAAGGGCGTATTGCTATCAGGACACCTTTGACACAATATATTCGGTTGAGTGAATTATTGATCAACGATTTTATGCGTTACGATTTCACCGGTTATTCTCCGGATTGAGCTGTATTCTGTAAAGATTATTTGGCTATGTTTCTCACTCTTCATATGCAAACTGTATCTTTCACTTAAATCTAAAAAGATAAATTTCTGTCCATAAACAGTCCTCGTTATATTGTGATATACTTTTGATTGTGAGGTCTTGAGTTCGAGTCCAGGCAG
Source organism: Atrina japonica (assembly GCA_030159075.1). Classification (NCBI taxonomy): domain Eukaryota; kingdom Metazoa; phylum Mollusca; class Bivalvia; order Pterioida; family Pinnidae; genus Atrina; species Atrina japonica. The sequence continues at coordinate 381,062 of BROG01000653.1, forward strand.
GTTGGTTTCCTGTCCTTCGGATTGAGAGAATAAAAACCAAGGTCCCTCACTGCTCAATGGCTGTAAGTGCCGAGCATAGGCTATTTAAAGCCCTTCACCAGAATTTGGTGACATCTCCATATGAGTGAAAGATTATTGAGTGGGACGTTCAACAACAATAAACAAACATACAAACATTGCTTTAGTATGAAAGACTAACATTTAATGTTGACGGTTGCTAAGGACAACCGCCAGAAACGGATATATACTTTTGTCTTCACGGTTATGTTCAGTTTACATTTTTAATAAAAAAATAAAATGTGATGCCAATTTATTTTTGTCTCTAATATTTATGTATTAACTCTTTAAGTTATTTTGAAATAGGTTGTAATGTGTTTATATGACGTTGAAAAGTGTAATGACTTCTTTTTCATTTCTTTGGTATTTAATTTGTAAATTATTTGATGATGGACTACAGTAAGTTATACAGTGAAACAATCCCTAAAGACAAGCATGCTTAGGAGATCACCTCGCAATTAAGACCTTGAATTTCCATTCTCTTCATTAATATTGAATATCGATTCAGTACAGAACCTCACCTAAGAGACCACCTCATTAATCAGACCACTTTGAAAACATGTAAATTTTACCTTTCAATAACATTTTCCATATCATTCAAAACAAGCGGATGACTCGATATATAAGATATTGAGATAATTTTATAAAACAGGGAAAATAAGCTTCAAGTGTCACACATTTAATGCATGCAGACTAGACCATGAGGAATTGTCTCGCATGTCAAAATGAGTTTTCAAGCGTAACTAATAGTGAATTACTGTACGTGTATTTTAGCGGTTTTCTAATATTAGCGTCTTTCGCTCTCCAGTCTCTGCGCTAATGCAAATACAGCGCTAAAATGTATCCATTCTGTCATTCTACATACGCAAAAAAAATAATGGTGTTAATTGTGGAGACTATATTTTCTGTTTCCTCCGAATTATTTGCTTTACAGGTATCGGACAGATTTGGAGAAAGCGGTGGTGAATTTATCGCCTTTTTGAATTGTTTCAGAATTTCAGCCATTTTATATATATTGAGAGGCATATTAAGATTGAAAACAACACTTACAAGAAATCAGTTTTGAATTCTGTGTAGTAGTACAATTTATTAACTAAAATTAATCAGTCCAACCTGTATTGTATAACTCGTTTCATAATAAACACGGCTCCGGGATAACCTTGTACAGGATCGCAGTACACCTTGGAAGCTATTGTCTGTATCAGGTAAGTATAATACCGCTTATTTAAAAATATTTTTCCAGTCATTGCGCTAACTCAAGATTGCGCTTATGTCTACACCTCCTCAGAGCGCTAAGATATGAGTACGCTGATTTATATACACTTACAGTAGATGGACTTAAGAAAGGTATAGTAATACTGATTGTTTTAAATTTAATATCACCTTACACTTTAAAACCAAACACTTTTAATTACTTTCTATCTGACAGAATGGTATAAAAATGTAATAACGAAATGCAGCTATTTCACACATAAAACCGACAATCTACCCTTATTTTTTTTTGTAAAATCAGACTGATTTCACAAAACGTAACTTACGACAGGGATAGAAGTTTGGCCATTAACATATACATGTATACCGCAGTGCTTTGTTTAACAAAAGTGGTAGATATTTTGTCATCCTGACTTTTTGTTGATATCATTTTCTGTATTTATTTTTTTTTCATTGATTATTCTCATGAAAATATTTGGATATATACTGATAATACTGTTTATCACACACGAAAACTTTTAGATGGCAAGTCATTGACAAATCAAATCCTTTTTTAATATTGTAAAATCAACGCATATCCTAATATCAGAAAATGATTCTTTATATTCAAAAACGAGTCGGACGGAATTTCTAATATTAATAAATGATTTATTGATATAAGAAATATTACTTGCCATATACTGGAATTAACCAAAGCAACTTTATATAGGATTGTGAAAAAAACGATCTGATCGAACATTAATGGACATATCTCAGACATCACAAAAAATGGACAATTTAATTATAATACAACCCCTCTGCTTGTCTATTGCCATATGTATCCCCGAGTCTTTGATTTGAATATGACCTAGTTATACAGAAAAGAAATAGCATTATGGTCGCTGTGGTGCATCTGCCTACACAAACTTCTACAAAGTTTTGTATTACAGTCAATAGGTGAAACTCAAATAGCATTATGGTCGCTGTTAACTAAGCATCTGTTCACACAAACTTTTACAAAGATATATATTAGTCAATAGGTTAAACTTTATTTAGAAAACAATAAAAATAAAATCATATTTGCAATTTGTATAGTTAAAACAGAAATATTACCATGCAATTTAAGTTTATGAATCAGTATATCCCAGATATTTATCAAAATCCAAACTTCAATGGATAATGTCATGCTTAAAAATCAAGCTCCAACCTTCATATACATGTAGTACACTACACGTAACTTCAGTTAATATGGATAGACAATTTTGAAATCAAAAGTTGAATGAACATCTAAGCGTCAAACGTACTTCCCCTATACCAAATGATAGCTGACCTGAGTGACTTCTAACGTTGCTTATTGAAAATAACATCGTAATAATTTCTTTAAAATGCACCCAATTAAACGAAATACATAAAAAATATCAATATGACTGATTTATATTGGTGTTTTAAGGTAACAAATCCTCGTTGTTTTCAGTATTTCGTTGATCCCGAAATTACAAAATTCCGTGTTTGCAGTATACAAATACCGATGTACAGCAGATTCATATGAAAAGGTAAATTTACTCGGAACAATAATGTCACAGTTTCCAACGACTAAATATCACTACTAGAGCTCCCATAACATACCTTTTATAAGTTTCGTCATTATACAAATATCACTACTAGAGCTCCCATAACGTACCATTTATAAGTTTGGTCATTATACAAAAATACAGCCCATATAAACGCAGCTCCGTACGTGCTTTTTTATTTCACAACCGGAAATAAGAATTTTAACCGGATCAGTGACAGCGCCGTCTATAATCAAGAGAAGTAACTCTCTAGGAATGGTCCTCATCAACAAATTTGTTCACAATAACTTACCAGATTTGGTTTCCGAATTGCCTGTCATTCCCCTGTACTACAAAAGTAGTCCGGCTCTTATTCATTTAAGTTAATAAATGGACTGAACTAACACCTTAGTATTATCTAGTTATTTATAATTAAAATTTCTGTTCTGTAAAAATGTACTGTAGAACAAAGCACGACACTGGATGTTGTAATGGCAAACACTGATGTACATAACCATGGAAGATTGAAAGTCAGAAGCCGAATATTCTGTTGGAAGTGTGTTATCTAGCTCTGAAAGACGGGCAAAAGTAATGATTTTGTATTAAACAAGCAAGAATGTCTACGCAGTTAGAAAATACCCTGAAACATTTCTAAAACGTACACCTGATGTTATCTCTTATGCTTGTATTTGCATCCAGGACCGACCATTTTTTTTTGTTAATCAAATATTCTTTTATGTTCCTCAATTATACATCGCACGATTCAACGAACCATAGGAACTGGTTCCCACATTTCTTTTGTTGTTAATTCTTGAAATCAATGGCCTTCGTCAGGGTATGAATATTTTGGTCAAGCATATGTGAATAATTGCAATCTAAGTAAAGCGTATGTTTGTGATATTTATTGAAAGTTTATTTGTTAACACTTAACACAGTTACTGTACTCTGGCTGAGACAAATGGATTGAAAATAATCAATCAAATAATTATACCATCATAGTTTATGTTTGGCTAAATATTGGTCCTTATCGATGTTTCTATTGCACAACATAAGCCAATAAAATAGTAGAAAAAAATACAAATAAATATGGTTCGCTTAGATCACATTACTGTATAACACGCCTGGTCACATTTGATCCATTAAACCTAATTAGCGTGAGGTCATAAAATGTTCAATGTGTCTCGTAATTTCTATGACTAATAAAACAGTTGATGGTTATTAGAAATGATAAAATGCTATAATTGTAAAGAAAATGATCAAAACATTAAACTAATGAAAACAAGTTATAATGATTACAATTATTATTATTATTATTATTATTATTATTATTATTATTATTATTATTACAAATTGTTTTCTTGGAGAGAAAGAAACAAGATGTCCACGGGCAACATCACTCACCTGAACTGTGTTGGTATCTTACAAATATGTGAATCTCAATTTTTTATTATATTTATTATTATTTTAACACACCTTGGGAGTGGAGGAGACTTAAATATGAATGAAAATGACAAAGCTGGGAAAGATGTTTAAAAAGTTGTCTAACATTAATTTCACAATTTATTTCAAAATCAAGAAACTGATTCGTGCATCCATAAACATTACTAAGATGCAATTAGTTTTTTAATCCATTCAGCAGTTCTGGAGAAGATTTTCAAGACAGATGCCCTATGAAACCCATTTTTCCCGCTCTGGATCTACCTCTGAGTCTATCTAGTCAAAAAACACAAACTTGTCAGGGGAACTTGGATATCGTACTTGATTCCTTTATCCTTCAGCGGTTTTGAGGATGTTTTTGCAGATCTAAAAATTAATAACAAAATTCAAAAAATTAAATTTCTGTGAATTGTTTTATGATAGTATTTTGCTACCTAATTGCATGTCAAACACTTTAAATATATGCATCATGATGAATAAAATGAGGATAAAATCAAAGAAATCATACAAAAATAAATAAAAATGGCAGTGTGCAAAAAGACATCAATTATTTTCCAATTTCTATGAAACTAACAAATCAAACATCTATGTAGATCACTCATCTAAGTAGATCACGCAGATAGCTTCGGTTCAGGTGAGCTAAAATTATACAAAGGAATTATATTTACCAATTGATAAATTATTAAATATCCCAAGAAATTATCTTTTGAATTTGTTTTATGTCTCATTACTATTATTCATAACGCTAATTAGATCAACTGGAGCGTTTTCAGTTTTAAATGTCTTATCTTTCTCCGGATCCGAAGCTCAAAACGATTATGTGAGCACTATTTCTCCAGTCATTTCTCCTTTAGAAACGTAATAGACAGTGATTATAAAACCATATCACCAGGTGTTGTTCATTGCAAGACAATTTCGTATCTGTTTAAAATGCGAACGGACTGTGAAATTATTCTTTCTTCGCTTCTATTTCTATTCATGTTTAATACAAAAGGTGTACTTTGTACAAACTTTGTCCGTCTTTTAGAGCTAGAGAACTCACTTCCATCAGAACAGTCGGTGTCTGACTTTCAATCTTCTTTGGCTACGTGCATCAGTGTTTGTCATAACAACATCCAGTGCAGGACTTTGTTCTACAACACATTTTCTACACGCTGTCGACACTATAAGCATTTTGATTATAAACAACTACGGAAAGAGGAAAATGCGATATGTTACGCACGCTGTAAGTATCAAATTTTTAGATTTTATTTCAACCATTTTTCGATTCTGAATTTAAACTTTAGATATGATTTATGAGGTATGAGGTTAATATGTAAACGGTTAATATTTTGCTATATATTTTGAAAACAAAATAAGAGAAAACGTTCTTACAGGTGGACAGAAACAATATTAAAAAGTACATCGAATAAACAGAATGTCCGACAAAACTTATTTAATTCTTGTTTATTGTAAATCCGGAAATTTCACCGGAACATTATATTTGCGAAACACGGGTTCCTACATGTATTCGCGAGATGATATTTACACAATTACAAAAGATTAATTATCTTACTATTATTGCACTTCATTACAAAAGTTGTCGTCTGCACAACTGTGTTCTGATGTGAACTCACAATGAATATCAACACTCGCCTAAAACTTTATTAATAAACATGACGCAGTTTGTAAGTGACCAATGTTGCATTGTACCTTTCAGAAGAAAAAGCGAAAGTTTTATTTTTGCGAACGACATCTCTCGCAAAATTACGAGTTTACTAAAGTCTCCGGAATAAAACCGAATTTACAGTATTTCGAATTATACTACCAAAAGCTTAGTGGTACTTCGTAATTTCAGAATGATAAAGTTACCTGACGTCAATTTATTCTGTTAAAGTTATTATAATTATATTATGTTACCCTATAACAGTATAACTATTGCTGCGTATCGTGGTACAAAAAGTGTCGGCTATGATTATCACAGCGTTATACTGAGTCTGTTTTAGATATACTTTATAGTTTTTTTTTTAAACTTACAATTCCAATCTCGTAACGAATGAATAAATAAAGGGAATATGTGATTCAAGGAATTGAAAGACGGGAGACACAATTAGTATTGTTAATCCATGCACGACATAAGATGAAACCAAAACCCTTCAATTACATTTGTCAGTAAATCTGTTTTTCCAGTACGTTTATACAATGAAAGAGAACGTTCAGTTCAAAGAAAACATATATATGTAAACTACAAAGCACGACTATATTCATGATTTATGTCGTGTTCGATTGTTAGCTTACATAATAGGAGTTTCTTTTTACGAAATTTTTGAAATCATAAAAAATGTAGATTTTTTGTAATTTAAATCGTCCACGGAATTCATTGTTACATCTATCATAGCAAATTTTAAATTGTGAATATTGTGGCAGTTCTGAAACTTATGATAAAAACGTTATCCTCTACACAAATGACTATTCATATTATAAGTTGTGAAATTTTCAATTTCGCCGTTATGGTTTGTAATGACACATGGACAACATTGTCAAATATTTACCATAAACTTAATGATTATCAATAAATGAGTAAACATTTCTTAATCTGTTTCTATTACATTTATGTATGATTTTTTTTATAAAAGAAGTTAAATTGTTGTTGCAAATATTATAAACATAATACCAAAGTTAAACTGTTCAAGACGATCGTTTTTGTCATTTAGACTTCATCGGTTGAGCTCTAATGCATAATAAATGCATATTTTGTAAAGAGAAAGTGGTTTTAGACAGAGCCAAAAAATAAATCTAAATGTATAGCAAAATCCGTCTTAGAGAAATCACTATAAAGGGATGTCTATCGTACATAATAGGTTTAGCGCATCTCATTATTTTGATTTTCGAATAATTATATTATAATTATTCACTGGATGACAGAAAAGGAAGCTTTATAGGAGGATTAATTCGAGACAACTAGCTTTTAAACACACGTGAGAGCGTGCAATAATGTATAAATACATTTACATTTGATTTCTTGTTCGAATAGATTTAACAGATATCGCACATGGTAAACCAACTGAACAGTCATCAATATACGACGATGGCTTAAAGTGGACTTCAAGTTTAGTCGTTGACGGTGGTATGCTCACTTCTTTCAACGTAGGATACATAGTTTGTTCTGCCACCGCTCTCGAGGACTATTTTCCTTGGTGGTATGTTGATTTGTTGGATGCATACAGAATATTGACTGTCAAGATGTTGTCAAGAGCAGATACTGTTGGTAAGATAGCACTGGAAATTGTGATGCAAAATGAACGATTAATAGAATCTACCCCTCCTTGCCGAGGGTTTGTCATTCAAGAATCTTATATCCTTTGTCATACCCTCAAGGAAGAGGTTGGTTATTTTCTTCAATGTTTTAAATGCATGTTTATGAAGATGTACGGAAATAAAATCTGACATTCTGCACTGCATTTTATACCTTGGTATCTGCGATGTTTTACATTCTAGACACAACAGACACCCCACGTCGTATAAATTGTATTGTGACGTCATAGGACGTGTAGCTTGTCAATACCCTAGGGTTGACAAAGAAATCATTCCCCGTTAAAATGAAGGATACATGAACAATGGTAGAATAAATAATTCATGAAATCCATAAATAAAGCTAATAAAAGACATATACCCCGGTAAATTCTCCCAAAACCTCTAATTTAAAATAAATGACAAATGCAAGAAAATCCTGCTTCAGTTATTTAAATATTATTTCTCTGTGGTAATGAATACAAATATAACCGTTTTTAATGTTTTTGTATACTTGATATATCACCACGACATAGCCCGTGAAATTGATTGATTATCTGTTAAACAGATTGCAGTTGTTAAATAACTGATATTTGTTTTTTCAAATCTACTCAAACAACAAAATGTAGTTAGTCACATGCAGTTAAAAAATATGTAACTTTTACTTTTAATCGGGTACATATTAATATCAGTACTATATAGGAAAACAAGATCGAACCTCGAACTCATTCATAGTTATGCTCTCCCAATGAGGAGGTCATTTCTCCTTACCATAGCCCCAAAACAGCATAATGAAGGATGTGGTTCTCACGATTAGCTACAATAATTTTAACGTGTTTCTATGATGCGTATCATTGACATGGAATTAAAAGAATTGAGTGAGGTCACCTTACAGCAATATGATATGTCAACGACAGAACATTTTAAAAATTGTCTACTAAATACTTTACCACTTAAATACAATTTAAAATATCTCCGAACACGAAATAACCTACATTTATTGTGATTTTAAACCGTAAAGTTAGTTTTTCAGATACCAAATAAATATTTTCTTGCAAGACAACATTTGTTATGTTATCGGTCTATATGCAAGTGAACTCTGGGTCAAACATTTGGAGAACATTATCGCGCATGTACCGCCACTGAATATTTCGGGTCATTGCGAACTCATGGATAAATCACGAAATGATGTTGAATAGTACAGAGAACAATACCCCTCTCGAGGCCTCGGGCCCTCGTGTGTGTTTATGTTCTCTATAACATTCAACACCATTTCGTGACGATATAGTACATAAACAAACGATAACCTGTAGATAACCTGTAGATAAACATTTGTTTTTAAGATGCACAATACACTTATATTTTTGCAGCAATACATAAAGCACTGGAATTTCTTAGTTTTTCAACGCACAGTATAGTTGTTCCTACAATATGCTCTCAGTACGAAGAGATGAAACGTATAGGTCTAGTATCAATGCAAGCGTGACATTTTATTGAAACAATAAAGTAGGTCAAAAGTAAACATTTGTTGGTGATTCTGCATAAAAAACTGACGTCACGCATATAAACACTTAAACAAAGAACAAATATGCTTTAAAATTAGATACAAACATGTAAGACATTGTGTACACTATGGTCTAGTTGCTGTTGGCTTCTAATTGTATACCGCAAAATTCATTCATCAGAGATTGAGTGATAATTATTGATTTTGACCTCGATTTCCTTGTAAGCAAGTTGTTTTTAATGATCATAACAAAATCTCTGTTCATTTGTTAACGTCGGTGTTACATTAATTTTACAGGTCATAGATTGATGGATGTGGACGTCGTGGTGGGACTTAATATATCAGACTTTGGAATGTTTTGTGCAAATTACTTTGGACCGGCAACAGAAGGCGAGCTTGTTACGCTGCAATGTGAACCACATGCTGTAGGGAGATACGTAAAAGTGATGAGATCTCGACCGAATAATGTACCTACCTGGGACCCTTTTAGATACATACTGTCGCTGTGTGAATTTCAAATAACTGTAGTAGAAAATTAGATGCCGTGTATATGTCCTGTTATAAGTCGAGAAATTTACGACGAACAGATAACAAATAGATCTACCGTATATATGTCATGTTATAAACATTTCAAGTCAAGTAGAGAAATTTACGACCAGAAGATAACAAATAGATCAATATTTTTAAAATTAGAAAATGTAGTTTTAGATTTATATTTTGGTAAATAAAAATTAGATAAAAGTCAGAATTTATTCGTTTCCTCATTCGATATATTCTCGGCTGATCAAATGTCGTTGTAATGGTAATAAACTAAGGCAAAGCCTTGAAACAAGGTTATCGTATGTATTCAAAGTAAAATTTCTTCATTTGTTAAAATGTCCATGCACATCTTACATCTGCCCCGATTCTAGTTACCTTTTTGACTTGGCAAAATCGAGCCAAAATTTAAAGTTGAAGAAATTTGGGCAGATTTTATTTTGCCTTAGAAATGCCACAACAGGGCTGAAAGGTAAATGTTTATAAACTGACAACAATGAGAAACAGTAATCAGTGGTGCAATAGGGTAACGGAAGGATGATCCTGGCTAAAATACATCAAATATATATATATATATATATATATATATATATATATATATATATATATATATATATATATATATATATATATATATATATATATATATATATATATATATATAAAGTGGTCATGTACAAAATGCCCGAATAGTATATCTCCTGGTTCCGTGTTTGATTTATTATTGTTTAAAGAAAAAGCTTAGAGATCGCTGATACAATTCTCTTTAAATTGAGTTACATAAATAAAGATTTGCTAAAATGTCTACGGCTATCGCAAGTATTGGAATAATAATCCGCCATTGTAACCACATCGTCATGGACATGTAGCGTAACGGAACTTATATATATATATATATATATATATATGTATATCAGATACCAAAGTATAAATATTTAGTAAGTGCAGGATATAGATACAAATCCGGTAAATATGGATAGTGACCTGTGGAAACTAAGAGGTGAGATCAGGTGACATGGAAAGTAAGCATCCCTTGTCGACCGGTCACAACCGCCGTGAGTCCACAGTCAAGTCCAAGTGAAATACGTGAGGAACGAATTCTCTTCACAACAATCGGCAACGAAAAGGCAACTCAACATTTTACCTAGTAAAATAGAGTACAGGCTTTTTGTTTTTTCGATTCAGCAGTTTCTGAATGAAGTCTGTTTCACATGAAGAAGGAATAGGTCGGCAAATAAAGGGACACAAGTGGTTCCCATACGAAAGACCACGTCTCCGAACATTGCAAATATATTGTCTATTAGAAATGCTGACATGTTTTTTTTATCAACCTCAGTGTATTTATGTGTAGAATCAGAGTGGTGTTTGACAAAATAGGTATCATGTTAACCAATCACTAGTTATTCAATTTTTCGGGAACCACCTTTAGTGAAAAAAAACAGTTGTCTATGATGCGGAAAATTATTTCTTTTAATTTTATGTGGAATAGTTGTGTAAAGAGTAGAGAGGTCGTATGTTTTAATACTGTGAATTTGAGAAAAATCGTGTGCCTTCAGAATTTTTAAGTAGCTATATTGCTTATTGAATAAGCAACTGTACAGTATTGCTGAAGTTTCTTCTTAACGGCGTCCAATATCTGGGTAAGGAATAAAGATAAAGGTTTGGTAGAGCATTTGCTGGATCGTCTGGCATAATCGTCGACAGAATTCATATCTAAACTGAAATTCTGACGCCAATTAAAGATACGGGCTTCGCGGTATTTAGGACATCTTAAAATAAGATTTTTGAGCTTTTCATTTTCAACAATAGAAAAGTCGCCGGTGACGACATGCCCAATAGGATTGTATTTGAAAGGAGATGATGCAAATGAGCATGTGACGGTGTTGTGTAGAAGATGGCTGATGTCTAGGCACTGCAAAACCTGTTTGTAATTGAATAGCTTGGATGCGATGCTAGGTGTATAGCTATATCAAATGCAAGGCGTGGTCTTCAAATTAAAAAAATGGCGGAACACAGGACTGAACTTTTTTGTGATTTACAACTTTGCCAATGTTTAAAGCTTTAAATACTTTTATTTGTAAATTTAACTTCAAGGAAAAGACGTTTCTGATGAGAACAACTATCGTTTGTTATGAAGTAAAGACAAGAAACTACTGAAATTATCCTTTAACTTTATTATAACAGTGATGTACTCGAGACAAAATAATCAGGTTTAAATTAATTCCACGAGAGAGAGAGAGAGAGAGAGAGAGAGAGAGAGAGAGAGAGAGAGAGAGAGAGAGAGAGCTTTTAAAATCCATTTTTATGGATCACGTTGGAACCTGTAATTTTAGGTCATAGAGTTAACAAAATGTCTCCACGAACTTCTACATCAAAAATTTTAAAACTTCAGTGGGTAGAATTCTCGGGAATCAAAGAATATAAATTATTTTGGCGGTTAACAGAAATAAGAAGTGATAATTTTGACAAAAATGAAGGGCCTCCATGGTCGAGTGGTTAAAACGTCACTCTTAAAACCATAAAGCGACGGTCTCTCACCTCTAGTCCGTGCACTTTCAAATCCACGCAGATTTAAATCCAGTTTAAACATGTTATATATATATATATATATATATATATATATATATATATATATATATATATATATGAAATTGATTATCAATATCTATTTAAAGTTTATTCATTCTTTATTTCAACAAACACATTATCCAATATATATGCGACTCATGGCATTCAAAATATTTAATGGCGTCGTTAAAAGTGGAATGAATTTTTAAATTTGTATACAAATATTGATAAATACGGGGCATGTAATAAAACAGAAAACATATTCATGTTTCTATCCGTATCATCATATTTTCTTGATCTTTATAGCGGATGGGTTCAGTTCCAGATACGCTCTTGCTGAATCCATCCGCGACAATGATCGCGTGCATCCTGATGACAATGATAAAGGCATGTATAGGTGTATCTATTAAAGAGTCTATGTATATTTAAACATTTTCGAGTGCATATATTAGAATGATTAATAAGTAATTAACTCCATAAATATTTAAATATAAGCACTAAGATCCACAAGCTATTCCTGGTTGACTTATCAACAACAACGATATAAAAAACCTTTCAAATATGACCTTAAACAAATACATTCGGATCTTCAGTTGGACTAAAGTCAATTTGCTTGTTTGTTTATTGTTGTTTAACGTCCCACTCAAATGGATACGCCACCAAATGGGAGTGAAGGGCTTAAGATTTTGGTGCCTACACCTACTGTGACACGGGACCTCAAAACTTTACTGTCTTAGTCAGCATTATGATATGCGCCACATTATAAAAAGTTAGTGTCAGTCTAAAATTTGCAAATACGTTAACACTCGAAGGTATATTATAAGTGACTCGGATTAATTTTATACTTATTTTGATTAATAATTTAATTTCACCTTTTACTTCTTTAACCATTACCGTCATGCCATAAAGGATAAAGTCATAATTCCATTACTGGTAATCGTTTCACGCTGGCGATTATCGAGTTGGTTTTCCAAATACAAAATTTTTCACTTTTATACCAACAACAGACTTAATATCTTATATACAATTTCACGTTTTTCCAAATATAGTATTTGTCACTTTTATACCAACAACAGCGATTACACAGTCAAATTCAAATGAAAAAAGATGAGGGAGAATATCAGAGTTGTCGGTCCTTGAACTCATATCGTGGTCATGTGACCTTCGGATAATAACATAATACCAAAGTTATATTGCTCAACACGATCGTTTCTGTCAGTTAATATTCAGTGTTGGAACCAAATTGTGATTGGACAAAAAAATCAGGTTTTGGTATGAAGATCGGCAAATGAGGCATATTGCTCCAAGCGCATGTATGTTGTAGGAAGTACAAAATCATCGTACTGATCTGGGGCTGCATCACTTGGCTTGATCCTGGAACTTTATGCATCGTAACAGGAAATATTAATACAGACAAATACATTAATACCCTTAAAAATCATATGTGGTCAGTTTTTGCCGTCAATTTACCAACTAAAATTATATATTTCAATATGACAACGCTCCGTCCATAGAACACGGGTTGTTGAGAATTTTAAACGTTCGAGTTCAGAAAAAAAAATCGACGTTTGGTGTGAACAGCACAGCCCGTGGACTTGAATATACTGGATAATAGTATACTCAGGCTTAAGTAAGATCAACAGAGAATAACCCCCGAAATTAACACAGCAGATTAGCTTTTCCGTGCTATTATAACATTTCGGAAATAAATATATTTAGAATATATATTTGTTTAATCGAAGAATAAAAAAGGACTTGAATACGATCTTAGGGACACATGAGGAAGTATTAAAGGTAAGTAAATGGTTTTTGAAAATGTATTTACGAGTTTTTATTTCAAAACGAGACAAATCTTCTTCATAATTTGTACACACGTCTCAACAACCAAAATAGGACACGAAACTCAACATTTCCCTTAGTGAAACAGAGTAATTGGAAACAAGACTATCATACCGACCATAAAATTTACGGAACGTTGCAGTTTTCAAATGCGGGCGTGTTGCTATCAGGGCACCTTTGACACAATATATTCAGTGAATATTGATCCACCACCGGGGTTCCTATGTTTTTGCACAGTGAATATTGATCCACCACCGGGGTTCCTATGTTTTTGCACAGTGAATATTGATCCACCACCGGGGTTCCTATGTTTTTGCACAGTGAATATTGATCCACCACCGGGGTTCCTATGTTTTTGCACAGTGAATATTGATCCACCACCGGGGTTCCTATGTTTTTGCACAGTGAATATTGATCCACCACCGGGGTTCCTATGTTTTTGCACAGTGAATATGTTTAAAAAAAACACTAAATAGAAATAATACTTTTCACTAAAATTGACAATAATGGATTATACTATATCAATATGTATTAAATTTAATCCCATAATAAATGCAATAATTCACATACCAGAATATGGTTCTCTGTAATTATTAACTTTGTGCTAGGTAATATTCAGATTTGTACTTTTTGCTACATGTAACATGTACATGTAGACCAATATAAACAATGTTATGCACTTGTATATACATTAAATTCATAAAATCATCTTCTATCATTTAATGAGCTTCCAATCTTTTAGAAACTTAAGTTGATTTAAATAATCCATTAATTTTACACTCTGTCTTCTATGACTGTATAAATTTAAATGTTCAAGACAAAGGAAATTAACCTCTGGTATAATGGAAGGATATTCAAACCAAAAATAAGTAACCTATAGAAATAATTTGTAGATAGAAATTCAGAGGTAATGTGTGGACAATGCTTAGACTACAAAGAAAGATAATTCTAACAAAAATGTATCTATAAAGACACAATAATTATTCCTCTTGTACATGAATAACATTCAATATTCACGTGACAATGTTTGTTTGTTTGTTTGTTTATTGTTGTTTAACGTCCCACTCGAGAATATTTCACTCATATGGAGACGTCACCAAATGCCGGTGAAGGGCTTCAAAATTTGGCCCATGCTCGGCACTTACGGCCATTGAGCAGTAGGGTTCTTTAACGTGCCAACACCTACTGTGACACGGGACCTCCAGCTTTTACTGTCTCATCCGAAAGACAGGAAACCAACCTGTCGCCGGCGGGACTCGAACTCACGACCTCACGATCCAGAGTCGAGCGCGCTACCGACTGAGCCAGGTCGGCTCACGTGACAAGGGAATGGCGCCTGAAAGACAATTATATACACAGATACATTAAACAAATCAAATTAGATATTTTAAAAAATATCTCTGTTCGACGTATGTATCTGTGTATGTGTATATATGTATATATACACACATTTTTACCGGATTTGTATCTATGTCCTGGGCATTCTATTGATTTATACTTTAGTATCTGGAATTTTTATATATTAACAAGACATTTTATGTTATATTTTAATTTCAAGAATATAGGAAGTATCCCAGCATAAAGGAGACAACAATCTTAAACGATAGATTTATCACATTTTCTTAAACGATAGTGTTTAATCTAGAGGTCACGCACATGTAAGTACGTTATACCTAACAACCATTACACGTGTGCGTGTGTGTGTTCCGACTGTATTTATGTAGTAATGTTAGTGTATAGAAGTATATAATGTGAATGTCTGTATGTCAATATGTGACAGTATAGAAAGTTTCTTTATGTTCGTCAAGTTACATTTTCCTTACAATCGGATGTAATTCGGAAAGAGTTGCGTGCCCCTGGATTAGGCATAGGATCTGTATTTTTTCATTTCTATTCAGAACCACAGGAACAGACATACATATACTTGTCTGATCATTTTTAGATACAAAATTGAACTATTTAGTGTAGTAGTATATATTATACTTTATTGAAAGTTCGTAACTGTCTAGATCCTTATAACCTTTATGTTTTTTGTCGTGTCACATTCCGCTACCATGTTCCTCTTTCTACCGTCTTTCTTTTTCGCCCTCGGTGAAGCTCATCTGATGAAATATAATTGACAGAAACGATCGTCCTGAGTTTTATAAGTTTAAGATAACTTAGAAATCTGAAAGCTTTCAGTGACTAATAAAGAAAAAGAAAAATTACCCCCGTTGAAAAAAAAATATATAATTAAATCACTGCTTCTTTGACAATTAAATAATTTGTTTACCCCGTACCAAACCCTGATGAGTTTACTATTAAAAGATCATTCACTTATTTTTTTAAAAATAGTTTGGGTAGTAAAAGGGATAAAAGTAAAAAGAGATGTGCTATACAAGGACTGTAGTGGGGGGACTAAAATGGTAAATGTAAGAGCTTATATACAGTCCTTGAAATTAGCTTGGATTAAAAGACTTCTCAAACGCAATGGAAAGTCGAAACGGCAATGTTTAGTTATGTCTCAAGTTGATGTTAATTTACTATTGAATTGCGCTAATAAAATAAATATATTTGTAGAGAAATACTTCAGAATCAATTCAGGAAAGATGTTTTTCTAACCTGGTAATTATTTTGTGAAAAGGGTAATATACAAAATAACATAGGGGAAATACTCTTAAAACACCAATTTACTACAATAAAAAAGTAAAAAATCATTAATATAAATACTTTATTCTATTTTATTGTGGTACAGCAGGGTTCTGTTTTTATGGGTGACTTATACAAGTTAGTTTTTGGAAATATTACGGACTCATTACTACTATTTGTAAGCTTTTCCCTCTTTCATAATTTATATGAATATAGTACACTGACAAAGCTCTTCAGACCTTTAAATATCAAATTTTGTTTCAGTAAATCAAAGGACTCGAAAAATATTTACAACATACTTAACACAAATAATGCAGAACCTACAAGAATAAAAAGATGGAATAAATAGACCAAAGTAAACAGAAAGAATTTTTAACAATTTTTTACGTCAACAAAAAAATTAAAAAATACAATGGCTTAAATTCAGGGTATGCATTTATAAGTAAAATAGATAAGGATATAAGTCCACTGTGTAATTTTTGTAACATAAAATGTGACAGTTTTTCAAATCCTTTTTTCAATGTCAAGAAGTTAAAAACAACAACAATCAACAACAAAAGCAGAGGAAGAGAAATCCAAAAGGATTTGGTTGAAAAGGGATGAATGGATTAACCCCCCAGTTGAACAGGAGAAAGATAGAAAACGACTACGTGAAAAACGCAAAAGACAAGAATGATAATTTTAACAGGAAAATATCCACAAAAACAAATCAACAAAGTGAAATTCGTAAGGCATACAAGACAAATGGACGATAAAGTTATCAATGAAAATTTCCATGAACAGTCTTCAGGAAAAAATGTTAATAATTCCAAAAAAAAAACCAAAAGTGAATGACTTGCATGCTTTATATTCCGATGTTGCGAAACGCTATGTAAAACAATTCAATAGAAGGACTGGGAAAAAAACACACGTAATATGCATAGACGTTTTAATCGTGAAAATACTATGTATATTGGACAAAACTTAAGAAAAAAACACCATGTAAAAGTAAAAGGTAGATATTTTGTCATCCTGACTTTTTGTTGATATCATTTTCTGTATTTATTTTTTTCATTATTTTTTTCTCATGGAAATATTTGGATAAATACTGAAGATACTGTTTATCACACACAAAAGCTTTTAGATGGCAAGTCATTGACAAATTAAATCATTTTTTCTATTGTAAAATCAAAGCATATCCTTATATCAGAAAATTCTTTTTTTATATTAAAAAACGAGTCGGACGGAATTTCTAATATTAATAAATGATTTGTTGATATAAGAAAGATTATTCACCATTTACTGGAATTAACCAAAGCAACTTTATATAGGATTGTGAAAAAACGATATGATAGTGGACATATCTCAGACATCAGAAAAAATGGACAATTTAATCATAATACAACCTAGTTATACAGAAAACATATAGTATTATAGTCGCTGTTAACTAAGCATTTGTATTAGTCAATAGGTCAAACTTTATTTAGAAAACAATAAAAAAAATCATATTTGCAATTTGTATAGTTAAAACATAATATTACCATGCAATTTAAGTTCATGAATCAGTATATCTCAGATATTTATCAAAACCCAAGCTTCAATGGATAATGTCATGCTTAAAAATCAAGTTCCAACCTTCGTACACATGCAGTACACTACACGTAGCTTCAGTTAATATGGATAGAAAATTCTGAAATCAAAAGTTGAATCCACATCTAAGCGTCAGACGTGCTTCCCCTATACCAAACGATAGCTGACCCGAGTGACTTCTAACGTTGCTTATTGAAAATAACATCGTAATAATTTCTTTAAAATGCACCCAATTAAACGAAATACATAAAAAATATCAATATGACTGATTTATATTGGTATTTTAAGGTAACAAATCCTCGTTGTGTTCAGTATTTCGTTGATCCCGAAATTACAAAATTCCGTGTTTGAAGTATACAAATACCGAAGTACTGCGGACGATTATGAAAAATTAAATTTACTCGGAAGAATAATGTCACAGTTTCCAACGACAATATATCACTACTAGAGCTCCCATAACGCACATTTTATAAGTTTGGTTATTATATAAAAATAAATAAGAATTATAACTGGATCGGTGACAGCGCCGTCTATAATCAAGAGAAGTAACTCTCCAGGAATGTTCCTTATCAACAAAGGATTATATTTGATAAGGGTCCAAAACGGCCCCCCTAAATGGTGGATGGTCATATTTTCATAACAGGTTCTACATATTGCATAAAGTTAAGATCTAAGTAGTTTGACTTGCTCTCTTGACCCCAAAGGTCATTTCTAGGTCATGTTAAGTCAAGGGAACTCTTGTGTTAAGTCCGGTGAAAAATTATTTCGACAAAATGAAGTTTATTCCACAGATAAATTTTATCTGGTGAAAAATATATGTATATGTAAAATGTATTCCTTTTAAAATATAGTATAAAAAAAGAATTGCTTACTTTGGAAAACTAAAAAATGTGCAATAGATTAGTTCATAGATCTATACACCTATTTTTAAAACAGTGATATTATTTACTTTAAAAAATCAACGTATACACTTGATAAAAGTGTCGGTGATGCCGGAGTTCAGAGGTAACATTCTAAAAATAGATTCTGTGCAGTTGGCCTGTAGTCGGCGCTCGGGTAAAGAAATGCATTAGAACCAAGCAACCAGATCAGGCTAACTGTAAACTGACCTACATGTAGTAGTCAATTCATCATATTGTAGATCTACTATTGATAAAAAACACTGATCCAAGGGTCTACGGTAGTATACGGGTTACCAGTTGGTAATGCGTAACCCAAATGGCCAAAGTTAGGCATATCTCTCTCGTAGATTCTACTTATCTTTAGTGAAAAGTTGTCGAGCAGATATATTGACGGGGAATTCGAAGAATGAAAGAAAAACAAAGCATGGTAGCCTAGCACTTTGATTACAGTACTCAGTATTTGCCAGTTAGTATTAAGAATGTGATTGCCGCAGTAATATGGAACCAGCAATAAAAAGATAAGAAACTACCCACTGTAGCTATTCATAGCCTATGCAACAACAGTGGAGTTTCCTGGTTTGTCAAGTATTGTTTGTTCTTGTCATGGTCCTCGACGAAAATAAATGAACGCCGTCTGTAGACTGCCAAAACAACCGGAAGTAGAATATCTTTAGTAACGACGTAATCCATGGACGTGTTGTTCATATGAAAAGTTGTTTGTTTATATTGGACGCAGCTTTGGACATAATTTTCCTTCGTAAACAAAATAGTTAATGAACATATACAATAGAGTGTGGAATATCTTTCTGTGTATGTAAAGTGCTAATCTTAAACTTCATAATGTATACAACCGTGTACTTTACAAGAAATACTTAATTTTCATTTCATTGGTGGGTATATAGGCATCTGTATCATATATAGTCCTTTGTTCACAATGACTTACCAGATTTGGTTTCCAAATTGTCTGTCATTCCCCTGTACTACAAAAGTAGTCCAGCTCTTGTTCATTTAAGTTAATAAACGGACTGAACTAACACCTTAGTAATATCTAGTTATTTATAATTACAATTGGAAGTCAGAAGCCGAATATTCTGTTTGAAGTGTGTTATCTAGCTCTGAAAGACAGGCAAAAGTAATTATTTTGTATTAAACAAGGAAGAATGTCTACGCAGTTAGAATATACCCTGAAACATTCCTAAAACGTATACCTCATGATATCTCTTATGCTTGTATTTGCAACCAGGATCGATCATTTTTTTTTTTGTTAATCAAATATTCTTTTATGTTCCTCAATTATACATCGCACGTTTCAACGAACCATGCGAACTGGTTCCCACGTTTTTTTGTTGTTGTTGTTGTTAATTCTTGAAATCAATTGCCTTCATCAGGGTATGAATATTTCGGGCAAGCATGTGTGAATAATTGTAATCTAAGTAAAGCTTATGTTTGTGATATTTATTGAAAGTTTATTTGTTAACAATTAACACAGTTACTGTACTCTGGCTGAGGCAAATGGATTGAATATAATCAATCAAATAATTATACCATCATAATTTATATTTTACTAAATATTGGTCCTTATCGATGTTTCTATTGAACTATGTTGTACAATAAAATAGTCGAAAAAATACAAATATATATGGTTCGCCTAGATCACATTACTGTATAACACGTCTGGTCACATTTGATCCATTAAACCTAATTAGCGTGAGGTCATAAAATGTTTCTTGCAATTTTTATGGCTAATAATACAGATGATGATGATGATGATGATGATGATGATAATAATGATGATGATTTTTATTATTATTACAAATCGTTTTCTTGGAGAGAAAATAACAAGATGTCCATAGGTCACATCACTCACCTGAACTGTATTGGTATCTTACAAATATGGGAATCTCAAATTTTTATTATATTTATTATTATTTTAACACTCCTTGGGAGTGGAGGAGACTTAAAAATGAATGAAAATGACAAAGCTGGGAAAAATGTTAAAAAAGTTGTGTAACATTAATTTCCCAATTTATTTCAAAATCAAGAAACTGATTCGTGCACCCATAAACATTACTAAGATGCAATTAGTTTTTTAATCCAGCAGCAGTTCTGGAGAAGATTTTCAAAGACTGATGCCCTATGAAACCCATTTTCCCCACTCTGGATCCACATCTGAGTCTATCTGGTCAAAAAACAAAAACTTGTCAGGGGAACTTGGATATCGTACTTGATTCCTTTATCCTTCAGCGGTTTTGTGGTTTCTTTTTGCAGATTTAAAAATTAATAACAAATTTCCAAAAAAAAATTTCAGTCAATTTTTTTATGATAGTATTTCTCTATCTAATCGCATGTCAAACTCTTTAAATGTATGCATCATGATGAAAAAAGAGGATAAAATCAAAGAAATCATACAAAAATAAATGAAAATGACACTGAGCAAAAAGACATAAAAAATTATTTTCCGATTTTTATGAAATTAACAAACTTTAATCAAACATCTATGTAGATCACTCATCTAAGTAAATCACGCAGATACCTTCGGTTCAGGTGAGCTACAAGTATACAAAGCAATTATATTTACCAATTGATAAATCATTAAATATCCCAAGACATTATCTTTTGAGTTTGTTTTATGTCTCATTACTATTATTCATAACGCTAATTACATCAACTGGAGCGTTTTCAGTTTTAAATGTTTTATCTTTCTCCTGATCCGAAGCTCAAAACGATTATGTGAGCACTATTTCTCCAGTCATTTCTACTTGTGAAACGTAATAGAGAGTGATTTTAAAACCATTTCACCAGGTGTTGCTCATTGCAAGACAATTTGTATCTGTTCAAAAAGCGAACTGATTGTGAAAGCATTCTTTCTTCGCTTTTATTTTTATTCATGTTTAATACGAAAGGTGTACTTTGTACAAACTTTGTCCGTCTTTCAGAGTTAGAGAACTCACTTCCATCAGAACAGTCGTCGTCTGACTTTCAATCTCCTTTGGCTACGTGCATCAGTGTTTGTCATAACAACATCCAGTGCAGGACTTTGTTCTACAACACATTTTCTACACGTTGTCGACACTACAAGCATTTTGATTATAAACAACTACGGAAAGAGGAAAATGCGACATGTTACGCACGCTGTGAGTATCAAAATTTTTAAATTGTATTTCAACCATTTTTCGATTCTGAATTTAAACTTTAGATATAATTTATAGGATATGAGGTTAATATGTAAACGGTTAATATTTTGCAATATATTTTGAAAACAAAATAATAGAAAACATTATTACGGGTGGACGGAAACAATATTAAAAAGTTCATCGAATAAACAAAATGTCCGACAAAACTTATTTAATTCCTGTTTACTGTAAATCCGGAAATTTCACCGGAACATTATATTTGCGAAACACGGGTTTCTACATTTATTCGCGAGATGATATTTACGCAATTACAAAAGATTAATTATCTTCCTATTATTGCACTTCATTACAAAAGTTGTCGTCTGCACAACTGTGTTCTGATGTGAACTCACAATGAATATCAACCCTCGTCTAAAACTTTATAAATAAACATGACGCAGTTTGTATGTGACCCATGTTGCATTGTGCCTTTCAGAAAAAAGGCGAACATTTTATTTTTGCGAACGACAGCTCTCGGAAAATTACGCGTTTACTAATGTCTCGCGAATAAAACCGGATTTACAGTATTTCGAATTATACCATCAAAAGCTTAGTGACACTTGGTAATCTCAGAACGATAAAGTTACCTGACGTCAATTAATTCTGTTAAAGTTTGTAGAATTAGATTATGCTACCCTATAACAGTAAAACAATTTTGTGAAATATTCAATTTCGTCGTGATGTTTTGTAATGACAAATGGACAACATTGTGAAATATTTACCATAAACTTAATGATTATCAATAAATGAGTAAAAATATTTTAATCTGTTTCTATTACATTATGTATATTTTCTTTATAAAACAAGTTCAATGGTTGTTGCAAATATTATAAACATAATACCAAAGTTATAATGTTCAAGACGATCGTTTATGTCATTTAGACTTCATCAGTTGAGCTCCAATGGATAATACATGCAGATTTTTAAAGAGAAAGTGGTAAAATGTAAAGTAAAATCCGTCTAAGAGAAATCACTATAAAATGATGTCTATTTTAGAGTTGTGCAAACATATATATCAATACATAATAGGTTTAGCGCATCTCCTTATTTTGATTTTCGAATAATTATTCACTGGGTGACGAAAGAAAGCTTTATAGAAGGATTAATTCGAGACAACCAGGTTTTAAACACACGTGAGAGCGCGCAATAATGTATGAATACATTTAAATTTGATTTTTTCGTTCGAATAGATTTAACAGATATCGCACATGGTAAGCCAACTCAACAGTCATCAATGTATTATCAATAAATGAATAAAAATATTTTAATCTGTTTCTATTACATTTATGTATGGTATTTTCAATAGAACAAGTTCAATGGTTGTTCCAAGTATTATAAAAATAATACCAAAGTTACACACGAAAGAGCACGCAATAATGTATGAATACATTTCATTTGATTTCTTTGTTCGAATAGATTTAACAGATATCGCACATGGTAAGCCAACTCAACAGTCATCAATGTACGGCGATGGCTTTGAATGGACTTCAGATTTAGCCGTTGACGGTAGTATGCTTACTTCTTTCAACGTGGGATACACAGTTTGTTCTGCCACCGCTCTCGAGGACTATTTTCCTTGGTGGTATGTTGATTTGTTGGATGCATACAGAATATTGACCGTCAAGATGTTGTCAAGAGCAGATAATGCTGGTAAGATAGCATTGGAAATTGTGATGCAAAATGAACAATTAATAGAATTTACCCCTCCTTGCCGAGGGTTTGTCATTCAAGAATCTTATATCCTTTGTCATACCCTCAAGAAAGAGGTTGGTTATTTTCTTCAATGCTTTTCTGCAATTTCTTCTTTTATATGCATGTTTATGAAAATGTACGAAAATAAAATCTGCCATTCTGTACTGCATTTTATACCTTGGTATCTACGAATTATTTACATTTTAGACACAACAGACAACCCACGTCGTATAAACTGTATTGTCACGTCATAGGACGTGTAGCTTGTCAATACCCTAGGGGTTGACCAAGAAATCATTCCCCGTTAAAATGAAGGATACATCTGTGAACAATGAGAGAATAAATAATTCATGAAAGTCACATATAAAGCTAATAAAAGTCGTATACACATGCATATTCTCCCAACACCTCTAACTTAAAATAAATGACAAATGCAGAGAAACCCTGCTTCATTTACTTAATTAATTGTACCTATTATTTCTCTGTGATAATGAATACTATCTTGATTAAATCATAGTTTCAAATATAACCGTTTTTAATGTTTAGTATACTTGATATATCACCACGACATAGCCAGTGAAATTGATTGATTATCTGTTAAACAGATTGCAGTTGTTAAATAATTGATATTTGTTTTTTCAAATGTACTCAAACAACAAAATGTAGTTAGTCACATGCAGTTTAAAAATATGTAACTTTTTCTTTTAATCGGGTACATCTTAATATCAGTACTATATAGGAAAAGAAGACCGAACTTCCGTCTAAGTCATAATTATGCTCTCCCAATGAGGAGGTAGTCATTTCTCCTTACCATAGCCCTAAAACAGCAGAATGAAGGATGTGGTTCTCACGATTAACTACAAAAATGTTAACGTGTTTCTATGATGCGTATCATTGACATGAAATTAAGACATGGCTAAAAGGTAAATGTTTATATGCTGACAACAATGAGAAACAGTAATCAGTGGTGCAATAGGGTAACGGAAGGATGATCCTGGCTAAAATACAACTAATATATATATATATATATATATATATATATATATATATATATATATATATATATATATATATATATATATATATATATATATATATATATATATATATATATATATATATATATATATACAAAATGACCGAATGGTATATCTACTGATTCCGTGTTTGACTTATTATTGTTTAAAGAAAAAGCTGATACAATTCTCTTTAAAATGTGTATGTTTGTGTATATATCAGATACCAAAGTATAAATCTTTAGTATGTGCAGGATATAGATACAAATCCGGTAAAAATGGACAGTGACCTGTGGAAACAAAGGGGTGAGATCAGGTGAAATGGAGAGTAAACATTCCTTGTCGACCGGTCACAACCGTCGTGAGTCCACAGTCAAGTCTAAGTGAAATACGTGAGGAACGAATCCTCTTCACAACAATCGCCAACGAAAAGGCAACTCAACATTTCACCTAGTGAAACAGAGTACAAGCTTTTTCTTTTTTCGATTCAGCAGTTTCTGAATGAAGTCTGTTTCATATGAGTAAAGGAATAGGTCGGAAAATAAAGGGGCACAATTGGTTCCCATACGAAAGACCACGTCTCCGAACATTGCAAATATATTGTCTATTAGAAATTCTGGCATGTTTTTTTATCAACCTTATTGTATTTATGTGTAGAATCAGAGTTGTGTTTGACAAAATAAGTATCATGTTAACCAATCACTAGTTATTCAAATTTTTACCACCTTTAGTGACAAAAAAAAAACAACAGTTGTCTATGATGCGGAAAATTATTTCTTTTAATTTTATGTGGAATAGTTGTGTAAAGAGTAGAGAGGTCGTATGTTTTAATACTGTGAATTTGAGAGAAATCGTGTGCCTTCAGAATTTTTAAGTAATCTGATTTACACCGCTTCTTGAATAAGCAACTGTACAGTATTGCTGAAGTTTCTCCTTAACGGCCGCCAATATCTTGGTAAGGAATAAAGATAGAGGTTTGGTAGAACATTTGCGGGATCGTCTGGCATAATCGTTGACAGAATTCATAACTAAACTGAAATTTTGATCGCCAATTAAAGGAACGGGTTCGCGGTATTTAGGACATCTTAAAAAAAGATTTTTGAGCTTTTCATTTTCAACAATAGAACAGTCACCGGTGACGACATGCCCAATAGGATTTTATTTGAAAGGAGATGATGCAAATGAGCATGTGACAGTGTTGTGTAGAAGATGGTTGATGTTTAGGCACAGCAAAACCTGTTTGTAATTGAATAGCTTGGATGCGATGCTAGGTGTATAGCTATATCAAATGCAAGGCGTTGTCTTTAATTAAAAAAAAATGGCGGAACACAGGACTGAGCTTTTTTGTGATTTACAACTTTGCCAATGTTTAAAGCTTTAAATACTTTTATTTGTAAATTTATCTTCAAGGAAAAGACGTTTTTGATGAGAACAGTTATCGTTTGTAATGAAGTAAAGACAAGAGACTATTGAAATTATCCTTTAACTTTATTATAACAGTGATGCACTCGAGACAAAATTATCAGATTTAAATTAATTCCACGAGAGAGAGAGAGAGAGAGAGAGAGAGAGAGAGAGAGAGAGAGAGAGAGAGAGAGAGAGAGAGAGAGAGAGAGAGAGAGAGAGAGAGAGAGAGAGAGAGAGAGACCGCTAGGAGCTTTTAGGTCATAGAGTTAACAAAATGTCCCCACGAACTTCTACATCAAAAACGTCAAAATTCCAGTGAGTAGAATTTTCGGGAATCACAGAAAATAAATTATTTTGGCGGTTAACAAAAAATAAGCAGTAATCATTTTGACAAAAATGAAGGGCCTCCATGGTCGAGTGGTTAAAATGTCACTCTTAAAACCATAAAGCGATGGTCTCTCACCTCTAGTCCGCGCACTTTCAAATCCACGCAGATTTAAATCCAGTTTAAACATGCTATTGGTTGAAAAAAGACATATAAGCCTACGGAAACTTGATTGTTCTTTAAAGTGCACCCCAAAGGCTATATACAACATTTCAAAAGATGCATTTGCCGAAAATTTGAAGTAATCCTGTATCTCGTTCCTGAGATGTCTAGAAAAAAAATGAACTTAATCCCGTTTGCACACTTTTAAAATTCTTGCGAACGGCGTTAGGTTTGCTACGTCATCAAAGGATGAGGTCATGCACTATAGGGTGTAAAAGTCACTAGCCTACAGTATTACTAGTATAGCTAGATAACATATTGGCGGCTTATTTGAAACAGTATAGTCCATCGGTGCGTTCACAGGAACCTGACATTCTGTTCATATATTGATATACAAACAATTTACATAGCTTTCCCTCTGTAAAGAGAAGGTAAACTAACTCCTCATTCACAGAGAGTAAGCTATGCAAATGGTTTGTTACAGTGTCATAGGGTGTTTTTATTCCGATGTTCGTACCTGTTCTCGTGTGTGTGCGTGTGTGTGTGTGTGTGTGTGTGTGTGTGTGTGTGTGTGTGTGTGTGTGTGTGTGTGTGTGTGTTGTATACATTCGATCACGTTTGTTATTGTTGTCGTCACCACGTGTTTTGTGTTTATCATCAACTTATAAATATTTATTTTGCTCATTAATATTCATTATTTCATTCTTGACTGGTCACTCACGGACGGATTCCTATATTGCACGGACAATGTACATATACCCGATTTACACTAATTGTGCGTGCACTTTACTTCTCTAAATGTGTATACCCGTAATAAAACCCCGGCTTTCTATCTTTTTTTATATACTCTTCATCGGAGCAGGACAGCGGGAACTACCTGTCCAGGTAAATACATTTTTTTTATTTTCTCCCTTAAGTCCGAAATAAATATTATCTTTTCTAATCCGAAATAACAAAAACACAAATATAGGATGTGTAGCTCGTTATATTTTCGCATTGATATACATCTAATGTTAATTTACAATCGTATTAAACACATCAACAAACAATACACACAACTACTATGTGATAACATAATTTTTACCCCTATATCTCCTTCATCGACAATGTTAGCCGCCCAGGAAAAACCAATTAAATTTTAATCATTGGAAACCTGTGTCCGATGGCAGTGCAGACCATTATCTCAGGACTATGGAAGATCGAACCTCATTTAGACTTTGGGATTTTACATGAAATATATTCTACATTATACATATACATATATAGTCATGTGTTATTTAAGTGTAGATAAATAAGATATTGTAGGTAGGGAGTATGGGAAAATATGATCTATCTAAAATACATATATCCTTTTCCTTCCGATAACGAGCTCGCAATGAGAAAAAACCGCTCAGATACCTTGATAACACACTCTACGATGAAAAATCTTGTATTTCACGTGAAAATTACAGGTAGATAGTGAAGAGAGATAATTAAAATTATCATCAGAAAAAGGGTATGTATAAAATAACGAAAAAATTAATATAATTTCACTTGTCTATTAACTTACCTTCTAATTATTAACTTTGAAACTTGACTATACGTAAAAAATTCTATTTTGTATTGCATCTTAATTATACCGTGAATCAGTTATTTTATAATTATATCTTTGTAAACTGAAATGATGTTTATATATCGATGTATCGAACTTTTAATTAATATAATTGTTTGTCATTTCAGATATACCGTATCATGTAACCGAGTCCGATTCTCGAAATTATACTTGTTATATTAAACTGCAATTAAAGTATAATTATCATTCGAACCTACCGGTCGTGTGTGTATGTGACAACACCAATTGGACTGTGACACAGTATATCAATATACAGGCACAATTTCAGTACCCTATGGTGCGTTGTGGCGAGGTACGGAAATACATCTAAAACAGGTCACGCTGTTCACAAATTCCCAAAGGATAAAAAATAAGACAGTTGAGAAATACAGTAGTAAAATTATACAGATTCCCGTAAAATGACGTCAAGAAAACAAATAGTTACTATACCGACGTCTATGTTTTTGCCGATATCATTTTGCCACTCAGAGTCACAAGACCGCAGTTAAGGTGAGAGGGTCTATATGATATCTCCTTGTTTTATTTCAACATTTAATCGTTCAAATTAACTAAATTAAAATATCTATTATGTACTTTCTATTCTTCAACACTGGATTGTATCACTCAAGGATTTATATATAAAAAATCAAAAATTCAAAATTGATTATTTCTACAACAAACACTTGCGGCGATCTAAAGGTACGACTGTTCATTCGAAAGTCGGAGGGGTTCGTTCAAAGACGTTTAAAAGGTGACCATTCCGTATTCAAACGATTGACATAATGACTGAATGTTCAGCACACTCACTGGTCTACATCTGTCCCCGACAATTTCATTAAAGCTAATTGATTAAAACAATTATATGAACAAATAGATGTATTTCGATTAGTATCGTTGGATATTTCAAGTATATACATGCTGAATACAGGAAGAAGTTTCTAATGCACCATATACATATACCTAGGCATCCGACCTCGAATTCTAGTTTTATCCACACATACACCTTGACATTCAAATCTTACTGCCTACCTCTTACTCTGTGTGTTGAAAAATATAGCACCTCATATATATTCTGGACATCCTATTGATTCATACTTTGTTATTTGAGGTTGTTATATTTATATATATGAATTATATTAGACAAACACGGGAAGATTCGGTACGGCCTTACAGGTAAGTTGTCTGTATAATACTGGTATTTATTACATGCAATGAATAACGTCGTATTGCACTGTAGTCGGATAGGGAAATTTCGCCGGAACTACTTTTCTAAATGAGACTCATGTCATCCAAAATATTTGATGGCGTCGTTAAAAGTGGAATTATTTTTTAAATTTGTATACACATATAGATAAATGTGGGGAATGTAATAAATCAGAAAACACATCAATGTTTCTATCCGTATCATAATATTTTCGTGATCGTTGTAGCGGATGGGTCCAACTCCAGATACTCTCTCGCTGAATCCATCCGCTACAACGATCGTGTGCAGCCTGATGATAATAATAAAAACATGTGTAGTTTTGTCTATAAAACATAAAGCAAAAATTGAAAGGTGTATCTTTAAAAGAGTCTATGAATGTTTAAACATTTTCTTTAGTACATGTTTTAGAATGATTGATAAGTAATTTTACTCCATAAATATTTAAATATAAGCTCTAAAATCCAGAAGCTATTCCTGGTTGACTTATCAAGAACAACGATATAAAAAACCTCTCAAATATGTTCCAAAACAAATATATTCGGATATTCAGTTGAGCAAAACCAATTTGCTTGATTGTTTGTTTGTTTATTGTTGTTTAACGTCCCACTCAAGAATCTTTCACTCATATGGAGACGTCATCAAATGGAGGTGAAGGGCTTCAGATTTTGGCCTATGCTGGGCACTTACGACCTTGAGAATTGAGAGTTCTTTAACGTGCCGACACCTACTGTGACACGGGACATCGATTTTTACTGTCTCAGTCGGAAAGGCAGGAAACCAACCTGCCGCCGGATGGACTCGGACTCACGAGCTCTCGATCGATTGTCGAGCGACTACCGACTGAGCCAGGCCGGCTCCACTGTCATAGATAAAAACTCATAAAATCATACTAGGGATACATGAGGCCAGCATTATGATCTGCGCCACATTTTAAAAAGTTAGTGTCAGTCTAAAATGTGCAAATACGTAAACATTCGAAGGTATATTATTATAAGTATAACAGCAAAGTGATAGTATATTATAAGTGACTTGGATTAATTTTATTATTCTTTGATTGATAATTTAATTTCACCTTTAGCTTCTTTAACCATTACCGACTCTTTTCAATATCTTGACAGCTAAAAGATGAATAGATCAAATCAATACACCACCATGGGTAATAAAAATTCAATGATCACTGCTGTCGCATTTGGACCTACCCATTTCAAAGAATGATAAGTGCACTGGCAAAATTCATGAGTTTCTTTTTATTTAGCATCAAAATTCTGCCATGATTTGATATGCATTATTAACTTCTTAATCCCTGATTTATGACAGTGGACCATAATTATTATTGATTTGGATGAGTCCAAAAGTGACCATAGGGATGGAAGAGTTAAAGGTAGCAATGCAAACTATGTATTTGACGTCATACTCTGAAGGGTAAAGTCATAAATCCATTATTGGTAATCGTTTCACGCTGGCGTTAATGGAGTTGGTTTTATAAATACATTATTTGTCGCTTTTACACCAATAACAGACTTATATACAATCTCAGAAACCAAAGTGAAAATTATCAGGATATCCAGGATACATACATAAATCTGGCGATAGTTGACAAACACCTTTGGAAATACAGAGGTGGAACCAGGTGTCATGGAAAGCATATCACTAGTGATTGCACAGTCAAATTCAAATGAACAAGATGAGGAAGAATATCAATCTCTTACACAGAGTTGTCGGCCCTTGCACTCATAAAAAAATCTTTCTCAGCGTCTAAAAAGAAGTCACAAGACCCGTGGTTATGTAACCTTCGTATAATAGATATCATAAACATAATACCAAAGTTATAATGCTTAAGACGATCCTTTCTGTCAATTAGCTTTCATCAGTTGAGCTCCAATTTAAATAGTTTTTAAAAAGAGAAATGGTATCACACAAGGCCAAATAATAAATCTAAACGTATAATCAAAATCCGTCAAAGAGCTAGCTTTAGAAGAATTTAGAAATTTAAATGTACTATCAGTGTCAAATATTACTTTAGTGTAAGATTATCAAATGGTACCGAAATACCAAGTATTAGGTCTATGTATACCCTCGGGGACTCAAACGGTCCACCAACAGTGGCAAAGACCTAGTGGTTATAAAAATTATAAACATAAAACCAAAGTTATAATGCTGAAGACGGTCGTTTCTGTCAATTAGACTTAATTACTCAAAGTATGGAAACTCTCCGCAAAAATATAGTCCCTATATTTAAATCAATTTCTAAAAAGTATTTTCCCCTGAAATAGTAGAACTAAAAATAATTATATAGCACTCAAAGAACGTAATCTTATAAAGAACAAAATATATAGTAGATTTATATATTTTGTCAGAATCTGGCAAAAGTCAAGACGTTGACAGAGATTGTTTAGGAGTGTAAGGACCGACAACTTATGTGTAAGAGATCGGAAGAATATGGATAAATGTATAGGTGCGTGCGAGCGGGTGTGTTCTTTATAGCTGTTCCCGATGCTTCCTGATTTTTATTTGTTCAATCCGATGATAATGCTGTATGCAATACTCGTGGTAAAGTTAATTAGATTTATTTAGGGTGTTGTGACAAAAAACAACAACAATAAAGACAAACCACTTTATCTAATTTTATACAGAAATAGGAACAGTCATAAGTAAAACATTTTTGAATGCAAATCCTAGTAATATACATGTAATATCCAACCAGGAGAAAAGAAACAAAAACACAGGTGATTGACACAAAATGCCGAAATAATGTAAATGATTTGTGCCCATTTAAGGTTTTGAATGAGATGATCCTTTGTAAATTGTTCAATACGGGTAAAATTGTTTACAATATATGGCGTGGTTGTCTACGAATTTGAATTGACATCATGAACATTTGCATACATAATGTAATACAACATAGACTGATGGCATTGTCATAAACATGTCCTAATAAGGTATTATGTGGAGGTCCCAATTGGTCTATCGCAAAATACTCAACACGGCACCTTTTGGCTAACTTTACCATTATTACGTCACAATCAAATAGCACGTCAAACACTTGTGTAATTATGACATTATAAACAAATAACAACTATGTGTCAGACTTTTGGCGATAGGTCTGTGACGCCATTGACTGTAATCTATAGGCCGTTTTATCTTTATAGATGGCGCTGCTTACTTCTGTTGGCAGTTTCAGGCAGAAAGCTGTAACAGAAATGACTCGTGCTCTGAGAGTTGAGACAATATTGTATAGAAGAGCCGTTGATAATTCAAATAACGTTTCCTATTTTGCCTCTCTTGAATCACCTGTGACACAAAGCGCTTACGGAAATACGATTTTATCCAATTATGGCGCATTTAGCATCGATTGACATAAGGTAGGCATTTCTTGAAAACCAGAAAATGTTTTTCTATATTGACAACCATTAAGGAGGTGAAGTTTCCGGCATCTGTTTTTGATATTCAGTGTTGGGACAAAATTGTGATTGGATAAAATAATCAAGTTTTGGTATGGCAAATAAGGCATATTGTCCCAAGTGCATGTCTGTTGTAGGAGGTACAAAATCATCGTACTGATCTGGGGCTGCATCACTTGGCTTGGTCCGGGAACTTTATGCATCGTAACAGGAAATATTAATGCAGAAAATTATAAGAACACCCTTAATAATCATATGTGGTCAGTTTTTGACAATTTTTGTCAATTTACCAACCAAAATTATATATTTCAATATGACAACGCTCCGTCCATACAACACAGGTTGTGGAGAATTGAGATGTTCGAGTTCAGAATAAAATTCGACGTTTGGTGTGAACAGCACAGTCCGCGGACTTGAATATACTGGAAAATAGTATACTCAGGGTTAAGTAAGATCAACAGAGAATAACCCTCGAAATTAACACAGCAGATTAGCTTTTCCGTGCTATTATAACACTTTGGCAGTATTTCGCAGATAAATATATATATATATATATATATATATATATATATATATATATATATATATATATATATATATATATATATATATATATATATATAGATAGATATGTTTTATTTTAGCCGGGCTCATCCTTTCTTTACCCTATTGCATCACTGATTACTGTTTCTCATTGTTCTCAGCATATAAGCATTTACCTTTTAGCTATGTCGTGGCATATCTTAGGCCAAAAAATCTGCCCAAATTTCTTCAAATTTAAATTTGGCCTGATTTTGCCAAGTCAAAAAGGTAACTAGAATCGGGGCAGATGTAAGATGTACATGGACATTTCAACATATGAAGAAATTTTACTTTGAATTCATACGATAACCTTGCCTTCAAGGCTTTGCCTTAGTTTATTACCATTACAACGACATTCGATAAGCCGATAATATATCGAATGAGGAAACGAATAAATTCAGACTTTTATGTATTTTTATCTACCAAAAATATAAATCTAAAGCTACATCTTCTAATTTTAAAATATTGATCTATTTGTTATCTTCTGGTCGTAAATTTCTCTACTTGACTTGAAATGGTTATAACATGACTTATACACGGTAGATCTATTTGTTATCTG